>JADHKT010000083.1:0-130657 GCA_019925285.1 Graphium sp. VPRI43844
GGGGGGGGGTGTAATGCCCTGTGGTTTTAATCCACACTGCCGGGGTGGGCTTTGTTTTATCGTTTACATTTTAACCCCCCCCCCCCCCCCCCCCCCCCCCCAAAACAGAACATGTGCCGGAATTATAAAAAAAGAAAGAAAGAAAGAAAGTACAGTGCCGGAGTTAAAGCCCAAGAGTGAGTGAGGGTAGAGAATTGAAAAACATACTGTTACCAGCCCACTGGCCGAAAAGAGAAACGAGGCAGTTGCAAGTAAGACGGTAGATGGAAGCACGGCTGCGGAAGAGGGCCCGGTAGTCCCACCATCTCTTATCACTGCCGTCCATCTCGAGATGCTCCTCGTACTCGTGAAGCTGGAGCTTGACCCATTCGCTCTCGGGGTTGCCGCGACCGTGCAATTTGGTGAGGATCCTGGTGGCCTCTTCGTTCTTGTTGTGGGTGTAGAGCCAGCGAGGAGACTCGGGGAGGAAGAGAGAGAAGAAGACGATGATGCTGGGGAACATCATCTGGAGACCGATGGGGATCATCCAGGAAGTGTTGGATTCTCCGTAGGTGAGACCGCCACGGGCGGCGCCGGAGGAGACGAGAGCACCGACGGGCCACATGACGTTGTAGAGACCGGTCACGATACCACGGTGGGCAGGGTGGGAGATTTCTACCGTGTAGACGGGGCCGGCGGCCTGCACAATGCCGACACCGAAACCGAGGAAGAAACGGCCGGCCATAAATTGATTGACGTTGGCAGTCAGGATGCAGGTGAGCTGGATGATGACACCGAGGACGATGGTGAAAGCACCGATGAACATTCCGTAACGACGGCCCCAGGTGTCTATGGCGGGGCCGACGAAGGGAAGAGAGACTACAGAACCGATCTGGTACATGGAGGTGACAATACCTACGAGACAAGAAGATGTACTGTTAGTCTGGAATAGACGTATACGGCGGTCCGAGCCGGGCGATGCAGTTCGTGTGTCGCCCGAGGGCTGGCTGGGATGGACTTACCAGTTCCGATACCCTTGTTATCGACGGCGAAGAAGTCCTTGAAGGTGTCCATGGCGAGGAGAGTACCGAAGAGGGAACCATCGTAGCCGTTGGCTGTGGAGCAACAGAAAGCGACGAAACTGGAGAAGATTAGGAGAGGAGTGGCGATTTTTGGCGGGGGCTCCTTGAGCATGGCCTGGTTGAAGGCCTCGTCACCGATGGTAGCCTTGGTCGTCTTCTCGACGACATTCTATAGAGATCGTAATCATGTCAGTATTGGTAGGGAATACCACCCATCGGGGCAGCGCACGCCATTGTGTCTACAAAGGGAGGAAGAGTAGGAGAGGTTTCAGGGTTTGGAGAGGCGGGGAGAGGCGGGGAGAGGGAGGAAGAACGTACGTCGATCTTCTCGTCCGAAATGGAATCGGCACCCATCTTGAAAGCCTTTTGATTGCCGGATTGAAGCATTAGACGGGACTGTTGTGGAGGATGGGGGTTGTTGGCTGTTGGGGTTAATGGATAATTGAGAAAGGAGAATCGAGCAGCTGGGAGGAAAGAGGAGGAGCGCAAAGCGAAGTATTTATGAAGTTTGTAAGCTTGGGTTACGAGTACCCTGGCGCCGTCTGATCGTGATCGGCCCATGGGGGTTCATGGGGGTTCATGGGTTGATGGTTGATGGGACTGGGGGTGGTGTGGGTGGTGTGGGTGGTGTAGGTGAGAGACGAGTGAGAGACGAGTGAGAGACGAGTGAGAGACGAGTGACAGACGAGTGACAGACGACAGAGAGAGTACGGAGTATTATTAGTCAAGGTTCGAGCGAACGAGCGAACGAGCGAGCGTATGAGCGCGTGTGAGACGGGATGCCGAACCGGCGTGCGGACCAGGACTCCGATTTAACCACACCAATGGTCCGAAGGAAGCCCGCCAACAATGGTGTTCGGTACACCCCTACACCCCTACAAAGGGTTCCGGTGACGAGGGCAACCTACGATCCCTCGTTTGCAAAAGAGAGGCGAAACCGGCTGGAAAGATAATGATGTGCGCCTGAAGATTTTGCATTTTCCAGTCGCAAGGCTTCCCACGTGATGATTTTCAAGTTCAAACGTAAAACACAACGCATGCATTGCCCATAGCATAAAATTATATACTCCGGACTCTGTACGAAGTACTCCATACAACTATCCCAAAAGGGAAATTTAGAAATTTAGGGGGCCTTGGGGGGGTCTTGGGGGGGTCTTTGGGGGGGCTTCTCCCACGTTGCAGAAAGGTTTAGCAGGCAGCCAACCCCTTGGAGAATCTGCCTGATCAGCGGGTCTCATCCAATTGTTTAGGCGGATTTCGTCTTCTGTTCCCTCTGTTCTCGTTTTGTGGTCTTGACTCCAATCGCTTCTCCCCTATTAGCAACTATTAACAACTATTAGCAACTGTCGTTCTAGACTTTCCCCCGTAATGTTCCTAGTTTAGTTAATATTAGCCTATTGCATCCCCGCCCCATCCCCCATGATCCATTTTTTTCCCCATTGTTTTTAAACGCTCCTGCACGCAGCGCACGCAGGCGACTAGGCCACCCCAGAAAATACCCAGAAAATACTCGGTACAGCGTGTTCTAGGAAAAAAAATCAGACGAGACGTGCGGAAACTAGGCATCCGTTCTGCTTGTAGTCTATAGTCTAAATGAGATTTGGTTCCCACCGGAATAAGAGGCTGATGTCCTTCCTCGAGCTCCTCGTTGTGCCGGACCCTTTGGGCGTTGGTCCAGACGCCATTGATATTTGGTTCAGCGTGGGAGATTGAATTGCCATGATTGTTTCCAGTTGTTTCCGCGTTTGGTTTATAAAGCCAAAAGACGCGCTGCTGGATTCTCTTGTTTGCAGCTTCATGCACTCTCTGTTTTCTCCGAAACTGTGTCCTGTTCTCTAAACGACCAAACGACGTCCAAATGGCCGTCTCCGGTTTCGCCACCATCTTCTGCCGTCCCCTGAACAGACCTGGATAGACGTGGTTGACGTGCAGGGCAACCGTCCTGCCAAAGGTGCTATTAGCTGCAACAGTGGCCTGGCCAGCCAGGTGCGCTGCGCTCATGCGTCCCATTGCCATGTTGCTTTTCGCAGTGGCTTGCTTGCCTTAGCCAAGGCGCAGAAGACTTGTTCTACGGAGTAGGGTGTGGTTCGGGAAGGTTGCAGGGAGCAGGGAGCAGGGAGCAGGGAGCAGGGAGCAGGGAGCAGGGAGCAGGGAGCTTGGGGGCTTAGTGTGTGGAGGACGATGCATCGGAGAACGGGTGGAATCTGTGGAATCTGTGGAATCTGTGGAATCTGTGAAATCTGACGCTAGGAATTGCGGCTAACCTCTCCGAAAATGCCTGAAGGATTCCGCGCTTCGTCCACCGGCCTTCCTCGGACAAATACTAAAGTTTAATACATACACGTTTGATATTTGGCGCGGCAGGCTTGCCTCTATTGAGCTTGGCTTTGGCTGCCAGCCCTCGCCCTCGCTTTCTCCCTTGTTTCGAGTGGCCTGAGGTTTCGGCCAGCCCTACGGAGTAGACTCTCTTGGCCTTCAATGCTCAATGCCGCCAGCCAACACGCTCCGTACAAACAGAAAAAGTCCCCAAATCTGGCGACTACGGATGCCGAATGCCTTCTCAACCATCGACGTCTGTTGCTCGGTAAAAGCGGCATTTCAATTCACCCTTTTTGTCCTCGGCCAACCCACTTCCTTTTCCTTTCAGTCCCGTGCCTTTGGTCCACACACACCCGTCTCTTGGCAAATGGCACAGACGCATGCATGCTTGGCCGACTCTTGTTCTCTCTTCAATCTATTATATTATGAGGATACGTACGAGAGCCAAGTCTGCCAAGTCTGCCAACTCTGCCAACTCTGCCAACTCTGCCAACTCTGCCAAGGGAAGAAGGGAAGAAGGGAAACGTTGCGGCCAGCCATTCGGTGACAACCAATTCTTGCTCTCCCCCATCTCTCTGCCATCCCACGTAATCCGTAACCCGTAATCAATATGAGGGAAGTCAGCTTAGAAATATCAAGACAATCAGGTTGCATTCTCGGTCTTATTTCTATCATGGCACTCTATCATGGCACCAGTCCACGCACCAAAACGTGGCACGTAGATGTCTCCCCATCTCATCCCTCCAATCCCCTTGTCCATCCTTTCTCTTATCCCCCATATTCCCCCATATTCCCGCGTCCCCAGCTTTCCATCATTCCAACGCAAAAATTTCTGGTTGGGGTAAAACTGCAACCAGGCACACTTATCAGCCTGTCCAGCGAACCGATGCACCCTAAACTAGATTACTGCGGTCGCTCATTTCACTGTCCAACTCGCGACGAGAGGAACAGAGGCTGTGAACCCACAAGCCCAACAAGACGCTCCGGATTTCACCTTCGAACTCGTTTAAAAATTACGTGTAAGAAGGAATCAGCAAGGCCAAACTTCCCATGAGCCAATTGTTCACTGCAATGTCCCGTCTTTGTCGTCTCCAGCTACTCCGTATTACGCTGCTTCATCGGCGTCACAGAATCGCCAACTAGACGATTGGTCCAAAATCCCTTTGCCCCCCCTTTCCCCCCCTTTTCCCAAAAGCGGCCGCATCGTCTATTAATAATGAGAAATAGATTGCAACAATGGTCTGTCTGATTTACTGCTTTCCTTGCTCGGGTCGACCCTCCTTAGATCTGCGGAACGGGTAACCGGAGAAGCACCCCCGATGGGCTTCGTACTTGCAATTTGTGTAGCACGCAGCATAGTGCTTTCTGTATACGAGATAATAATATTTGTACACGTAGGCGAGATGAGATGACGGAATTCTTATTAGCCCATCCATTGGCTTTGGGGTGGGACAAAAGAAAAGGAGACCGCCGAGTTATCAAGCTAGGGCTTCAATTCATTATCGGGCTATTGATTTCACCTCGTAATGTTGAATCAGGCCTTTGTATTCCATCTTGGCTGCCTTGCGACAGAAAACGTCTTTGCTTATTCTGTTGCGACTTTTCATCGAGCCTCGACAAATGTGGACTGGACTGGCATCTCTTCTCTCTGAATCTGCCCCTTGTATTTTCTCCCTCTTCATTACTTTGACCTATTCATACCGTCTCCTCTACCCCTATGTCGTGCAATTCGGCGAGCCCGGTCCAGGATTTGCTCACGATATATCTACTATGACTGTATGACTGGTAGAGCATTTTCCACCAACTCCATGAACTCGACCTGAACACAATACCGCACCACGCGAGTAACAGACCTTGACGATGATAAACCATGAACTAAGTAACTTGGGAATCAGGCGACTTGACAACCAGGCAACATTACCGTCGCCACCCTTTTGATGTATTCAATCGAACAGGACAATATGATGGAAACTGAAGGCCAGGAAGCTGTGCGAAAACCGCAGTGTCGAAAATAGTGTTGCACGCCTCGCTTTGTCTATCAGCTTCCTGCTTTCAAAACCATCTATGTGCCTCTAGACTCATTCATTGAAGCGATTCTTGGAGTGTATCGTCCCGCCATGTTAGGGAGGCACTTTGATAGGAATGCCAATGCGAAGTCTGGCCGCCATCTGATGGGTAGAAGGAGGCAAGTTGGCAGAAGACATAAAGTGAGGCCGAGAACCTTTCCCCCCAAAGAGAGTGAGCTCGTCATTCCTTAGCGATGACAACCACTCAACTTTTCAAGACACTTCGAGCTCAAACGCTACCCCTGCAACTGAGCCCTGGTAGGTTTCCGCTAGCATCCCAGTGCCTGATGCAGAATTCGTATCGAACAAGAACTCACGAGCATTCGAGCGAGCGAGGAAACCAGTCTAACACAGGACAGGCAAGCTGAAGCATTCATTCGTCCACATAGCTACATTATCGTTGACGGAAATTATCTTAGGCCCACACATTTCCGTAAGAGTATACAGAGCTCTTGATACCTCAACATTGATAAGCTTGACATATTGATCGAAAGCTTCATGGCAGCGCGATTGCATGAGCTCTGTGACGAACTAGTTTCCCCGGCCCAGTCTGTTCTTCCTCCATGCTCGTGTTCGAGTGGTCAAGCTTGAGCTTGAGTTTCCCTCTCCAGAAAAAGTATATGGCTGACAGCGACGTTGATTAATAGATGGCTATAGACTTCTCTAGGAAGAGGAGGGACGCCTTATTTGACTCTAGAGTACCCCCAATTACAAAAGGGCTCAGTACATCTATCGAACCAGAAGCCAAGTGCGAGTAGGCTCTTCTTTGAACAATTTGAAACAGGAATTCGATTCTTTAATGCAGCTGGGAGATAATCATCAATGTAACGGCTCGGTGTATGCGATAAATTCACGGCATCAAAATTGGCCCTTTACCACGGACGAGAGAGCATAAAAGACCCCATTCGGTTATACTACCAACGGTAAAGGTATTTTTTCAAGTATTGCAGGCAGCAATAAAATTCAATGGTAGCATCGGCCTTCTAATCCTCGAGGTACAAGTACATAATGTCCAAGTCCAGTCCATATCGGGTGCGGTGCGGGACCTTGTGTGGAGCATGCTCGGTGGTCAAAGGGCTTCGGCAAGATCCGCTTTAGTGGGGTCATCCGGCGTTAGTTGAATTGGTCGGTGTTGATAACAGAAAGTGTTAATGGCTAATGGGCTGCGCAATCCAATTTGGAGACCATCTATCTCAGTATTGGGGTTTTAATTGCGTTTGTGAAAAGAATGAGAGTGATTTCTATAATTTGCCAAACCCAATGCATACCCCACTTGGCCAGACCACCACAAGCCTAACCCATCTCGAATGCGAGAGCGGTTTCTGGCTAATATAGGCCATTATTATCCTTACCAATATCCTCGCCATAGCCAATTGAAATAGCCTTCCAACGAGCAAAATAAGAGATGGGCAGTATGTTACAGTTATGACATATTCTTCAAAGTATCCTATGTAGCCATCTGTATTACTGTTCCAAAGAATAACACATTGAATCTAGAAATGCTACCAAATTTTTCAACGTAACCCTTACCCTAATAGCGTTTAGCCACGACTTGTGTATCTTACACTCGCCGAGCGGGATGCGGGCTTGTTCTGCTTGACACTATAATTTCTTGAGACTAAAATTTAACCAGAGACACGAAAGATACTGCAGATGACCGTATCAGATGTTGGATAGGGTAACAGTGACATTTACTATAATAGTGCCAACTGTCGATGTGGTTTATTGCTTTCAAGCCCCGCCATGGACCGTTCTGTTCTGCCAATATGATCTCGATCTTCTCCTTACAGACTCCGCTTGATAGTCTATAGAAAAGTGTTTTGGGGGGTCAAGATACTTGCTAAAAGAAGTATTGGAGTGCAGATGAAGTCGTTGATGTCGATAGGGGTTGTGCGCCTAGACAGATGCGAGTGCTGGTTTATTTATGCTTGTTTCCCTTATTTTTTTCTAACCCTTTCACAGATCAGGCTCATTATTTCCTATTAGAAATTGCCTTCCCTTACAGTCATCATATTAAGATATTAAGACTCGGATCGGCTAGGCCTTCCAATTTGGCACATTGGTTTGGGATCGCGATCTGTTTAGTGCGAAAAGATGTGGCGTTGGGAAAACGCCAGACGCCACATGGCGAAAAGTCAAGCCACATACAAGTATGTAAACTACGGAGGACTGGGACATTCGCTGCAGTAGCATCGCGTGCATGAACCATGAACCAAACCCAGCTGTCGGCGATTCATTACAGAAGGCCTCGCTTTGCAATGCTGCTAATTAATGTATTAAGAGTCTCGGCCCCTCCAGGAAATGGGCCTGACCTAAATACGCGAAAAGCAATGGTGGTGGAGAATCGGTCTCAGTTTAATGGCGCGACTTGTGCTCAATAATTCTCATTAGATCGCGTTCCTCTCAGTCGGGCGAGCTTCATTTACTCCGTCTTGGGGGAAAAAAAAGGGGATCTAATTTTATGTGGGCTCTGGAGGACTCTCCAAGCCAGCAAGCCAGGTATTATTAGCTTACGGAGTATTTTTTTCAGGAATGGAGCAAGTCCACTAGTTGTCTTAGTAGGTCCCAGTACGAGGTACTTTGACGGTCGTGACCAGTTATTTTGCAGGTCTCTTGTGCTAAATATCCGCCTTAAACGGCGGGAACAGGCTAACAGGCGATACTAAGGTTTACCTCTGAAAGGTACCTACTAAATACGTGCTTGATTCTGAACCCTCTTCAGGGACCCATCATCCCTCCCCCCTGAAAGCGGGAATGGTAAATCAATAAGGCCACTGTAGCTAGATTGAATGTCTGGAGCATTACGAGTTGCACAGAGGATCATAGTGGACAGGACAGACAGGTTTTTTTTTTTCCCCTTTGGCCTTCAGCTCCAACCTCTCTCCCTTTTTCTTCTCTCGTACAAAGGGCCGTTCGTATCTCGACTTCATCCCTTGGTCTATTTCCTTTCCCTTCTTGACCAATTTCTTGTTGCTGCCCGGTTTGTCTGGCAGCTCTTTTTTCTTTCTTTCTTCCCTATCTTGACTTGGTATGACCCCTTGGACCCAGCAACACGGTAATTGATGGAAGCTTACGTGTGCCCCTCAGGAACTTCGATTTTGGCTTCTCCTGCCTCCCCCGTTAATTCTTCAGTCATTTAGGTTCATTCTTTGGAATCCTCGACTTTAATTTCTCGAACCGGTACATTGACCAGTGCTCCTTGCCTGGATTTCGACCACCGTGACCCTTTTCCCCCCTACCCCTCCAGACCCCTGCCTGGGTGTCGTCGTGAGATCGACATCATGGCCCGACCAAACTCGAGGGTGCCGACCCCAAAGCCTGTCGAGGCATCGAAATCTGAGAAGAAACAAAATTCAAAACCCAAGTCGTACGCTTCGGACGGTGTGGCCGATCACGATGTCTTCCTCCTCCCCAACTCCGACTTCCAGATAGCACTGGCTCTTACTGTCGTTGCTGCTGCTATCCGACTCTACAAGATCTACCAACCATCCAGTGTAGTTTTCGACGAGGTCCAGTGAGTGGTTCTCCCCCCGGCACTTGGCCCAATAACAATACGGCTTCGCCAATTGCAATTCTGACGCCTCTTTGCCCTTTAGCTTCGGTGGTTTCGCGTCCAAGTACATCAAGGGTAAATTCTTTATGGATGTCCACCCGCCATTGGCCAAGATGCTCATCGCATTGACTGGATATCTCGCTGGATTCCGAGGCGATTTCGACTTCAAAGAGATTGGCAAGGACTACATCGAGCCTGGTGTCCCTTACGTCGCTATGCGCATGTTCCCTGCTATCTGTGGTATTCTTCTCGCTCCCTTGATGTTCCTCACCTTGAAAACTACTGGTTGCCGCACTACAACTGCGGCTTTGGGCTCTAGCCTCATCATCTTTGGTTCGTCACAAGCTACCCACATGTCCCGATGCTCTTGATGACAGGAGTACTAACCAATACGCAGAGAACGGCCTTTTGACCCAGGCCCGTTTGATTCTGCTCGACTCCCCTCTCATGGTTGGCACTGCTTTCACTGTATTGGCCTTCTCCTCGTTTACGAACCAACACGAACAAGGTCCTGCTAAGGCGTTCCAGCTTAGCTGGTGGTTCTGGCTCCTCATGACTGGTCTCGGCCTCGGCATCACTGTTAGCATCAAATGGGTTGGACTATTCACAATTGCGTGGGTGGGAAGCTTGACACTCGTCCAGTTGTGGGTTCTTCTTGGCGATACCAAGAACGTCACCATGGTAAGCCTCAACTCCTCATGCAGCTCCGGCATACGTTTAGAACCTAACATGTACATTGCCTTGTAGCGAATTTGGACAAAGCACTTCCTGGCTCGTGCTTTCGCCTTAATTGTTATTCCTGTTACGTTCTACATGGCCATGTTTGCCATCCACTTCCTCTGCCTTGTCAACCCTGGCGATGGTGATGGTTTCATGAGCTCCGAGTTCCAAGCCACACTGAACTCCAAGGGCATGAGGGATGTTCCTGCAGATGTCGTAATGGGAAGCCGTGTCGCAATTCGCCATGTCAACACCCAGGGTGGCTATCTTCATTCTCACCCTCTTATGTATCCCACTGGCAGCAAGCAACAGCAGGTCACACTCTACCCCCACAAGGACGACAACAATATCTGGATCATGGAGAACCAGACCCAGCCCTTAGGTTTGGATGGAGAGCCGATCAACGGTACATATGCATGGGACAAGTTGGCCGAGCCTGTTTTTATCAAAGATGGTGACGTTATCCGTCTCTACCATGCCCAGACCCACCGACGCCTTCACTCCCACGATGTTCGTCCCCCTGTCACCGAGGCGGATTGGCAAAACGAGGTCTCGGCATACGGATACGAAGGCTTCGAGGGCGATGCCAACGATTTCTTCCGCGTTGAGATTGTGAAGCAAAAGTCATCTGGCGCTGTGGCAAAGGAGCGCTTGCGCACAATCGAGACCAAGTTCCGCTTGATTCATGTTATGACGGGATGTGTACTCTTCTCTCACAAGGTCAAGCTACCTGATTGGGCATCCGAGCAGCAGGAAGTCACTTGTGCTCGTGGTGGCTCTATGCCTAACTCTCTCTGGTATGTTGAGAGCAATGAGCACCCTCTTCTCGGGGAAAACACCGAAAAAGTCAACTACAAGAACCCTGGATTCTTTGGCAAGTTCTTCGAGCTACAGAAGGTCATGTGGAGGACGAATGCCGGTCTGGTGGAATCTCACGCTTGGGACTCGCGCCCGGAATCTTGGCCCATCCTCCGCCGCGGTATCAACTTCTGGGGCAGACAGCACCGCCAAATCTACCTGATTGGTAACCCCATTGTTTGGTGGAGCTCCACGCTCGCCATTGTGGTGTATGTTCTTTTCAAGGGCATCGCAGTCCTCCGTTGGCAGAGAAGCTGCGGCGACTATGCCGACACCACGTTCAAGCGCTTTGACTATGAGGTCGGCACCTATGCGCTGGGTTGGGCTCTGCACTATTTCCCATTCTTCTTGATGGCCCGGCAGCTCTTCCTTCACCACTATTTCCCGGCCCTCTACTTTGCCATCATTGCCCTGTGCCAGGTATTCGACTTCTTGACCGCACGAATTACCGTCCGTGGTCCCCAACAGAGTGGCCTGGTCAATAAGGCTACTGCTGTAGTCTTCTTGGTTGCCACTCTCGCTGCCTTCACCCTTTTCTCGCCCCTTGCCTACGGAAATGAGTGGACCAAGTCCCAGTGCAAGAGCGTGAAGCTTTTCAACACGTGGGACTTTGACTGCAACACCTTCTTCGATACAGTAAGTACCAAACGGTCTTATTTTTATCTTTTGCTTTTCTCTGCGAAACTTGAAACTGACGTGAGGAAACTCCTATAGTACGAGCAGTACAAGAGCTACACTCCCTCGGCCAATGCCCCTGCCCAAACGACGGCAGCCAGCCCCCCTGCCATAAAGGTTCCTGCCGAGGCTCCTCCGGCTGAGCCAGTCGCACAGAAGGTTATCGAGAAGCCCAAGGAAGAGGCACCGGATGCCGGAATGAGCGCCGTCCCCGCCCCCCCCCAGGGCCAGCAGATTCTATCCCGTGAAGAGAGAGTAGAGTACCGCGACCAAGACGGCAACCTCCTCGATCCGGAACAAGTCGAGCAGCTCCGAGGAAAAGTCGAGTTCAAGACAAAGTACGAAACCCGTACCCGCGTCGTTGACGCAGACGGCAACGAAATCGAAATGCCCGGGGGTGTCTTGGAAGAGAGCGTCGCGCCCCCGCACCCCGACGTCGAGGGCGTCGACTCGGCCACCAACAGGAACAACAAGCTCGTCCCCGACGACCCCCTCCCCCCTCAGGAAGCCGACCCCAGCAAGGATGGTGAAAAGGAGGCCGAGAACCCCACCGCCAAGCCCCCCAGGGACGCAAACGTGTCGACGGCCCCCATGGCGGCCTAATGTTTCCCCCCCCCCCCCCCCCCCCCCCCCCCTCAAACGAAAAAAAACTATATAGAATGGGAATGATTTGGAGAAATGGTTCCCGACGTTGACTACCCACTGGACACGAGAGAGCACAACGTCATTTCTAGGATCTCTGTATGGTTGAATTGTATCATGCCTCGAGTACGGCTCTAGTACTTTCTCGTTGCATGCGAGGAAGGGAAGTGCCTGGCTTTCCGGTTTGGGTTGTGTGTACTCCGTACTTATCGTGTTTCTTTTTCTTTTTCTTTTTTTGTGTCGCTATGATTGGGATGGATTTACACTCACACTCACGCAACTCTGCCACGTTTTTTAATTTCCTTTGTATCCGTAAATCGATCTAATATATTCTCAATTTTAAAAAGGACAGTATAAAAAGCATGAAAAGATCCTGGAAAGGCGTTTTAAGATATCTGACATTCTCGAAGCTTTTTTAGCTTTCTATTTCTCAGCAATCTATTATTCGGGTCTCAGTATCAATGCCCCCATTCTATGTACAATTCCTCGTCTCTCTGACAAAACCAAAGCTTAAACAAAAGCCGAATAGCAAGAATGACAGCAAACCGCGGGAGAGGACGAAACACGAAATAACACGAAACATTGAAATGGTACATGTTTGAAAGAACCCAAAAACTCCTGAAAATGCTATCCCATGCCAAGTAACATCGCTAAAACACCAACGAAAGAAGTGGAACCAGATAAACAAGATGAAGAGAAAATGAACGGATGACAGGTGGGAGATGAAAAGCAAAGGACTATGCATCGTCGGCAAGTTGGCCGATCATCGAACCATGGAAAAAAGGAGAAGAAAAAAATCCCATCCTCAGCATGAGGGATAAATACCACACTAGAATTACACCACGGGACCAAGCGGTATAGGGAAATGAGAAATGGAATGCGTTATCCCTGGTGGTCTAGTTATGGTTTGGACTCGAGACAGACAATAATTTTAACCCAACAGCTCCCCTGCTTTCCTGCTCTGAATCTAGGCTCCAGATTTCGGAATTGTGAGCGACAGACGTTTCCCACTGCTGGCGTCTGCGCCACCCTCTGAGGTCTGGGTGCTTTCTGGACGCAGCGAGTCTCGGACGTCGCTGGTGTCGTTGGTATCGCTGGTATCAAGGTCCTCGGTAACCTTGGTTTTCGAGTCCTCTTTGGTCACGGAGCCATCCATACTTGGGCGTGACGGCTCTTCAGAGCCAGTGGGTTTGGTTGCAGTGATGGGTCCGAAAGGATCGGGACTGTTCAGAACCTCTTCGATGTTAGGTGGCCCTGACATTATAGAAGCGGGTGCAGAAGGGGGAGCTCCTTGGCTAAGACCTGTAGGGACGACACCGCCCCCAATGCGTGCCCAGAACATCTGCTCTCGTAGTCGGACACTCTCCTCCCATGCCGCCTTCTCATCGCCAGAGTCGTCGACTCTCCAGTACCCATCCTTGAGGATGCGCAAGAAACCCAAAAAGTCGCACGTTGCACGGAGGCGTCCCAGGCAATATCCACAGAGAGGATACCGTTGAGCTGACTCGTTCTCGCTTGTGCGGAAGCGGTGAGTACGCAGGTGCGCTTCGTCGCGCCTCGATTCGCCACAAAGCGTGCAGGCAAGCAGTTGAGGGTTGGAGTATGATGTGGTCCCATTGGTTGCTGGGACAGGTTCGACAACAAGCGACCCATCGGTAATGGAAGAAATGACGCTGCGACGTGCGAGCCAAGACAAACCAGGAGCAAGGTCGAGGCGAAGTGTAGGTTCAATGTCCTCCACCAATACACGCTTGAAGAAACGTGAGTCTTTCAAAGTGGGGGCGGGGCTCGTAGAACCAGTAGCCTGGTGTGATGTGGACGTCGGCTTCAAGGGGGTTTGCGGTAGGACAGGCGACACTGTTGTGAGGGCAATGATGGGGTTCAGCGACGTTTGTGTGTTGCTAGAATTGGCGCCACCAGACATGGAAAGCGAAGGTACTCGACTGTGAGTTCGGGTCCGTGAAATCTGGGCAAAGGATTTGAAATCTTCGTATGAAGCAATGTCTGCACGTAGGACGGGCTGTATGAGGTGCGAAAAGCTCGTAGGGTAGGCGGGGGAAACGGGCTCGGTCAATGGGGATGCTAGGCTGTCGTTGGCGGCATCGTTTTCGTCTTCTCCGTCGCGAGGGTCGAACCGACTGAATCCGGGCGAAGAGGGAGCAGTAACGTTGGTATGGTTGTCGTCGTGTTCCGACGTCATGTGTTGTTCCATGACCTGTTTCAACTCTGCGAGTTGTTCCTGATGCGACCGAAGCAGGCTCTCAGCATCGGCAACCTGGGCTTTTAGTTGGTCATTCCGCTTCTGTAGACTATCGTACGCAACCTGGGCCTCTTCCTTGGCAGCAGCAACACGCTGGTCGGCTTCTTCTTTGGCGGAAATAACCATTTTGTTGGCTTCCTCAAAGAGCGCCGTAGTTAGGTTCTCAAGTTCGAGCTCAATCTTCCTCTTTTCCTGTTCCACTTCTGAGCGAGCCTTCTTTTCTTTGGACAGCCGGCCCATGACTTCTTTCTTTTCTTGCTCAATAGTCGATCTGCGCACCCAAACATCCCCTTTGAGCATTTCCTGCTGGCTAGCATTTTGCGTTTCTAGCTGCTGCACCCGGGCATGCGCTTGTTCGAGATCGCGGCGCAATGCCGCCACAATATTTTCGAGCGTTGTTTGGTGGTTGACAGCTTGTATCAATTTTGTGCTGAGGGTGGTAACGTCGTCTGCTGGTGCGAGAGGCGTACCTGGCAAGGCGCTAGAGTGGGAGGCGTCGACGGGGCTCATGGTACGGCTCCTGGGGTCGGGCAAAGTGCTCAGTTCTGCTTCTTCAGGCTGGCGATATTCATGCGCGATGGGAGACGTTGAGAGGGAGGGTTTCTCGTTGGAAAGTATAGGCAATTCGGATGTAGAGGGGGATTTTCCAGGTATGCGAGACGTTCGTTGGTAGGTTTGGGTCGTAGGGGCTGAGGACAAAGAACGGAAGTGACCCCTGGGGCGACCGGAAGGATGGCCTGAGGGTGAAGAGGGCTTAGATTCGAAGGTGGCCCACGACGCCATATTAAGAAAGCTACTGTGTCGTTAGTGCATCTGGAGAGACATTCCCGAGACAAGGCAGTTTCGGTGGATAGGAGGGGCCGCTCCCACGTCACTAGACATAGAAAAGAAAGAAAAAAAATAGAAGCCCGATAGTGATAATTGTGACGAGGTCAAAAATAATTGTTGAGATTCAAAACCTACGACTCCATGGTTGCTGAAACTTGGCTCTCACCAGTTTCAGTTCGTGAGGAGAATAGTTCTCAATGTGCTCCGGCCAACCCGCGCAGTAGGCAAAGGCCTGCTGTAGTGCAGAGAAACTGCACCTGTTCCGAGCAGAACCCTTAGGCGCTGACTGCTTTATTCCAGTAAAAAAGCGGTAGATGGAGTTACAACTGGGAGGAGGGATACGGGTAGGTCAGCAGCAAGAAGAGGCGTGGACAGAGAGAATAAGTCGGGTTGACGATAAAAATGGTCGGCGGGCGAAGAAAGGAAAAGTAGACGACGATGATGGTTTAAAGTGACGATCGGGAAGGAATGAGCTGTGTGTGTGTGAAGGAGAGAACTCGCAGACAGAAGCGATGGTAGGAAAGATGGGCGGTTAAGCGAAGGCGGCACGGGGGTTGCACATTGGCTCAACCAAAACGAGCAGGTGGCTTTGATTGGGCTAGAAGTCACAGGGATGGAAAGGTCGCAGATCGGTAGGTGCAGTTGGCGAATGATGATTAAACATATGAGGGAGGCATGCAGAGTCGAAGTTGGCGAGATGCAGGTTGGGCGGCAGGAACCGATTGAGGAAATCGGACGACTTTCTCAAGGAAACGATGAGGAGAGTTGGTTTTTTCTGTGAGAGGGGACGGCTTGCTTCAAGGCTATAACGAACGAGGAGTAGCGACATACGGAGTACTACGGACGTACAAGTAGTAATAGGGATTGAACGAGAGCCAAAGAGCTTTGGCCCTGGCCGCCCTTCTCCATTCTTTTTGTTCCCTCGTGCTCTGGTAATACGCACCCAATGACTTGCAGGGGGTGGGATAACTACTAAGGGTGATGGGTACTCCGTACGTGTATGGACAACCGGTAAGTGGATCTACCCACGTAGTAATAGTGAATTTTAGCAGTACTGTTCCATGTTACGGAGTACTTGGTACATGGTTGTACTCCGTAAGCCAAGGAAACCGGGGATTGTATCGTGTGGGCCTATCCTGGCTCATGCTTCCCCCATGACTTCTATCACCGTTCCATTAAAAGGTACATGTCTCAAAGCCGATGGCGCCGCTAAATCACAAGTACCCAGGATTATTGGTTTCCATTCCGTACTCCGTACGGATACTTGCCAAGTTCGGAAGTCTCGTACAGGATTGGTGGGTTATTGTGGGGTCTTGACCAAAATGGTGTCTTTTTACTCCCAATAGCAATTGGATTCTCTCTGTTGAACCAGTATTATGTTGCGTGAAAAATAGAAAGGAAACAAAATGATTCCAGGCTCTATTCAGATGTGATTGATATCTTTACTTTTCCTTCCGATTTGAAATCTTTGGTTGGTTTGCGTTGTCGGCGACCGAAAGTAAGTGCTAAAGCGGAATTCAAGCCGAGACTCGGGGCTCCTTCCTCCTCAATGAGTGCTACACACGCTATCAAGCCCCCTCTTCCGTATGGAGCAATGCTCCATATTTCTTAGGAATTCGCAATGGAATAATTGCCATCTCCCACCGTCTCTTATCTTTTGAGATTGGAAAAAACTGGCAATCCTCGATTCCCGAGAAAAAACCATCATGCATGGATGAAAAAGCTCGTAACGGACAGATCTTGGTTGATCTGAAGGTTGGTCCCCTCCACAATTGTTTCGTCAACGTCACACTGCAAACAGTGGGCGGCGGGCGACTCAGGCGCAGCAATGTGCATGTATTAATGCGTGCAATGCTCGTACACTAATTGACTATTTAGAGTTGGCTGTCGTATTGGTGGCCCCCCACTAATAACCTCCACTAATTGGTGAGGTCCGAATGTTATTTATTCCGTATCAATACGATATTATACGATAGAGAGCAGAACCGATTCAAGTCTCTGAAGACAGTGAACGTGTCATCAGTAATGACAACCATAAAACTCTTTAAACTTTTTAACGCCCTCCAGTGCATTAGTCAACTAGATGGATAGTACGGAGCGTACTTACTGTAAACTAGTACGTATGCTGCCACTAGCTGGTTCTTCAGTGGGTCTGGCAGCTAGACAAGGGTGTAATACCCAGACGCCGGGCATGCCTGCTCACTAGCCGGGCTGGTTGGCCAATCCCTTGTGAACTTGACATGGAACGGGGCACCTCGAACAAGTGCGGTTTCTAGGGCAGTCGGAGAGTAACAGGGCCCCGAGCAGCTTTAACGAGCAAAATAGATGGGCCAGCCACAATTCCACTTTAACATGCGCACAGCCAACAGACATGTGGCTTTGCCCTCTCTACCCCTGAGCTGAAGCCTCAAAAGCCCCGCCAAAATGCCCAACAGTGCACAGTGGCTCTGCTATTGGCCAGCCAGAGCGTTGTGATTGAGCTGACCTCGAAATCTTGCTCAAACACTCCTCGAAGCCATTTGGACAAGAGACAACAAGCAATTTACCCTCTCCATTGTCAACCGTAACCTCCACAGCACCCTACTCTCCTGCCTCTCACGACATAATCCGGTCTTTGAACAACCTGTCCGAGAAAAACTACGCCCTTCCCCTCGAAACTTTACTCCCCCGGCCCCCCCCCCGTCACACCGACAACCCTCCCTTGCCCTCACACACAATCGAAGAAATGTCTACCGAAGGCCTATTCTCAGCAGACCTCATCTCGCCCGAGGTGGCCTCATCCATTCCGGCAGGCTACGTTATTCGTGCCCTTCGCCAATCCGACTACGACATCGGGTTCCTCGACTGCCTACGCGTGCTTACTACCGTCGGCGATGTGAGCAAGGAGCAATTTGACGAGCGGTTCAACTGGATGGCGTCCCAGAAAGGATACTACATTCTCGTAATCGAGGACACAAACCGGCCCACACCCGTCATTGTCGGCACCGGAGCCTTGATTGTTGAGGGTAAATTGTAGGACAAATCTAAATCTCTAGACAAGACCCTATGGCTCCAACCTGAGCGAACGGTCCTGCTAACATGCACTCTCTTCAACCCAGCATCCACTCCCTCGGACTCGTCGGACACATCGAAGACATCGCCGTAGCCAAAGACCAACAAGGCAAAAAGCTCGGTCTCCACATCATCCACGCCCTCGACTTCATCGCCGCCAAAGTCGGCTGCTACAAGAGCATTCTCGACTGCAGCGAGGCCAACGAGGGCTTCTACGTCAAGTGCGGCTTCAAGAGGGCCGGACTCCAAATGGCGCACTACTACGAGGGATCCAAAAGTAAAGCCTAAGCCCAACTTGTACCCCTTTTGTTTTGAATAGCAATTTGAGAGGGCTGTGTCAACATCGAGACATTATTTCGGCCCCCCCCCCCTCCTTTTTTATATATATATGTATTTCCCTCCAGTTTCCATTTCCTTCCTATAATGACTGATGATTGGGTTTATTATCTGTCTCCTTGGTCTAGGCTGGAAACTTTGATGCGAATGCGCCGGTGAACTGGAAACTGTCACTTGTGCGCGGAGTACGGAGCAGATAGAGGTCGAAAGCACCGGGAGCTACGGGCAAAGGCTACACCAAAGCGGATCATATCTTCCTGGTAGCACCACGTCTATTAAAGTTAGAATGAGCGTATAGAAAGGAACTTGGGAAGTAGCATTTCCAACAATAGATCGCAAACTCTGTACCATGCAATCCACCGTGCCTGGAACACATCCCGCCGTAAACAAGGGTCTTCACGTTACATTTCCCAACCAAGGATCCCTGAACCTAAGGCATAGAGAAGAAGAAAAAAAAAAGACGATCCAAATTGAAACAAAGCTGTTATGAAACGCGTGCTAAAATCTATTTATATCAAAGAGACAAACCCCGTACTCCGCACTCCGTATTGATCTCCAAAATCTCAAATACGAGAATATACTAAAGCTGGTTATGATTGACGTTGATGGTAATAGTGGGTAACAACGCGATCCTACCTTCGTATTTCACTCGACTTGGATAAACACGTTCGTACTTGTAGTTTCAGGCGTGCGGTGGAGTGCTTGGCCCCTGTGGTTTCCTAGTATGTAGTAGAACTACTCCGTAAGCACAGCCATTTTAACTTGTTGATTGCGTTTGGTATTGAATAAGTGCAAGTAGGCTAATAGAGGAAATGGAACTCGGTATCATTAGAAGCGCGCTCGCAGAGTACTAACTAATCGTGACAAATTTAAAGAAAAGAAGAAAGAAAGAAAATCTTCGACGTGTCGAGAAAAATATCACTGTATATACACATGCAAACTTGATTTGACAATTCGTAATCTCCATGCATGGCACAAATTGCAAAAGAAAGAAGAAGAGAATGAGAGAATGAAAAAAAAAGAGGATAGGCTTGACGGAATAGAAAGGGATCTGGAATGTCATCAACTTGGAAACAAAATGCGGCATGTCGCAAGCTCTTATTTCCAGTCGTCTCGGACGTCGACATCGTCGTAGAAACCCATGGCATAAGGGTTCCATTCCTGCCCTGGGTAGCTGGTGGCACTCATCTTTGGCATGTCGGGCTCTTGCGCCGGCATGCCCGCAAAAGGCTCGTCCACCTCGCCGACGACAATCTTTTCTTCCTGGGCTTCTCGGAGGAGACGGGCTCTTTCCACCTCCACTGGGTCGATGGCTGGCGCACCCGAGTCGTTTGAGCCCGCCGAAGGAGACGTCGTCTTTGCTGCATCGCCAGGTTTTGATGCTAAAGATGCTTCCGCGGCCGTCTCATTTGGTTGGTGTGCTGTTGGTGTCGTCGATTTGTTGCTCGAGTCGTTCGTGGAGACGGAGATTACCGGAGATCTGTCAGCAAGGACAGCTGTTCCGGCGGGGGCTGCATCTGGTGCGACGGTAGCTTTCTGAGAGGGCTCGCTCGCTGGGCCTGGAGACAATTTGCCAGGCAAAGAAACGTCGCGGCTTTCCACAGGGTCCGTGCCTGTCTCCCGGGACTCGACAGCCGCAGCGGGTACGGTTGCGGAAGACGGCACCTGGCTCAAAGATGGAGCAGTCTCCATGCTAGTAGCAGCATCCGCCGCTGTGGAAGAGGAGAGTGGGCTTAGATCCGAAGCAATCGGCTGGCCTGCCAAGCTACCAACGTCCCGCTGCCCGGTGGTGGCGGGCGGGTTTTGCATGCCTTGAGGTGTCATTTCACCCCCTGGCCCAGGCTGTCTAGACCGGGCGTCAAGAGAGCGGAACGGAGGTTGTTCCATTGCATTTACCCCTGCGGGGCCGGCCCCAAACTGTCGCTCGTGCGGATGGGCCTGGTATTGGAAATGAGGATAGGGTTGCGGCGGGTAGTTTTGCTGGGGACCGTGCTGGGGATGAGGTTGGCCGGGCGGACCAAATCTAGCCATGTTGCCATACGCATTGGGAGAGCCGGCGCCGCCGCCACGGGGTCCCATGAAAGACTGCGGCCCATACCCTTGTGGCACTGGGCCACCATACCGCGGGTCATGGACCCCCAGGCTAGGCCCCTGCCGGATTGGGGCATGGTGTCCGCTTGCTGGATTCATGTGCGGATTGAGTCCGTGCGACGGTGGGAAGCCAGGCTGGTTCGGAAAGTGAGGATGTTGCCCTGGTGGGTACTGGTGCGGTGGTCCAGGCATGCCCGGCCGTACCATCCCGGGGGGCCGTCCGCCCATGCCATTCTGCATCTGCGTCTGCATTTGCGGGTGCGTTCCCGGGGATGAATACTGCCTCGGCCGTCCTGGCGGGCCATCCTGGTGCGGGGGGCCCAATGGGCCTGGGTTACCTGGGGCCGCAGACTGCGCTCCTGGTGGCCCTTGCGACCAACCATCTGGTTTACCGTCTACGTTCTGCTTCGAGCCTCTCTTGAACACTCCAAAGATTGATTTTCCCGGGTTTCCCTCCCCGGTCTTGCCGGCCTGAGGACTCGGCGGCATTCCTTGGCCCGACGACCTTCCTTTGAACCACTTCGACACGCCACTGCCTACAGATTCTCGAGATTGCGGTTGCATGTCTGAGCCGCCGGGTATTTGCTGAGCAGTTTGGGGGAACATGGGTGCCGTGCTTGGAGTCGCCGAGGTGGTATGGCGCTGGGGAGCGAAACCTCCCATCGGTGGAGAGGAGTATTGTCCGGGAAAGCCTTGGGGAGAACTGACAATCCGTGTAGCGGGTTGGGCGGGTTGGTGCGGTGCTTCACCGCTAAGCCTGGCCAGATCAGGCGAGCGGCCGGGCGGGTGGCTGCCTTGAAGAGGTTGAACCGACATTCCCACATTTCCATCAGCCACCATACTTTGTGATGCTGTCGTTTGATGACTTAGCCTATTCGAGGTGATGCTGCTGCCAGACGATGTGATATTCGATTGCACTTGCGATAAGCCAGGTTGCAAAGACTGGGCAGCCATTGGTTGGAGGGTTCCAGGGCGAGGAGAAACAGGCGAATCGGGTCTAGTAGACGCTGAAAGATGGGAAATCGGACGCTGAATACGTTTGTCAAGTTCCGAAGTTGGACGGCCCTGATGGTTGTCATCGGTGGAAGACGAACGAGGCGAAACAGGAGGAGCAGAGAGGGGTGGCGAGGGATCTGGTCTAGGCAGTGAGCTATCCACGGGAGGGGAAACAGCTGGATTCTCAGGAGGTGGTGACTCGATCCTAGTCGGCAGCATTTGGTTTGCCGGAAGCTGGAGGCCTAACCCTTCGGCAGGAGGAGATGATGACTGGGAAATTCTAGGGTCGTTAGGCACAATTCCGATTTGGTTTTGGCTTGGCTGCTGCGAGGCATGCGTCTGATGACGAATTCCCTGCTCGCCAAGCTCCTCGCCAGGCCCTCCCTGCATGCCCTGGCCGCTTCCACCAACAAGTCGGATTACTTGCCGGTCAGACGAGGCTGACTGCGGAGCAGAAGACACTCCCGCTTTTCCGTGGATCGGCGAAGTCTGGGCGGAGGGTGTTATGCCAGGGACGGGGTAGCCTGGTTGATGCTGTTGAGGCACATTTGGAGGGAGCCCAGATCCCATCGGCCGAGGTCCGTGTAGCCCAGGGGGTCCGGGATGGGGAATCATGCCAGGGCCTGTCTGTTGGGAAGGGTGCTGGTATTGCTGAGGAAACTCCTGGTTTTTCGAAGGTGGTCGATTATGGAAGAGGTTGGATAGGAATCCACCACCAGTAGATGTGCGTCGTCCCTGGGCATCCCCAGGTGGCAAAGCATTCGGTGCGCCTGATCCTGGCTGCTGGGTAGCGTAGGGAAGAAATGGGGCAGTTTCCGTACGGCCAGGTTGTGGCAGCGGGAATGAATGGCCGGGTGGCCTGCCAGGCGTTGGGCCGGACATTGGCCGTTCTTGCACATGTGCGTACGCTGCTGGAGATTGAATGGCGTTTTCTCTCGATTCTTTCTCCCCCTGACCGCCAGAACGACCGAAAACATTAGGAATCGCATGGAACCGACTCTTCAAAGGACCAGATGACGGTGGCCGGTTCTCTGTCCCACTGGTTAAGTCTGATGTAGACGCTCTCGTGATGCCCATCTTCAACTTCGACGGGCCAGGAAGTGGCTTCAAAGCTGCCGTGCTGAGGAGGGTCTTCACCTTTGCCGACGGCGAAGAAGGTTGGGCTTCGTGCTGTTGAGTAGTAGCTTGTGTAGGGTGGCCAGCGACGGGGCCGTCGTTGGAGCTTGGACGCGATGAACGGAGATTCAGAAGAAAGCTGGACCTTCGCTTCTTCTTTTCACTGAAATCATCAACTCCTATACTCGTCTCGGAGACGGCGTCCCCAGGCACAATGCTCGGTCTGCGAGATTCGTTTGTGGATGGTCGTGTGTCAGATGACCGGTGGAACCGCTCTCCAACTTGACTGAAAATGCCCGAGCCCCTCCGGGCTTTGCCACCATCACCCTGTTGTCGATTGAGTAAATCAGGAGGAGGTGGCGGCTGGAAGGCTTGCGGCTGTGGAAGGGCTCCGGCCGTTGATGGCTGTGGCTGGGGAGCCAATTGGCTAAATGCATTGGGTTGAATGTTCTGTTCATCTGCCCTAGACGAAGGAGCGATAGGAACAGCTGGCGATGCAGGATCTTTCAGAAGCAGCTGGGGCGATGCTGCCGGTGCGGCAGAAAGCGGTTCTGAACTCGAGGGTGGACGCCGGGCAACGTTCCATGCCTGCTGCACGGGTTGCTCTTGCACTGGCACTTGCTTTGCTGGTAGTGCCGTCGGTTGGTCGAGTGTGGTCTCACGACCAGATGGCACGCCAATCCCATTCTCGTCATTCTCAAACGAATCACTGCTTTCCGGTCGCGCCGCCTCGCTCGAGAGACCTGTCTCCTTGTCCAATTCGCTATAAGACCGTGTCTGCGATGAAACACTAGGGGCTCGGTTGCGTGCAGGTGACAGCAAGGGCTCAGACAGATGAGACTCCTGAAGATTCCACCGCCCTGTGGGAGGAAGTTTTTGGATTGGATTGCCATTGGCTGTCGGAGTACGAGCACCATCGTATGAGCTAGCCGGAGACAAGTCGCTGGCAATGCCCTTGCCTGTTGTATTTGCCGCTTCTCGGGGTATCGGCAGCAACGGCATGGGACCAGCCTTGTTCCGTGTTTCCATACTCACATCTTCCCCAATAGGCGGGATATTGGCTTTCGTAGCACTGTGGATTTGTGGCCGGGCCTCGCTACTCGTCGGGTCTAGTTGAGTATGATATGCAATGAGCTGCGGGCCGGGCATCGCGGGTATCGCGTGAGCACTGCCGCTAGGTGCATCCAACGGCGATAGATCGGAAAGACCAAGGGACGACCCGAATGTCGAGCTCCTTCTAATTGGTGGCAGTCCAATGAAGGATTTATGGCGCTGGACAAAGTCGGATTCCCTAGATGAGACGTGTTCTTCAGTGGCATTGCCTGCGATCATGGAAGAGTTGGCTTGGGGGTACAGTTCAGGGGATGAAGTCGCTGGCAGCACAATTGAGTTGACGTTATCGGTAGTCTTCTCAGATTGGTTGAGGGACAAGCCATCTCTTTGTTTGACCAACTCGGAACCGGGCTGGGCCGGATTGGCCGAGGAAACGCCTGGTACCGAATCGAGTGGCTTGCCAGAATTGGACGAAGGAGCTACATTCAGCGTGTTGCTTAGTAGGCTTGATGGTAGCCTGTCCATAAGGGCTTCAGCCCGAGGTTCCTTGGCAAGAGTTTCTTCATCGGCAGATACGTGGGCAACCGAGGAGGCCGAAGGAGAAGAAATTAGAGAAGGGATCCTGGGATCATCGCGACCTGATGGCTGTGGTGAGGGATTGACTAGCGAGTCGGGACCTTGAGGAATGGTTTGAGGAGATAGAGCTGGGGCTGGCTGGGAGTGTGTGGCGGAGGGTGTGATTGAAGACAGCAGCGAGGGATTGGGTTCGGGAACGGCATGTTGCAACTCCGGCTGCAGGTTCAAGGCTGGCTGCGGATTCTGAGGATTCTGAGGATTCTGCGGATTCTGCCATTGAGGCGGCGGCCCTTGTAAGAGTGGTTGCTGTTGTTGCAGGCGTGGCTGCTGTAGGTAAGCTTGCGGAGAGGGTTGTGTTTGCAGCCGAGATGCAGTTGCAGAGTCGGGATCGGCACGGACGGGGTTCTCGCGAATGGTGTCGGGCGGTTGGGCTACTGAGCTGCTGGGCCGGCTGCCGTTGTCTCCAGTCGGTTTAGAGGCAAAAAGGCCCCAAGAAGCCCTCCGATCGGCTTTGGTCTTGGGCGCGTACACAGTTGGCGTCTCGTTCTGTACACGGCACTAAAGATTAACTTCGATATTTCCGCGACACTTGTTTCACATAGTCTGGTGATAAAAAGGAAAAAAGAGAAACGTGAGGTCCATATTAGTCGTCCTTCGGTTGTGCCTAGCACCCCTTTTAAATTCTTTATCCCATCTTTGTGCCCACATACCCAAAATAAAGAAAAAAGAAAATCATGACGGGAAAAATTATCCATAAATCACATCTCTAGGTTATCGTTCGCAATAGCGACCCAGTGTGTACCAAAAAGAGGAAAAAAGAAACAAGGGGAAAGGGGAAAGGGGAAAGGGGAAGGGGAAAGGAATTGCCGGAGGGAAAAAAGGATAAAAGAAGTGGATCGCGTCTCACGCGTGCGAGACAAACAAAACAGGAGGACATCGTGGTGGTTAAAGTCTAAATGTCTTTTCACCCGGCCACCAATGTGCAAAGAGCGAGGTTCCAGGAATATGGGAGGAAAAAGAGGGTGAAAAAATAAGAAAAAAAGAAAAAAAGGAACAAATCAAATAAATACCTTGTCACTCGAGCCTCGCAATTTATTCTTGCCCTTACTGAGCAGCCCTTTGCCTGCCTTGCCAGCAGCCAGTAGTAATCCCTTGCCCTTGGCACCCATCTGGTTTCCAGAGTGTTTAAAATCGCTCGAGGGGTTGTACGAAGCTTCCACGTTCGGAGGCACTGTCATTTGCTGGCGATGGGCTGACGGGAGGCCAACTGCCGGGTTGCTGGCATTCAGGTATTGCTGGTAATAAGGTTGTTGAATAGCCGGCTTTGTATCCACCAATGTCTGTGTTTGCGGCGGGCCAGCCAAAGGACTAGAACCCACACCAGCTGTCGCTGCAGGCTCGCTAGTTTGCGGCAAAGACCCGGTGCCTATAAAGGGTGAAGGTGTGCTTCCCTCGTGTTCTGCATGACGGGTTTGTGTAGCAAGGAGCCACTCTGTTAAACCAGAGTCCATGGCTGCAAATTGTGCACGGGTTTCGTTGTATTTTGCAATTCTGTCCTCGATATTTGGAAGAAGAAGAATGTCACGAAATTTCATGATCGGTGCCAGATGGGTCAGAACGTCTACGGGCGGTGGTGTCACTGAGCGAGAAGACACCTGATCTGCGTTCAGGGCCAGGTGCCCGTCGTTGGGAGTCAGCGAGGGAGACCCCGACTCCGGCTCCTGCATCAACAGCTTTTCTTGGGCCAATGAAAGCCGTTTTTGGGGCTCACCAGTGGAGAGAGTCCGCGCGACCGAAATGGGCGATGGAGGCTCTGCGCCTGAGTTGGATAGCGAACGGTCGACATCCCCCGGCTTGTCGGCACCGGACACCTCGCCTGTTGGGCTGGAGATTCCCAACGCACCAATAGAAGTAGACAATGGTTGATCCATGGATGGCGGCCGGGGCTCCTTGGCAGAAGGTTCCGAGATGGTGTCGGGTTGATGTTGAGGCGTTGTTGCAGGTGGGTTCTGGGGAGAGTCTGCGGTAACGGGTGGGTTCGCCGGTTGGCCAATAGTTACTTCGTCTGTATCCATCTCCCAAGAAAAACGCCGTGGCTTTGTAGTTTCAGCCGGTGGGGGACTATCGGGCTTTGAGGAAAACGATGCGGTTGAGATCGTCTCAACAACAACTGGAGCTGCTGTTGATTCCGATGGGGCCTCTCGCAAGGACTCCTCCGAATGTCGCTGCGAGGGTACAGCCACCTCTTCTTTATCAGACTTTTCCACCATGTCAGGACTTTCTTCTACACTTTCCTCAATGCAGTCCTGGGTATCCTCGGCTGTGACAGCCCAGTAATCATCGTAGACACTGGGGAGGTAGGTGCTCTCCCGTGTTCCGCCCATGACACGGCTATCTCGGACGCCAGATTCCTGTTCAGTGGACCACTGGCCAAAATCGTCAGCTGGCCGAACAGGGCTAAGGCTCTGGATAATTTCCTCTCGTAATCTGTCACTCTCTTTGACCGGCGATGAGGTGGTCGTGCTCAGCGTGGATTGACGATGAAGAAGCGGAGGGGCGACAAAGTTTTCTGAGGGCGAATCGGGAAGATGGGGCTGCAATGGAGCAGTAGGTGTGACTGTCGCAGAGGCCGGAACGGTCTCTACCTCAGTAACGTCGCGAGTCGGTTGGGCCGGGCGTTCCATCAACTGGTCCCGCCTCTCATTTATTTGGGTGATGTTTGCCGGCGCTTTGGTTTGGTTGCCGCTCATATTTTCCGGGGAGGTGCGAGACTCGTGCTGCGGCTCGTCAGGTAGTCGGAATATCGTTGCTGTTTGAGCAGATGATGATGTGGGCGACGTCGGGGTGGAGGACTCTTCGGTCTTTTCTGACGGGGCGGTCGGCACTTCGGCGGCTGGAGAAGCTGTCGGCTCTGAATTGTTTGTCGATTCGGAGGAAACACTGTTTTTGGACGTCAAATCCGGATTTTTTATTGAAGAATGAGAGGCAGCAAGATTCTTGGTCATGGCACTCTTCAATGGGTTTGAGCTGGACGGGAGAGGTAGGTTGGACATGTTGGACGTGGCAGTGTCGATGTCTGGGGTAGAACTTGAGGTTGAATCCATACGAGGGACTTCTTTTTCAGGTGTTGGCAAGTCGTACAACTGTGGTAACGTTTCAGCAACAGTCCCCGTCACTGGCACAGCGGTAGTCGATGTAACAGACTCGTTTTGTGGCAAACAACTCTGTTCGTCGCGCGTCTCCACAACTTGGGGCTGCGCCGGGAGCTTCTGCATTGATTGTGCAGATTGCATTTTCGAATGTGGCTGAAGTGCCCGGTCGCTCTCTGGCGTGGCACGACGAGGTGAACTGGATGAGTCCCTTTCACTCTTGTCACCATCATGCAATTTCAGAGTGGAATCGGGTTCACTGTCAGGTTTGTTCCTGGTGCTGTCTTCTTCAGGAATAGCAACTACTTGCACTGTCGTCAAGGCGCCCTGGCTGCTGGAGGTCTCGAAGGAACCAAAAGAGCTGGTTCCGGTCGATAGTTGTGTTTGGATGGGTGGCAAGTCGCTTGGAAGCCGATGTGGCACGGAGAAACTAGGAAGTGTCGAAGAACTAGGTTGAGCGGTCGAGGTAGGATTCTGCACAGAGAGGAACTTAGTCTCTTCGCGTAGGTTCGCGATGGTGGGCAATGGAGGAGGACGGGCCTCCTCACCCTCGTCCTCAAAGTCATTGCCCCAGTCGTCACCATCGTAGCTTTGGACCTTGGCTTCGACCCATTTCTTCGTCTTTTTGCGATTCAGATTCGTTTTGAAGGCGGAAACTGGCGAATCGGTAGGCGAGGTTACATCCGGAGTTCTATAGGTGGCCAACGTTAGACTTTTCTATGCGCACGGTAATAATGGGGGCTGGGATAGAAGAGTGAATTGCCATACATTGGAGACTGTATCTTCACCTGGAAGGAGCTGTCGTAGGAGCTTTCCATGGTGATTGATTGCTCGGTTTCGAGGCCAAACAAAACCAATCAACGACTCATCGCTAAGCGGTATTCAAACTGAGGCTGGGGTGGACCAGAAACAAGATGGGATTGCGCAAGAAGCAGGAGCGGGCTGCGAGAGCGTCGAAATGAAGGCGAGTTTCGGGTCGAGTGGTGTAGAGTAAAACAATACGGTATATCTTAGGATAGGGAAGATGAGATGCGACGTGAGCGTAAGGGTTCGTATGAGACGGGGTGGGTGATCTGGAGAGTTTGGGGAGAGCGAAGTTGTCGTGTCGTCGGATCGACGCAAAATCGGGGTTTGCGGCTATCCAATTAAAGGAGAAAAAGAAGCGTGGCAGTACAGAGTATTAGCAACAAGCCAACAACAACAAGCTTACCACGACGCTCTCCGCCCAGCCCATAATATTACCCACTTAAAATGATGGCTGTGGCGGGCGTTGGAGTGGGGAGCGTAATATCACTAAAGCTCGCCTCGATTTTTTTTGTCTGTCCTAGTTTCTCCAGGATCGCATACTCCGTATCGTCAATTGCTATTGATATTACTTCTTCCGGTCTGGCGTATTCAGGCTTGCTGTATTACATAGTTTACTTCTGTAACTAAAGTCCACGGCAAACTGGTACCAATCTTGCGGTTGACAGTAGTTGCCTAAGCCAGGCTAAATTTTGGGTGTTTGTAACATCGCAATGCGATTACCAACTCTGACATGATAATAAGCATGGAATACAAGTATGTACTTTGGCCAGCCAGCCTTCTGGAGATGGCGGTTGCAAAATATCCCTGAACCCCGACTGAACAGTCATTGGGATCATTGGGATCATTGGGATCGTTGGCTGGCCAGGCCAGCCATGGATTCCCACGCTACAGGGGGGCATGCTGATCACATACACTAAAAAGCTAATATTAGGTATTTTACCCTTCTGGAATAGTTTATGGAGTAGTTTACTCCGTAGTAATACTCCATACGGATACATTGAAACAACAGCTACAAGGAGTGCTCTGAACAGCCCCAGTGGTTCAATGGTTTTAGCGTTGGTTGCTGTCGCGTCAGCAAATTGGCTCGAGTGGTTGGCCCGCCCCAACGTTGGCTCCTCTTGTGAATCGGCTTCGTGTCCACATAGATGTACCTTGTACTAACCTATGATGCGTATAACTAGATCCAGTTAAGGTACTAGGTACCTCAAGCTACCCCATCACAGGCATTGATTGAAACGAATTCAATATTTCCCAGACTGACTTGACCTCGTCCACCAAGAGCCATCTATCCCCTGAAATCCTCAAGGCTCTTCTTCTTCACTTCAGCACATGTGTTTGTAGCCCTATTTCCCAGATCTTCTCGAGCCCTGAGAAACCCATAATTACAACCTAGCATAGAATTAGCGAGACGCGCGCGCTCTACTACCGATACGCTCGACGACGGTCATCCATACCAAATCTACCAAGGCACGAACATAACCTCCCAGCGACTGGAAACAAGGGGGGATCTGTGAACGTACCCCCGGAAAATCAACTCTTTCGTATCTACGCCTATCTCTCCCTCTCTCAAATTAGCCAGCCGCCCGACATGGCCATTACAGCGACAATGGATATCCAAGACCGCACGGCCGAGTTCCGAACAGCCCTCCAGACGGCCTCCCAGAAACGCCAGGCCTCGACGAAACTGAGCGCCCAACGGAGGTCCCTTCTCTCGGATTCTCAAAAGTCAACAGCTCAAAATGACCACCGTCCGACACGTTCCGAGTTTGCCAGGAAGGCGGCGGAGATTGGACGGGGGATTGCCGCCACGATGGGGAAGCTGGAGAAACTCGCTCAACGTACATCCCACCAATTACAGTTCCGGTGTCCTCTGATACGAGACGAATTACTGATGCGGCTCTCTATTAGTGGCGAAGCGACGTACTCTATTCGATGACCGGCCAGTCGAGGGTGAGTGATGCACCTCCAGGCGCCATCTCCTTTGGTCGCTAGCCGCAACGTTCTTGTAACTAACTGAAAAGGCAGTCAACGAACTCACCTTTGTCATCAAGCAAGATCTCTCACAACTCAACCAAAGCATTTCGTCGTTACAATCGTTGACCCGACAGCAGCACCCGAAAACGAACCAGGAGGGCGAACACGAGAAGAATGTCGTATTCCTTCTACAAGAGCGTCTGACGGATGTGTCGGCCAACTTCAAAGGTGTCCTGGAGGAGCGCACAAAGAACATCCAGGCCTCGAGGTCACGAACCGAAAACTTCATCTCCACGGTTGGGCAGCATGCGCAACCGGCCCTTCCGAACTCAGCCTCGCCCCTCTACGGCACACCCAACCGCGGAACCCCGTCGCCGGGCCTCGTGGGTGGTGGCGACCTATTATCATTAAACCCTACGGGCGACCAGCAACTCCTCATCATGGAGGAAGGACAGCAGAATACCTACATTCAACAACGTGGCGAGGCGATCGAGGCGATCGAGCGGACGATTGGCGAGCTGGGCAGTGTAAGCTGCAAACATGCGACTCGGCTCCTTCCCTCGGAAACTCGTCGGCTAACAAGACTGTCACTAGATCTTTGGACAATTAGCCTCTATGGTTAGCGAGCAAAGGTAGGCTTGATTAGCGACAAATATGAAAGCGACATGACTAATTCAAGCGGCTGTACAGGGAAGCGATAGAACGAATCGACGCAAACAGTATGTTGGTCTTGAATTTCTCTGATTAACCGATTATTGAGGATTACCCTCAGTCGATCGACTTCTTTCAGCAAGCTAATTTTGTGGCGTGTGTAGCCGAGGATGTGGTCGACAACGTTCAAGGTGCCCAAAGGGAACTGCTCAAATACTGGTCCAGAGTGTCCAGCAACCGGATGCTAATCGCCAAGATGTTTGGCGTTTTGATGGTCTTCTTTTTGTAAGCACGCAAACTTATCCTCATCGGGGACAACCGTCTCTAACTGTATCTGTATTTCAGACTCTGGGTCCTTGTGTCTGGTTAAGTCAACTGGCCTCGGCATCTTTGATTTTACGGACAACGACGCACGCTTTGAGTGCAAGGTCCCTCGGCACTCTTCTAGTTTTTTTTTTCTTTGTGTATCTTTGCTTTTCTTTTTCTTTTTCTTTTTCTTTCTATTTTCAATTTTCAATTTTGTACATTATGAATGGAGCGTTGGACACACGGTTTCATGTACCGACAAGACGGATGTCTCTCTTCTTCCCTTTTCCTTTGTGGCATTCGGGTATGCAGGCACCCGGTACAATACAACTTTAGACTCTTCTACGAAGAGTATGTTTCATACTTTTTTTAGCCCCTAATACAATCTTCGATGACGCTAGATTGGGTTTCCGGTTGGCTTGCATTCGGTGCACGGCTTAACAATCCAGGAGATTCAGTCGTGTGTGGACACTTTTTGGCGCTGGGACTTTGCGCTTCATATTCCGAACATTGCTCCGGGTTCCGGCTCAGTACTAAGATTCAACCTCTACTCCATAGTAACATAGCGTCTTCTGCCTAATAGAAGGCCGAACCGACTCTTAGAGCGAAACGGCCTAGGCCTCAAAACCGCAAAGCCGTCCTCCTAGCAGCCAGTCGACTCGATGAGATCCCCGCACCTACAAACCAAACGAAGGAGAAAAGGGGACCAACGACGCAAAGAGGTTCTGTGTGGATTGGATTGGGGGGGGGGGGGCAAGATGAAAGTGGGGGTCGGTCTCGCAAACGCTCAAGACTGGTGGAATAATAGAAGCTGGGAGAAGTAATACTCCGTAGCATTTGCTATACTCAGTACAAGGGGAGCTTTCACACGAAGAGGGGTCGGTACGGTTACGGTCGAGGGGAGGCAAAGACGGGACAATGTGAAGCGAAGTTTGGAAACCGTCACAGCAGAAAAGGAATGTTTAAAAAAAATTAGTTTTATTTATATATTTGTAATCTCCATTTGCCCTCTTTTCTTTTCCTTCTCTTCTTTCCCTCTTCAATTCAATCCACACAGCATCACCACCCACAATGACAGACAAAACCTTCCCCTTGAACAACGGCCAGAAAATTCCAGCGCTAGGCTTCGGAACATGGCAAGGCGAACCGGAAAAAATTGCCTCGGCCACTTCCTTTGCGTTGAAATCGGGGTACCGCCTCGTCGACTGCGCGTACTGCTACGCTAACGAGGAACATGTTGGCCGTGGACTTAAAGAGGCGTTTGAGAGTGGTGTGAAGAGGGAGGATGTCTTTGTTATTACAAAGGTTTGGTGTACTTACCAGACTAGTCCTGAGAGGGTTGCGTTGGGGTTGGAGAAGAGTTTGAAGAGTTTGGGGTTGGACTACGTTGACATGTTTCTCGTTGTAAGTTTTCTTTTGCCTTGGGAGATTGTTAGGAAGGGATGCTGATTTTCTTTCTTGGGGGGGGGGGATAGCATTGGCCTGTGGCTATGAACCCAGAGGGAAACCATGATAGATTCCCCCTTCTTCCGGACGGCAAGAGAGATATCGTCTGGAGCCACTCGCACATCGATACCTGGAAGTCAATGGAGAAACTACTCGCAGGTGGAAAGACAAAGGGCATCGGAGTCTCCAACGTGAGTCCTACCTATACCATCAATTCCCCCCATTTTCATTGCTGATAAATTTTGGGGGAAACGAAAAAAAAAGTACTCCAAGAAATACCTCGAGGAACTCCTCCCTCACTGCACCGTCATCCCCGCCATCAACGAAATCGAAAACCATCCCCAACTTCCGCAGCAAGAAATCGTCGACTTGTGCAAGGAAAAGGGCATTCACGTCGTGGCGTACAGTCCTTTCGGCAGCACAGGTGGACCACTCTTTGCCGCAGAACCCGTGGTCAGCCTTGCTGAGAAGAAGGGCGTCAGCCCCTCAACTATCCTCCTAAGTTACAACAGTAAGTGGTTTCCTCTCTTGTGAAACAAACCTTCTTTGGCCAGTGGACTAATATGCTTGTTCGAAAAAAAAGTTGCACGCGGAAACACTGTTCTCGCTAAATCTACGACTCATGAGCGCATTGCGGCCAATATCGCTACTGTTGAGCTCGATGCTGAGGAGTTGAAGAGTTTGACTGATTATTCGGATGAGTTGGCTCGTACCGGTCAACTTAAGCGATATGTGTATCCTGCGTTTGGTGTTCCGTTCGGGTTCCCTGATAAACCGTAGAGGGTACATTCAGGTTATTGGGCTTCGGGGAAGTAGAAACATAAGACTTTGATAAAATGATCAAATTTAGCTTCTTCACGGTCTTGCCCTCGCGGGTTATTTTTTTCCCCTTCTTTTCAGTCATGGATACACCGGGTGTTGAATAATTTCTTTCAAGATATCGACGCGATATGCTTTACAGTAAAACAATTGATAGCAAAGAAAAGACATGTCCAATACTATCTACAGGCACTTCCCATGAACGGTTCGGAGTAACGCACGTCATTGGCCCCCCAAAACGCTCTCCAGCCATGGATATACGGACCCGTTGGCCATGGGATATCCCATGTGCAGCGCGCCAGGGAAGAATCTGTCAAAAAGAGGTGATTAGAATCCATCAAGTTCGCAATGTAACAACAAGAACAGAAATGGGTAGACTTACCGTCCTTCCTTGGGCGTGCCGTGCTCAAAGAGCAGCCAGGAATCCTCAATTGGCATGAGCCCGTCTTGAACACCATTGATCAGAAGAATTCGACACGAAGGCTTGTCAAGAATTCCAGCCTCAAGCAAAGAAAACTTCTTCTGCACGCCCTCCTTGTACTCCGCCACAGATTGATAGCCATGTTTCAAGGCCATCGCTGGCGTAAGTCTAAAAAGTCAAAGACGTTAGTAAAAGCCCCTCACAAATTCAATCCTGTGAGAGAAAACGTACTGGAAAGGATATTCGTGCCCATCAACCCTCTCCAACCACTCCCGGTCAAAGAAATAATGACACCCCATGCCTTGCGGCACGCTCCCGACAAGTTTCTTGGCATGAGTATGCGCAATCCTCGCAGCGTAGTACCCGCCGGAACTCAGTCCCCAAACGGCAATTCTTTTCATGTCGAAGCGGCCGTCGCGCGCCATCCAATCCAACAAGCTGTCCCACAGCCGGTCAGGGGATTCTGGGTCCGCCGGGTCCGCCGGACAATCTGCTGTTCCGGGGATTTCCACAACGACGGACGCCCATTCTCGGGAGAGAAACTCGTTGCAGCGGACGGTGTTGTCAGGTCTGTAGCCATCGAGCCCCGTCATGAGGATTACGGCTGGTACTTTGCGCGGGCGTCCGTCAAGGGCATCTCCAGAGAGAGATTCGCTAGAAGGCCCGATATTAGAACCATTAAGCACAGGGAAGTTGCCCTCAGTTTGCTTCTCATCAACGCCCTTAGCACAAGCAGGAACCCGCACATAAACCGGAATCGAAGCCCGATCTCCCCCCTTCGCAAACCGATGTTCAATAGCGACTTCTTCAAGAGGGCAGTCCCAAAGCTTGCCGGCCTTGGCGTACACTCGCTTTTGCGCCTCCCAGGCGCGCCACTTGGTCGAGCAGTTGACTTCGGGGTAGCTCGTGATATAAGGGAAGCGCGCAATACGCAGGACGGCGCAGGCGCGGAGGTACAGGTCGCTTGCGGCCGTGGGGTTGTTTGCGGCGAGGGCTTCGTCGCCGCGTTTTTCGAGGCTTTGGGCGGGGGCGAGAAAGGCTTCTGTGTAGGCAATTGAGGTGCCGTCGTTGACATCGTGCTATTGATGTGAGAGTGTGGTGTTAGTTGGCATTTATTTTGGCTTGCTTTAGATCTCGGTTGTTTTCTCTTTCTCTCTCTTTCTTTTTTTCTTTTCTACCCTTTCTGTTTCTTGGGATTCGGTGCCGGGGAGTTTGGGAAAGGTGACGAACCTTGATCAAATACTCGAAGATAGGAGCAAAGTCTTCATAAGAGCCGTCGTGGAAAGGATACACACTCTTGGTACACTGTTTTGCGAATCGCATTTCGGATTAGAGTGTATATTTGTAGCTTCTGGGAAAGAGGCAGCAAAGAGGCTCGGCGATGTAAGACCCGGGAAAGTACTCACCGGCAACTTCCACTTAGTCTCCCACAAAGCCCGGATACCCTGGTGGTGAGTCATCTTCTTTTCAAACGCCTCAAGGCCCATTATCCAGTTGCGCTCGGGAACAACGACCTTGGGCTTAGGGCTCCAGAGGGCGCCGTTGCTGCCAGCCCAGGATATCCATGATGTTGCGGGGGGCGACATGTCTTGTTTTCAATTTTGTTCAAGGTTTGAAACAATTGCAATGCAAAAAGTTAGGACACACAAAGAAAAAAAAAGACAAAAAAAGACAAAAGTTGTTGGTATTAAATGAGGTTGCCGACTTAGAAGATGCGGACAACCTTTCGCACGGCAGATCGCGCAAATCGAGGACGGCCGCCGTTGGTCGATACCAGGGATACCCTGCTCCTGCGACGTCGAACAATGACGCGGGTTGGTGGTGTCTTGTCGAGAACCCTAGTTTTCGACATGTCAGTTGCTGCTTGTCTTGGACGGGTGGCTCTTTGGTGTCTCTCTTCCTCTCTCCTTTTCATGCACAATGTTGATTCTTGCTTCCAAGTCTCTTTTCTATTGCTTTCTGGTCTAACACGGGGAAATTTGGACTTACTGGGATTGTAGTGTGGCAATGCGCACACGAGTAAAGGCAGCGTGTAAGTCGTCAAACATCTTGAAGAAAAAGTTTCGAAGAACTAATAGTGTCCGGGACTTATATAGGCTTAATTGAAAGGATTCTACTCCGTATGTTCTTGTCCGTTGCGGGAGATGGCAACAGCAGTGTTCGGACTGGCAACGTCGATGCGTAGACCGGGGTCTAAGACAGGCGCAGGTGGGATCTCGGAAGAGAAGGACGAGTCGAGTACAAGAAAGATTAAGACGCTGAAAGTGGGGGATTTGGATCCGATTGACAGAGAGCCACTGCTATGGAGAGGTCCGGAGTGGGTTTGTTCGGCCCTGGTACGAAAATATTAGATGGGTTGCTATAGCCGGACAATTGGGAGCATGTCGCAGTTGGGGATCTCCGCGAGCCCGGGCCTCCTTTATCTTGTACTTGTCATGGTTGGTGGTGGTGGAAACCTTATGGGAGAAAAGGGATATGAAAGGCTATTCTCGTGGGAAAATTGTGGTCAGGTGCATGGGAAAGAATGGGCTTGGAAGGTTATCATGCTGGCATGGAATGGTCCTCCTACAGTGATGGAGGCCACACGGACGTTGGTTGTGCGGGTACAATTTTGGGGGGAATTTTGGGTTAAGCCTAACGGGAGTCCGGAGGCGGAAGCGGGCGAGTTGAAGATGCGGGGGTGGGGATGACCACGAACAGCAATGCTTTTTAACTGTCGCTTCTCCGTACCTTTTCTGTTTTCTTCTTTGCACAGATGAGTTTGCTTTTCGGGGCTTGAAGAGTGACGAAATGAATCTCGTGATGAAAGAACCAAGGTTTCCCCGAGAAGGGGCGTGAGAATGTCGGGGGTGGGAGGATGGTGGATGGTTGCTTATGTATCGCGTTTGACTGTACTGGACAGAGACGAGAAAGTGAAGGTTCATTCAGGATAGACTGATCAAGACGAGGAAGGAAGAGGTTTAATACATATAACAAATAGAAGGAGGGAGGGGAGGGGGGAAGGGCAGTTTATGTCGATTCTCAGCCAGCCCCAACGAGGTCCAGACCCAGCGACAACCCCCTCTCCCTCTCCCTCTCCCTCCTTCCTCATTCTCGCTTCCTCCCTGTCCAAGGAACTGCCATTTCCAACGAACCAACAAGACAAGGCAATTAGGCGTTTTGGGGGGGGGGGGGGGGGGGGTGGATGCGTCATTCGGGGGGTTTGAGACCCAGCAGGTTTGCAGGCTGTTCGGCGAATCCAAACAGCAACCCGATTCGAGACTAGTACTAAAGACATATTAATACGGAGCACGGAGTACAGCGTCTACCACTAATAACTACTCCGTAGTGTGATGTTGTGGGGCAGCGGATAAAGTACGTAATATGTAATACATAGCTCCTGCACAGCACAAGCAAGGTCGGTCGGCCGCCGTGTGTTCCTACTCTAGGTGCCATATGAGCCTGTAGTATGTAGTTTAAATTGCTCAGCGGCCTCGTTTAGGCTTCGGGGGATGGGGGAGGCCAGCCAAACTCTGGGGAAGAGCACTAAGGATACCCATCACCTCCGCCCCCCCCGCTAAATTGACCAGTAAAGGCGGCCGTTCTCCAAGCCAGGTTTTCCCAGTTCAATTTACCCCGACACTCAATTCGAGACGGCCATGACCAAACCTGTTACGTCTTCCGACTCCTTATTTGGAAGGATTTGATTTATCGTTCTTGGCCTGGGCTGACGGACGCCTCACACGCATCAAACACGGCGTGTCAGATGTCATCATGTCCACCATCGTACCTCGTACATGCGGGTTGTTACGCACTCGCGCCAATCCGCCGCCACGTAACCCGACGCCTAGTATGCGACACCAGGGCGAATCAGCCACCGTATTGAAGACCGATTCCTCACAGAGAAAATCTTGAGGCGTGCAAGAAAGAAGGAAGAAGACGATAGCATCGGGGTCCGCTGGCCCATGCTGCTCTGCAATTGACTGCATCTCATGCCATGCATATTACCACACCCAGGACGAAAATGTGAGATGCCAACGCCCGCCATTCTTTTGCTCTCCCTCCTCTCCCCCCAAGCAGCGTGTCTGTCTGCAGATGACTGCCGTGACCCCTCGTAATTTCGGGCCTGAAAGAAAAAGAAACAAGTAGCTGAATGCAAGATGATCTTCTTTGGTCTTTGTTCCGTCGGGTTCCCAGTTGGTTAGCATGTCTCGGGAAAATGTGCGATTAGCTCTCTTACTGGCTCAGTTTCGAGACGCATTGGCCGCACCTCTGCAGCTCTGCAGGAGACCCATTTTCACATGCCTTTTTTCCCCTCTACTTTTCTTCATGCCTCTAATACTTTTCTTCAACTACATGAGAGTGGTCCGGTCCCGGGCCCACGGCCCGACAGCTTTAACTGTGGCTGGACGAGGCGAAAGGAAGAAGATGCGAAAGAAGAGAAGCAAACTTTGAACATGAACGTCATGGTGGCTTTTCGGGCGTCCTCTCCACATCATTATACCCTCATAAAGAACCCTGTGCATTTGTATCATAGCGGCTCATCCGACGTGATTACTCTTCACATCAGTGGTCACATCACCAATACAAACTAATGTCTAAACGCAAGTCTTGTCTTATTCATCATTACGAACCAAAGAACTAAACCATACAGCCACAAGAGGAAATGAAAAAAAAAGAGCCTCTAGCCCGGCTCATCCATCTATTCGCTGTCATGTCCATCGCTATCATCCTGTCATGACCAACTTTTCCGACGTGGGCGCGTTTCTGTGGGTATTGCGAATTACTAGCGAGAGCACTGCCTGGGCAAACAGCAGCATGTCTTTTCTCTCCGTGATCAGGAAGGGCCCAATATTCGAAATTTGAAGCATAACACTGCCAGTAAGGCCGGTTTCAAGACCCTGGACTGTAGATTGGAGATATACGATACATAACTGGCGGTAAAGGTAGCTATGTTGACATAGATCTCCGGACCATTCTGCGAAATCAGCACAATTAGGCGTATTTTCCTGAAATACTTTCGATATTAGTACATATTCGAATATGTATGTTGACGAAAGGCTTAGCTGCGACATACCTCTGACTTTTCAGTGTGCTAGTGTGATATGGAGATGGTTGATGTAGGTGGCAGTTTCTGCCGTTTCCTGGAACTAGACTGGCGCAGATAACGCATCGCGTGCTTTAGCTTTCACCTCGTAACTGATAAAGTCCTCGGCTTTGTATTCGAGAGAGCGGGACAAAAATCCATCAAGGCATGCGGTGAACCCCTGGTCCCTCTTGGGGTTGGGGGGTTTCCCCGGTTCTCCAAAACGGAGGGGATATCTGACCGGTGACGATGTAGGATCATTAGACTTAGGCACTCTCCAGTTGGACGACCGCGGTGTCAAATGATAGGCGAGAATATCAACAAAGAAATCAAGAAACTTGACTACGAGCTGCTCATCGGGCATAAAAGGCAAGATATCCAAGGATGGGTAGTAATCATCCATAGAGAGGTGCCTAAGATAGCCCTGTACGCTAGACAAACAGAAGTGAACTCAGCTAGTTCCCTATGCAGAGTTGCATAGAGCGGATTGCATGTAGACTTTGAAATGTACGCAGACTCCATTCCCTCTAAGCAAATATCCAGGCAGGCCATGCCTATACCTGTCATTTGGTTGTTTTTGATCCGGACCTCAACAGCGTCGCCACACAGGGCATTCCTTGCCTTTTTACGCGGTGGTGAAGCAAGAATGGGCCCTGCACTTTCCTTTGGGTATGGAGTCTTCGGGGCTTTGCTATGGATCGGGAGAGGCCTGGAATGTCCGACGGGTTGCGATCGTTTGGGGTGCTGCTGACCGAGTGTAGCCGATGCCATGGTAGGATCTCCTCCTTGATCAAGCTTCCGTCCCAATTCGTCAGAGAAAATAGTCTCTTCATAGACTTCGATATTCGAAGAAACTCGCGGCTGAGCCGTAACCACTCTTTCATATCATCTTTCTTTAATGAAATACGCTTCTGAGTAATCCATTTTGGAAGGTGAAAGCCTCTGAGAATGCGTCGAATTGTTGACCGAGAGACAGAGATCTCTCTAGCAGAGAGGAGGTTCTGAACAATGGTTTTGTAGCTCATTCGAGGGCGTTTTCGGCCAATACGAAAGATGTATCACTGCTCCAGCCGTGAAAGAATCTCTGGACGCCCTTTCCGGGGCTTTGGAGCCAAAGTGGTTGATTCTTCATATGATTTAACGATCTTGCAAATCGTCCCAGGCCCTGTGTGGGAGAGTGTTGCGATGTGGCGATAGCTTTGACCGCTATACCGTAACGCAATGATGGCGGATCCCGTGCATGTTGTGAATTCCTGATTCTTTGACTCTGGGCCTCTCAATTAGAGGGCAAAGTCCTCTAATTGAGAGCTCATTTGGTTGATTCATTGTATGTTGAAGTTGGGAGGTTGATAAATTAAGGGTGTCGCGAAAAAACTGTACCGTACATGTATGTACCCTGCCCCAAAGGTACAGTTATTTATTAAAAAGACCTTGGGAACGCCTGGCTCTACTTTATCTAATTGTTAGAAAACCAGATGGCTTGGGGTTGAATCAGGCTCTCTACAAAGGACTTGAAGTTGCACGCTATCTTATACACGCTGAACATAACAGCCTCAACAAGAATTAGGGACCTCAAACCTCAGCCATTTGGATTACCGACATGATTTCTTATACAATATATAAAGGCTAATTCAACCCCAAGCCATCTGGTTTTCTAACAATTAGATAAAGGAGAGCCAGGCAAAGTTTTAGAAGGTAGAATCATAATATTCGGATGCGATTTGGTCGAGAAACAATTTATTTCTTTGTACGCAAGGGCGGCAGAGTTATTTCTTGGGAAAAAAATGTATCGTGTGGGGGCAGGGTACAGTTTTTTCGCGTTCCCAAGGCCTTTTTAATAAATAACTGTACCTGTGGGGAAGGGTACAAACCATAAATTAATTCATTGAAAAACGTGTTTTCGCGAAAAGCGTTTCCAGACTTTTGGGACCCCACAGTACCCATGTAGTTTACTCCGTAGTAGTATTACGTACTGCAAAAAAAGTGGAACCAGCGGCTGTTGTATCACATGCTTTTTGCATGGGTCATTGAACCCCACCTTCCCTATCTGGGAATGAGATTCTTTCGTATTCTTCGTGACATGTGCAAGAGCATTAAATCTTACAGAGCATTAAATGAGAGTTGACCGCTTTTGCGTTTCAGATGCGACCCTTTTTCTTCTTCGAGATGAGGTCTTTCTAAACTACAAGTATGTCATTCGGAGTAAAACATCCCCTCAAATGAACTACAAGCAGTTAGTTTTTTACCCACGTCACAGGGTATGGGGATTACGCATAAGTTACTCCATACATTTTTTTAAACTTTTGTCCGCCACAAATTAGGTACCCTGGCCGATATTAATAAATAAAGCTAGGGCAACGCCATTCGACGGAAATAGTAGAGCCCTGGATCGAGCAAGTGCAATTGTAAGAATCTTAAAGTACACTGTAGAAGCTTTCAATTCAGCTGGAAGGGGACGGCCGGACCGCCTCGGGTTCGGCAATCTCCGGGCTAGTGTGTGTTGATCCTCTCTACAAAGTAAACTAGAACCTAGAACAAAGACTATGCTTACTGTAAATACCTGACCAGTAAAGGTACACGGCAATTGGAAGCACCTACTCCATACTGCAAAGTACTTGGGTAGGCGGTTGTTGACCGCCTTCACACCTAGTAAACTATTGCACCCCAAGTGCCACCTTAACGCCACTTTTGGAAATGTTCTGTCCATGGTGCTGTTCCCGTATTAGAAACAGTCACTGGTAATATTACACGAAGGAATGTACTGCATTTATATAGTTTAAAAATCGAAGACAAACAAAAGAAAGAAGCCATAGCGTCTAGGGTCGTCATTTATTTCCCGATGACAGTAAGAAATCAAGCCCGACATACGTGTACAGATTTCGCGATCCTTTGATCCTTTCCCAAGTCCCACCATCGAGTCGTGAGCCAGGGCCGTTTTAATAGCGTGTGGGGTCTGTCCTTCCAAAGGCCAGCCCACCCAGCCACACGCAACTCATGCATAAACAACCACCCAGAGTGCTCCCTCCACCACCATCAATTCCCACTTACAGTATGCATGCACGATGCAGCGTATCCGTCCTCCGTCGGCACCCTCTAGACCCAAAGTCTACAGAGTATGAGTTTGGACAACCACAGGGAACAATAAAGTCCAAGAAACGTAGCCATTGATCGGCCATACCCGCACTCACCCACGCACACGTGCATCAAGGTACCGAGGCCACATGAAATACATGTGGCCGTTGTCTTGTGAGTGACGTATGTCGAAGCGAATAACACAACACATCTTTAAAAAGTAGACTAAACTGGAAACAAGCAAATCATAGGCCTTGCAACAGAACCCTTTTCAAACAATGAAAATTCGCCACGACGACAACATACGGAGTATTAGTTTACTAGGCGACTTGTTCACTCTACTCTGTAACCCCACAGTCTCGAACCCACCAACTCCCGCCCTACGAAGTACGGAATAATTATTCTGATTCTCGCCCGAAAAGCCCAACAAATCCCCCACCTCAAAGGGTGTCACGCCCCCCATCCGGTATCCACTTGCCCCCTTCTCCGTCTTCTTGTTTGCCTGATGAGTAAACTACTTCTGGTTTATTGCTCTTTCACCGACAATCCCGATCTCACTCCTGTATCTTATCTGGAATTGTTTCTTTCTCAAGTCGCGCACGCGAAATATCGACACTTTGACACGAACATTTGCGTAACCAGCATTGTCAACGACCGTCCTCCACACCGGCATTCTCCCCAATTTCCCCGAATCCCCCCAGTGGGCTGGTGGTCAGCCTGTGAGGCCAGACCGTGCTGGGGTCGCACCCTCCTCATAAGCCGTCATGGCGTTTCGTGGAAGGGATTGGGATGATGCCTTTGCAGCCGATCTCGAGGCGGCTGATGTCGACAATGCCCTCACAAGACCAGCGCCTACGCTTCTCCCTTCTCCCCTCGCCCACGCCGTCAGCCTAGCCACCAGATCGTCATGTCTAGCTATCCGCGCCGGCACCTTTGTTGGGTCTTGCGGTTTCGATGCCGCCAAATTCGCTACCCTCTCCAGTCTGGAACTCGGCCGCGGCGTACTAGAAGGAATTCTGGCACGGGCTGGTCGTGATGTTGTCTCCCATTCCAACTCCCGCCTCTCCCGCGCCGATGCCGAATCCGTCATCGAACGGAGCCTCGAAAGCCTGCACCATGCCATGACCCAAGTTGTCTTTTGGACCACAGCTGGGTTCCACGCCACGAGCATCACTGTATCAGCTGTTTCGGAAGTTTCTCAACTACTACTATTTTCTCTGGACCAGTTCTTCGGCTCCACGGACTCGTCCCGCGCCATTGCTAGTATCATTGACCTGATCCGCCGAGAGTTCCAGAACCCGTCTACCGGCATCTCAGGCGAGCGAGTGGGTGTCGTCGACCTGCTTCTCGGTTTGTGTGCTATGGCCTACCTTCAACGCCTCTGCCGTAAGCAGGAAGACGCGGAGGCTCGGCGCCTCGGCCACGAAGAGATTGTGTGGGATGTCGTTGTCCTCAATAACGGTGATCGGATCGATGTCCACGAAGATAGTCTATATGGGGTTCATAGCCACTCTGGCCCACGCGACGTCGTCCGCCAACAAACCAAGGCCAATGCGCCCGAATTAATACTGCAGGAGATGCGCATAGATGCGAGCGCCGAAACGAGTGAAGATGAATCCGATGACAACCTCCCCGAGATCTGCCTCAAAAAGCAGATTGTGCAGTCCATGCCCCCCGACACATCCGTGTCCATATCGACATCCGTTAAAACCACCAAAACCATCACAGTGGATTTTAATGGGCCGCAGCTTGTCGAATTGTCCCCCCCACCGGGGGTGGAGGTCGTCGAGGATGGTCTCGGCCCGGGTTCGGCTGGCGGCCGGACAGGCCAGCTTGCACCAAAGTCATCTACCCTTACGCACCCGACGCAGAGATTCGTATACCGCGTAGACCGCGACCGGACACGCAGCACAACCCTCCGTAGGTACGACGAAGACAGACGGGTCGAAGAGATAGAACTCGGCAATCCAAAGGACGCATCAGCGTCAACATCTACTTCATTAGCCTCCAAGAGACCTGCTTCATCCTCCCAATTATGCCCAGGTCCACCCATTCCACCCCCGAAGCGGGTTTCATCCGCTTCGCGTGGCGCTCCATCCCACGCACCCCTTCGCCCTAGCTCGCCGACTGCCACTCGAAAAGCCAATCCGCCGCGCGAAGATACCCCCTCTCGCCCCAAACTAGTCACTCGCCATTCAGCCAATGGGCCGTTTGGGCGAAATGCGAGGGGTAACGAGGCAAACCAAAAACGGCAAAGGGCGCCGCTGGCAGACGCTAAGTCAAAGGAACTTCCAAAGTCATCGCGGTCGCAACAGTCGGAGAAGAAGGGTGGATTGCGAAATGCGCTGAGAATTGGTTCTACCACCACGCTGTCTCATTTTTGGAACCGTGATGATCCCGCTTCAGAACCGCCATCGCCCGAAAACACAAAGATTTTGAAGAACTCAGGGTTCCCCAAAACACCACCTCCCTCTTGGGCCCTGCCAGCGACACGACCTTCCTTCGAATATGAAATTGCCCCACCTCCCCTTCCTCGGAGCCCGTCACGCTCCAGCTTCATATCCATACATGAACACAGGCGCGACTCGATTGTCTCCCAAACCGATACGTACTCCATCCACTCCACCGACGACCTCGGCCCTCCTTCCCCAAGGGTTTCGCGCGTAGAGTCCCGCGAGTTTACTAGGGGTATCGGCAAATCCTTGTCGGAAAGGGACATGGTCAGCGGTGGTTACGGTGACATGCCCACCCAGAGAACACACCGACGCGCCCGATCTCGAATCAACTCCCCTAGTCTTTACAGCCTAGTGCCAAACGACTCCCAAAATTCTTTGGTACGGTCAACTTATTATCAGCGAAGTGCCTACAGCAACTCGGAGGCTCTCAATGCATTGAGATCGACGGGTATGGTTGATGGGACCTTTCCCCGATTCCATATTCTCCGTAACATTACCCGGTATATTCTCTTCTCTTCAGCCTCGTATGGTTCGAATTTCTTGAAATTCATGGGTATCTCTAAGGAGATGCCTATTCTACGGGTCCTAGATGACACTCACCATGACATTCGCTCCTTTGCGCGACACACACAATCGCAAGCCGATAGTATCCTCCTTGCTTCGTTTGTCGACCCTCAGGGTGGTTCCGACTCATCAGGGTCAACCAACACGGGATTCCCCTTGGTACATTACATTTCGCTAGACCACGAGTCAAAAGCTGTCGTCTTAGCGTGCCGCGGGACCCTCGGTTTCGAAGACGTGCTCGCCGACATGACATGCGACTACGACGACCTACGCTGGTGCGGCAAAATGTACAAGGTGCACAAGGGCATTCACGCCTCGGCACGTCGACTCCTCTATGGCGGCGATGGTCGCATCCTGCTGACCCTCAAGAAAACGCTAGAAGAATTTCAAGACTATGGGCTTGTACTTTGTGGTCACTCGCTTGGCGGCGCAGTGACTGCTCTCCTGGGCGTGATGTTATCCGAACCAAACACGGGCGGTACAAACTTTGTAACGTCTTCCGAGCCTCACGGCAGTCTCTATGCCAACAGGCACGACAGTGCCGGCCGCTTTAGACACATTTGTTTACCCCCGGGCCGCCCCATCCACGTCTACGCATACGGACCCCCGGGTACGATGTCAGCCTCGCTTCGTCAAGCCACGCGTGGCCTCATTACGACCGTTGTCCAAGGTAACGACCTCGTACCATATTTGTCGCTCGGCGTTTTACGTGACTTCCAAGCCGTTGCATTAGCTTTCAAAAAGGACAACGGCTCGACAAAGGCCGAACTACGACAACGTGTTTGGCGCGCATTCCAGGGTGGCCTGGCCGAAAAGTGGTACGGCGGTGCATCCTCGTCTTCACGCGGCGATCACTCGGACACAAACGACTGGGCCTTCCCCGTCCTGAAAACCTTGCGTTCAGCCATGGCATACGAAAAGCTCCTTCCTCCTGGCGAAGTATTCATTGTCGAGAGCACGCGTGTCCTCCGACGCGATGCTTTTTTGCTTTCGGGAGAAGACCACATTGGACGTCCAGCACGCCGCATCGTACTAAAATATGTCCGCAACGTGGAAGCACAGTTCCGCGAGGTGCGATTCGGAACAAGCATGTTGGTCGACCATAGTCCTGCCAAGTACGAGGACACACTGAACCGGTTGCGACTGGGAGTCGTCGAGACGGTCATGTGAGAGGCAGTGAGCGGCGCACATGTATGGTTTCATGAGTATACGATTATTTATCACGGAGTAACGTTTTCTTCTCTTGTATATAGTGTAAATAGTTGATAGCTTACCTTTGCATGGTACTTTCCATCTACCAAGCTACCCGTCAAATTTTGTCAGTCCATATTATTCCCAGGCAAATACGTGTAATATGTATGTACTTGGAAAAGCCTAGAGGACCTCGACTCAATATGTCACTGCACACTTCCCTCGGATAAACCCCCGTCACCGCCCCCAAAATGATTTGAAATGCCTGCCGAAAAAAAAAACACGCAAAGTGAACACAAGTAAAATCTACGACAAGTCTCAGATGACAGTTTAATGTCCCGAATACTCCGTACACAAAACAAGCGAAACAAGCCTGTCACTGATGAAAAGCGGAGTGAAACCAATCTGGTATTGAATGAAAAAGATGTCAAATACTTTACAAGTTGACCGATAGTCTATAGGTGACTAAAAGTCAGGGGATAAAACCAAGTGGTGTTGCTCGTAAATCATGTAGCTTTTGAGGGCCTGGACCTGATTGTAGCGCCGAGATGAGATGATGGGATATGGAGACATGAACTGAAACTATGTTGTTCGTCAACTTCGTTTAAATGGGAAGGGAGATTGGGCTATGGCACTTGAAAAAATCTATAGCGTAGCACGCAAGACAATTCGAAGAAAAAGATTTGAATATCGAGGTTGTGAGATTGCGGAATGAAAAAGGACCCAAGAAGAGAGATAACAAGATAGAGAAAGAGCCTTATCGCTTCTTTGAACTCTTCGAACCGCTATTCAGGATAAAGTTTTGAAATGCGAAATCGACAGCCTGTTGGACAGCCTTTGATTTCATCCCGCTACTACCCTTGCTGCCGCCACCGCCACCGCCGCCACTGCGAGCATGATCGGACTTGCCGGACTTGTTGCCGACGGAGTCCATGATGGCAGCGCCGATGGCGGCGGTGCCAATGCGGATGCCCTTTTCGCCCATCCAGGGGCCCGGGTCTTTGCGCATTTGAAGGGCTGCAGCCGCACCTGCTTTGAGAGCGGCGGTGCCAAAGGTCTGCCAGGCGGGTGTGCCATGTCGTGCCTTTGCTGGCATCGAAGCGGCTCTTTGGGGTTTTGAGCGCGGTGGGCTTGATCCGCGCTTACGGTAGTCGCGACCGCGTCTCGGCGAGGGATCCTGCCCAAGCTTGGGATGGTTTAGAAAATACGAATCGGCCTCGCCACGGCCGTGGCTGTCTCGAAACTCTCGGTTCTGGGTGCGGGGTGGGATGGCTTCTGTGCGGGGCCGGCGAGGCTCGTCGTGAGGTTTAGGCTGGCGGCTCCAATAACCCCCATCTCTAGGATCGAGGTACTTTGAGTATTTCGGCTCCCTGCCCTCGCGGGTTGTGTAGGCACGAGCGGGCCTTCCATCAACGGGGCTGCGGGGTCGGCGACGGCGGGGGCTTGACTGGCGAGGGGCTTCATCATATCGTCTGTCCTGGTCTCGGCGCGGCTCTCGATGCAAATGCCGGCGCACGGGACTATACTCTGGACTGGGAGCTCGGCGCGGTCTGCGAGGGCTCGGATCGCGGTGCATCCTGTTGCTGTCGGCGCGGTCGCGAGTGTATGCGGGAGGTGTGTCAAAAGCGTCTGCGCGAGATCTCGGTTCATACATACTGGTAGGTCGTGGTCGGTGATGGGAAGAAGAATAGTGAGGCAAACGGTCGTCTTGGTATGTTAGAGGACTATTAGCGCGGCCGGCTGGTTTCCGGCTGCGGCCGTGGCGTTCTTCGGGCCAAGCACCATCATCATATGTATGGGGGCGATAGTGGCCAGACGATCGGCCCTCTCTCCCCACGGGCGGCGACCTGTCGCCACGACCTAGGGAACCATATGCGAGAGGGTCGTCATCGGCGTACTTGTCGTGTCTCCTGGAGTATGACATATCGATGACGGACTCCGCAGCGACAAAGGGGGGACGATCTGATACAAGACGAGGGTGAACAAGCTGGAAAAAAGTGGCCAGGCCAAGTAAAAAGATTGGTGATTGGTCGTGTGGCAATATATTCCGTACCGAAGTTACTTCCAGCTACTTTGTAGTGTTGGCAAGTATAGTAATGTGCAGTTCAATGCGATCGACGAATGCGCCTTGGAAAGCTTATAAAGGCAATTAGGGTAAAGCAAGGAACAAGGAAGAAGAAAAAAAGCCCTCGGGGGGATAGAGTACGAGATGGGGAGGAATATATGATCAAGTGTGGTTCCATGAGGTGATCAAAGGAACAGAAGGCAGAAAAATCATCGAACATTCATTTGTCCCAGGTTTGAAGGTGGGAGGCCGCCATATGACAGGGCATAGGAGACAGGGGGTCTCAGGGTCTCTCTACCCGTGGTGCTGGTGCTTGACTGGACGGACATCTCTTGGCCAGACCAACAGACCCAGGGCAATCACGAGTCACATATGGCTGACCCCGCAGGATGGTGTCCAGCTCATCTGGCTGGTCATTGGCCCTTGTGAAACCGCAAAACTGCCCATCACCAGGCGCAGCGAAAGAATGCGCGAGACGAAAAGGGCTTGTGGCTTGTTTTCCCCGGTGGAAGCCTGGGAGGAGGCCCCACAAAGCATCTAGTTTACATGAAAAGGGCCAGGCCCTGCACTGTATTCCGTACACATTGTAAAGGGTATATTCTGCTAACTCTGCCTTTGCGCCTCTTCGGTGGGGTAATCACAGCAAAAGGAGCCTGTTCAGGCGCTGTACTCCGTATTTTTAGGGCACTCATCGAACAGCAATAGGGCTCCGGTGGGACCCGGACTAACTGGGGCTATGAAAACACTCTAGAGCAGCACGATTAAGGCACACTGTGCCAAGCAGATCAACTTGTGAGGTCCGAAAGAAGCGACAACATCAAACTCCCAAAGGCGTCTTAACGAGCTTCGCCTATCTATCTATGTTTACTCCATGTCGGCTAGACCTTTGATTAACCAACTTCACCGAGGATTTTTTTAAAGCAAGTAAGGAGATGTCGGAAGTCAAGCTGATATCTCAAGTGAGAATGACGACATTGTGCAGGTCCCCTGCATGTGCAGTTTCCTCCATGCGCACGGCGGTACCGAAAGCACCATCCTATATATGGGCGACAGGCCTTGATAGGTAATTCAATGCACAGTACTACTCTGTATTAAAAATTTTCCATTGCGAATCTGTTTTTTTACACGTATAGGCAAAGACCATGTCACCTACCTCCCTTCTGCCTGCCGTTTTAACCGGTCACTCGCTCAAAGCCTTGTTAGAGAACCGCCGTGTCCATTGACTTAACACCCCAAAATACTTTCTATTTCAGGTTGTGCTGACGTTCCCAGGTATTGTTACGGGTTGGACAATGATGGGGAGAGGTGTGCCGGGATGGCATGCATGCAATCAACTAAAAATTATCGTTCCTTCTAATAGGTTTAGATGTTTGCTAGTTTCGAAGACACTTGAGCGGGCTCCCTGTGTACGACATGGTGGGCTGGCAGTGCAGATCGTTGCTTTGAGTTGTGTTAAGGATATCTACAATCAACCATCCAGGCTGGTAAAGGGGGATGATCTCCTCGGTGTGGTATGAAACCCATCAGCCGCGGTGGGAGGTGAAACTAGGAGTGCCGGGCGATATTACGCAGGTATTCTATTTTATCCACATAATGGCAAGGTACCTGGCGGCCGTGCCACACTTTGCTGTGAGGTCTGTAAGTCTCAAATAGGGACATAGATATCGAAATTTACCATTTGTTTGGACGGATGTGGCGGACCGGTGAGCTAGAAACCGCGCTTTGGTCCGTGTTGCGCTGGCAAGTGGCACAGCATTGCGGTGGTCACAGAGATTCATAAGTGGCGCGTCGTGGAATTGTCCCACCCCATACAGTAATCAAGGAACTTGAAAGATTGCTCGGGCATAAGAACACCTTTGTTGTTGAATTTGGTTCTTGGTAGAAACAGCGGCAGCTACTATGAGGAGAAAAGAGGGCCAGGCCGAGATATCTCGCAGTCGCTTTCGTGATGGTACTCGCTCATACGATCCGGCCAAAAAAGGTTGTGGGAACGAACATGGCATTGTACTCCATCAGGCCGCTGTCTCTATTTGACCAGTAGGCCCGACAGGGGAAGTTGTAACACTACAGTCCCCGAATGGTGATGAGTCCAGGTCCAGGCAAGGGAGGGCGTATGTATGTGTTCGTATCTGTCGTGCGCTTGTAGCTCGTCTCGTCAGAGGGCGACGGAACGATTGGGACGACGAAACCATGGGTATGGTGCGTAGTGCAACATGAAAACCCAGTCGATATCTAGATAGAAACAAAGGCTGAAGACTAAGAAGAAGAAATTGGTGAGGATGAAGATTGTGACGGGAATACTCGCCGGGCTCATCCAGCATGACAACAACAACCCCCCTCTCTCTCCGAAAGGTCATCTAACCTGTAGGACAGACCGAGGGGGTCATTGACCACGTACTCCGTGTGCTGTTCGTGTGCTGTTGTGCTGAGGGCATGGCCAAGACCAGAGAGGCATGTCTGCCTAGCATGAAAGACAACGAATAGCAGTTGCCAAGATCACGAGAGGGCCTTGGGAGACATATGGGAGTTTTTGTTGGTCAAAGTACGTGCTATTAGATGAAAGAGGCAGGACGGGATTCAAACAAGGGGTTCAGGAGGAGGCTGGCTGGGTCAAGAATCTCGGCATTGAAGGACTCGACGTACTCCGTAGTTCTGAATCTTCTGGCTCTGGGAGGCTCTGTTTTGGATTATTTGTCATTAGATGGAAAACGGAGAGTCATGCGCAATATCACGTCCTCAGCCAGTTAACTAATAACTGGACCCGACACGCGCCACACCTCGGCCCCGTCCAACGATGGCTGGTGCACCACGCAGTACCCAACTAATATCACTCTACTCCTCCGTACGGGGGTTTACGGAGTATTTCTGTGCCTGCACCTACCCGTCCACTGTGCCTTGAATGGACTGGTCCCCGATCTTTTAGCGCATCGTGACAGCGTGTGCTACATACTCGGTAGTGTTCTGGGGGACTTTTTGGGCTGGCCTATTCCACTTGGTTAGCATAGTTTACTCTAAAAACCCACCTTGATACCCTGTAAATCGCAGCCAATGGCTCCAAAAACCCCTATTGATAGTGATTTCCCGATTTGGATCTGTTAGGCCCGCTTTAACCCACTGGCCTCTTTTTTTTCTTTTCCTTATCTTGACACTATTATTAATTTCCTCCTTGCCACTTAGTTAGGGTGCCAAATCCATCAAACAGATCTCGATCTCTTATCTATCGACCCAATATCGATAGCGATTCGAAAGCTTATCCCTATTATCCCTGGCCATTTCTCCAGAACAATTAGAAGGCAATAAGGTTACAATGGGGGAGGTCGGAGATGGCCACTAGACACATTAGACACATGTGAGCAAGACGTGGCCGCCTCCGAGATGCCCTCACATACAGCGTTCGGACCCCCCCGACAGAGCAACCACCCAACCTCGAATCAATGTGCCGGGTGCCTTCCACACCTTAGATAAGAGTATTGGCATGTGTTTCTTATCAGCAATAATTGAATACGTAACAGGTGCCCAGGTAATTATCAGACTGGGCAAGGAAGCAAGGTTTGCACCATCGTTTTCGCCGACCAACAACAGACTCGATTGCCAAGAGGGGCCTGGGATGCGAAAGCCAGGCCGAGTATGGGGTACGGAGTCATGGCTGGCTATGCCTACTAAACTACATACCCTGAATGGCCAGCCGACTCAACCAAGCAAGGACAGACCACGCGGCTTTCTCTGTACAGCATGACGAGCAGCTGAGACCACGCCCACATCCTGTCACACACATGCATACGGGGTGCAACAAACCCCATCAAGTTGAATGGTTTTTTTTTTTTTTTTAGTCTCAAGGCCTGTCCATGATGTTCCACTTGGCAGAGACGGCCAGGTCACTCACTATTCTACTCCGTCTATCCTTCTCTTCTAGTCCAGAGTATACACACGCATCGTACAACTGGTCCGTCCTGTTTTGTCTTTCTCTGAAGCAGTCGCCTGCTAAATCCCCCCCCCCCCCCCTCTCTTTCTCTGACCGCCTTTTCTCGCACAAGACAAAGTGGGTAATGAGACAGGGTAGGATTCGAATATCGGACTTTGGATCGAGGAAAAAAAGAGATGAGACGACCCTGGACACCAGCTAAGTGACGGAGTGCATCTTGCATCTCGCGTCGCCCAGTTGCCTCCACCTCTAACTGACATCCCCTGCCAAAATTTTTACGAGTTCGCAGGAACAAACTACTCCGTACAGGGCGGCAAGATGAACTCTGCAAAAGGCGTGATGCTGGGCTGGCCCCGCCAACGTAGCGACACGCTGATGCAGGGGAGATGCTTGTTTGTTTCCTGCAAGAGGACGTGGAAGGAAGGAATTACGGAGTATTTTACGGAATCGAGGGCTCTCTTGGAGCACTAAGCAAGGCTCCAGCATCAAAAGTTCAAAATTACCCTGGGCGGCCCTCGTAAGCCCCCGCTCGTCTGTCGCCGCTCCCGCGCCCGCGCTTCTCCTGAGTTGAGCTCGTACGTGTACGTTGGCTGCATGCGCATGCACGAGGCGGCCCTTCTCCAGTACAAGTACGGAGTACACATCACGAGCACGGAGTAGTTTACGGAGTACAGCACAGCACATGCATGCACAAGGCGGTGGGACCAAGCGGTCGCGCAACTTTAGCTTGACAAACCAATTAGTACAGAGCTTCAATCATGAAAACCGGGCCCCGTCATCCTTCCAGTAGTGAAACTATTTATGAGGGGAAAAAGCAAAAACGAAGATTCAGAAATAAAACGGAAGTCTGAGAATAAGAGGAGAAAAGGCCACTAGCACGACTACCACCCATCACCCATCACCCGCTCCTCTAAAGGGGGGAGGGGAGGGGTTTTCCCGTAACACTTTTGACGCACAGGAATTGACATATTCCTGAAGGGACTGGGGAAAAGGTAATAATGTATTCCGTAATGGAAAAAAGCCACAATAGCAAGGCAAAAGGCTAGTTTGGAGCCAATCATCATAGATGTTGGTGGCTATCATTTCTTCGCCAATGAGTGGCGTTTGAAATGATGATAAACCTCTCTCGCTGTAGTTCCAAAGAGGGTAAGCGGCCGAAGAGGTGGTGTGGGAAAATGGAATGGCGCCAGATTGGTGGACAGAAGAAGGCCACGCCGAAAGCCTACAAGTCAGGGTGAGCCAGGCCAGTGCTCCCATAAGAACAGAACAGTTCTAGACGGAGTCCCCCCTAGAGGCCCTAGAGGCCCTAGAGGGGCAAAAGAGAGATAAGAAATATGGGAAGAAAATTAAAATGGGGATATGGAGGCTACTTGTATGGAGTCTCCGTAGTCCCCGGATTGAGGTGAGCCACACCACACCCCATGAACAAGGTTTTTTTTTTTGTTTCCCTTCTCGCGCGGCGCCGGAAAAGTTTATGGTCTTTTTCAAACCAGTCGAATGGGCTAGATTGAACCGGTTGACGACAAGTCCCAAGGATCTTCGGCCACCACGTTGTCTGTCACTACACGTACAACGACTTATAGAATTTGCCCTGAGATCGTCACTCTCCCTCCCCTCCTGCTTCCGTCAATTCCGAGAACGTTTCTTTCTCTCTCTCTCTCTCTCTCTCTCGCTCTCTTCTTCTTTTTCAATCACAAACATTGATAATTCACGGGCCTCCAAGTCTATATTGCTGCTGCAAGGTACGAGTTCCGTGCCCCAAGCCTTTCGAGAGCAGTCTCCCTTGCATCGTCATTACGGGCAAATTCGCAAATGTAGAACCTCTGCTCCATAGCTTCCCCGTCCTCGATTGCCATATGAGCTTCACGTATTAACCCCCCCCCCCCCCCCTGATCCGGTCCGCTTCTTCCTCAACCCTTCCTTATCGCTCCACTTCCTAGATGCACACCCCCTTCTCGTGCTATCCTTAGCTGTTTCCCTTGTTTTCAAATCTCTTTAGCATTCTTACACCCTGCACCCTGCATATAGTAATTCTAGTTTATAACACAAGCTTCGGTTACGTGCTACGTACATCTACATCCCACTCTTTGGGCCGTCAGTCTGCGATATACTCGGTATGCCTGAGTAAAAGTCGTTACATCCCGCGGTCCATAACTACACCGCACCGCACCGCTTGCCGCTTGTCCTCCCCTTCTATTCGCCCTGCCTCTCTACCTTGACTACGTCGAATACGGAGTAGTTTACAACCTCGGAAGCGAGCGAAGCCCCAAAGAACCAGGGTTGGCTTCACCCACCATCACATCCCTAGCGCGAGATACGGAGTAAGAGCTGCTCGAGCATTGATAGCTGGAAGCCGCCGGCACCAAATACCCTTGCATCTCGCCCCCCCCGTCGTCCGCCTCCCGTTGTGCCCTTTCCCCTGTTGGGGTCTGCTCCACCAGTCACCGCCCGCAAGCTCTCCAAAGCTGTCTTCGTTCGCGATTATTATCCTGTTTTCTATCTGGTTCACTCAGCTCGTGTCCCCCCATCCCGCATCCTACGGAGTAGTACACCCTCTCTCTTGATTACTCGGTGTTTTCCCTTTCTGGCGCCAGTAATGGAGACCGCCCGGCTCCGCTGCCACTGATAGCTACGACCCTTATCCCAGTCGCTAGAGTTCCCCTCACCCCCTCTCCTCCATCACTAGTTGCTGGCAACACCAAACCGGTCCCCTCCAGACGTTTGGTTACATATAAGTCCGATTGATCCTCCTCCCGTCTGCCGGTTGATTCACCACTCGTCTCTCCGAACCCAAGGACACGGGAACGATTCAGCACACCACCACTTGCACATACTCACACACCTCGCATATTCATTACTGCCGCTCTTCTGCTCTGCTGCGCTGCTCTTCTGTCCTCCCTACTCTTCGTCGCCAATTTCGACCCCCAAGATCAAAATATCCTCCACTGCTCTCATATCGGTCGCTATATCGGTAACTGTAGACGAACCAAAGCTCAACAGTAACCTTTGATATGCGCTGAGGGTCAACGAGTACAAAGATCGCTCTATTAGAATCAAACCCCAAACAGATTTAAAAACCCAAAAAAAAATACAGCCTCAAATCACCATGGGTTGGGCCGAGAATATCAATAACAAGGTGGCCAGTAGCCCTGTCGGGCGTTGGTTCAAGCTTGAAGGTTGTGGCCATGTAAGTCTTGCTTTTGGAAGTTGATTGCTCACATTTTCTCGTTTCTTTTTCTCTGCTTCCCGCGATCGACACCTTTTTTATACCAATTCCTCCCCTCCCCCCCAGCTTTTGATTTCTTTTTTCATTCGATGCCTTTTTCCTTTCTTTCTTTCTTTCGTTTTTTTTTTCCTTTCCCCGGCTGTGCATGTTTTACGGCAGTTGCTTCCTGCTTTCTTTTTACTCGGTTCTTATCCGTCTTTCCACCTTGTGCGAACATTCCGTACTATTCCTCCCTCGCGTCTTTCTACAAGATGCCCTCACCCTTACCACAACAAGAAGACAAGACAAGACAAGACAGCGGATCAAGCTCAATTTAGCCATGGCAAACCAACTGACTTCTCATCCCCTGTTCTCCAGCACCGCGAACGCAAAGGTTCCCGCTTCATGACCGAGATACGCGCCGGCATCGCCACATTCTTCGCCATGAGCTATATTATCGCCGTCAACGCCAGCATCGTCGCCGATAGTGGTGGCACTTGCGTGTGTCCTCACGAAGAGTCCGATCCCCTCTGCATGGCCGATGAGGCCTATCTTCTCTGCACCGCCGACATCAAGCGTGACATGGTCACCGCCACTGCTGCCATTTCGGCCTTTGCTAGCTTCTTCATGGGCCTCTTGGCCAATTTGCCCGTCGCCCTTGCACCGGGTATGGGCTTGAACGCCTATTTTGCATATACTGTAAGACTCCGAATAGTGCTGCTATGCTAATACGTCCAACAAGATTGCTAACCCCTTCATATAGGTCGTTGGCTTCCACGGTAGCGGTCTAGTTCCCTATCAAATCGCCGTCACCGCCATTTTCGTCGAAGGTTTCATCTTTTTCGGTCTCGCTCTCCTCGGTCTCCGCCAGTGGCTTGCGCGCGCGATCCCCCGATCTATCAAACTCGCCACGAGCGCCGGTATCGGTCTCTTCCTCACACTCATCGGACTCACGTACGCTGAAGGTATCGGTCTCATCGTCGGTGCTACCGCCACGCCTCTTGAGCTTGCCGGCTGCTCGCCCGAGTACAAGGGCACCAACGGCGCCGACCCAGGAATATGCCCCAACTCGGCCAAGATGCGCAACCCCCAGCTTTGGATTGGTGTGTTCTGCGGTGGTATTCTAACGGTGATGCTCATGATGTACCGAGTCAAGGGTGCCATCATCGCCGGTATTGCCCTCGTCAGCATTATTTCGTGGCCTCGCACCACCGCTGTCACTTACTTCCCCTACACCCCGGTCGGCGACGACATGTTCAACTTCTTCAAAAAGGTCGTCGACTTCCACCAAATCGGCCACACCCTCAACGTCCAAGAATGGAACCTAGGCGGCTACGGCGGCCAATTCGGTCTCGCTCTCATCACCTTCCTCTACGTCGACATCCTCGATTGCACAGGCACACTCTACTCCATGGCCCAATTCGCCAATCTCATCGACCATGAAACCCAAGACTTTGAGGGCTCCTCGTTAGCTTACATGGTTGACGCCATCAGCATCTCCATCGGCTCCCTCTTCGGAACACCCCCCGTAACAGCCTTTATCGAATCCGGCGCCGGAATCTCCGAAGGCGGCAAAACAGGTCTCACGGCAATGGTGGCCGGCATCTGCTTCTTCATCTCCATCTTCTTCGCCCCAATCTTCGCCTCCATCCCCCCCTGGGCAACAGGCTGCGTCCTCATCCTCGTCGGCGCAATGATGGTCCGCGCCGTAACCGAAATCAACTGGCGCTACATGGGCGACGCAATCCCCGCCTTCCTCACAATCGCCCTGATGCCCTTCACCTACTCCATCGCCAACGGCCTCATCGCCGGAATCTGCACTTACATCATCCTCAACACCATTGCCTGGGCCCTCGATCGCTTCCTCGGCATCCGCTCCGAAAACAAAGACCTCAAGGACCCCTGGACATATAAGATTCCCGGCGGTGTCCTGCCGCCCTGGGTCGTCCGCCTCGCACGCGGCAAGAAGGACTTTTGGCGCCCCGACTACCCGGTCGCCGACTCCACGCCCGTTGCTGCGAAATCGAGTTCCGAAAGAGAAGAGCGAGGCGAAGCCAAGGAGACGTCGCCCATGTCTTCGCCCATGCCCGAGAAAACAGTGTAAACATTTTCGCCCACTTGGGTTTTCCTGCTTTTTTTTATCCCTTCGCTTGTAGTTCATCGATGACTATCCCTTCGATGCCATGCATTGAGCTTCTGCTCTACCTCACCCAAACAAAAAAGCACGCACTTTCTGACTTGCTACTCTCTTTACACTCCCCATCCTGTGCCATGCCCACAATCAGAGCCATGAAGACGGAATAAAGCGGCTGGACGGTTCATGTCTTTCCTCTTAACGAAACGCGTTGGTCTGGATCGGCAACTATGCTTTGAAGGGCGCTTGCTTGTTCGCTTTCGAGGCACCTATATATATGGTCTCTTTGCTTCTTCCTTTTTATACCCTTATATTTTTTTTGATTAAATTTTATTTTACTTTATTTCTTGCTATTTCTTTTACATAGGATTCAAGTTCTGAACAAGGATGGATAAAACCTTCGATAGGACCATTTTTACTGGACACAAAATATACTACTGATACTCAATTTCAAACTGCTGAATTCACATTGTTCAGTTAAATGTAGAATCGTGCACAGAGTCTCAAATCAGCAGAGTTAACAGTAAATGCCTTATAATGCTATTCCCGCCTGCCAGAAATGCGTCAATCCTCTACCACGGGTTGCAGACTCTTACATCCCTAAAGAATGATGCTGATAGTACATGAAGAAGAGCAAAAAAATGAGAAGGGGAGGAAATAATTGGTGTCCGCCTTGAATTCGTCCGTTCATAAACGTCCGTTCAAGAGAAAGCAAATGAAGGCGGTGACCATTCAGTTCCTTATATAAAATAATTTAAGACGGGATCAACAAAAGACCCTTAAATTCATCAAGCCCTGAAAACTTCAGCCTCATAGAACTCCTAGTTCTTGGTGGTTGCGGTGTGTCCAGTATGTGTGGCTAGATGCTCTGGCTTGTCGTCTTGTTCGTCAGTACTGTTTTGCTCCTCGGCGTCATTTTCCGCTTCCGCCGAAGTTTCGCAATTATCTATCACAACTCCTCGCGCTTCTTGCTCCAAGGCGGCGAGTCTTGCTGCGCGGCCTTCTTTCTTTCTCGGAACGGGCGCTGTACTACTGTCAGCTAGAACTTGACTGACAAGCAATTGCCACCTCCTAGACGTAGCGCTATACGTACCACGTCCGTTCTCTTGCACATAGAATCTCCGAAGCAATCCGACAGCTTCATCTCGGCCCCAGCCACCTTCGACTTCAAAGCCTGGTTCCATACGGCCGCCGTCGCCACCGGCGACCTGGTCGGGTGCGGAAAGATTGGTGTTTTGGTGAATGTTGAAGACGCCGCCAGCACCACCGAATTTGTCATTGAGGGCGCCGAAATAGACCTTTTGGATGCCGAGTTGACGGAGTAGTGAGGCACACATCACACACGGTTCCACTGTAACGTAGAGGACACAATCCCGTATGATAGACCTATCTACCACGGGAGCTGGGTGGAACTTTTGGCCATATGGGTAGAGGTGTCCGCGGGCGGCTCGTTCCTCATCGAGAGAAATGTCGCTCGCGTCGCTCTCCATTGATGTTGGCCGGGGCTCATAGCGGCCCGGCCGATCTTTGGAAGCCTCATCCTTGGCAATATCGCGTTCCTTCTCTGATCCCACTGAAAGAAGCGCAGCAATAGCCATAAATTCGGCATGGCGGGTTCCATTTCTTGTGACATTTGTGGCGTTCATTCCCCTGGCAATTATTCGGCCCTTATGTACGAGGACACATCCTACGGGGGTCTCATTGGTACGTAGAGCGAGGCGTGCCTATTACAAGTGGTTAGATAAAGAAGGCTTTCCAGCATGATAGAGCGTGTCTGGCCTCCCGCGCCGAAGGCGACCTGGGAGAATTATCTCGTTTGGGACGAAAACCCCACGCTGGGGTGGCAATGTATGGTGACAACATCAACATATCTGCTGCTGCATTGGGGCGGCAAGGGGGTTGGGAAAGCAGGCCGGCGGTTGAAGGTGCTAACAGCAGGTAAAGGCAAAGGAAGTCTAAGCCTACCATTTCTAGAGCTTCGTGCATGAAGCTTTGATGGATCTTGGTTTCTTCAGGCGACTTCTCGGGGGGTTGTATGGCCAAATTCCTGCCAGATGCATTTTCGTTGATAGAAAGACGAGACAACGACCTAGCAATTTCGCTAGTCACAGGAGCGGCCCCCTTCAGGCTCTGAACCTTGGGGTTGGGGGGCGAAGCAGATGTTCTAAGGGTTAGAGTGAGGTCCTGCTTAACGGGCTGGTGGGTGCACTGGACCGAGGCTGTTCTTTCCATCTTGTTCGACGTGGACACAGAGGAAGACGACTCTGGATTGGCGATGCTGGGTTTTTGTGATGCTTCGGAAGGGGACGAGTTGGTTGATTTTGCCGATCGAATCGAGGGCACAATGGATAAGACGCGTCGGGGGATGCGGTTGAAAAAGTTGGCAGCAGACAAAATAACCTCCTTTGCTTTGGAAAGCGAGGCAGAATTTGAGTGTTGTGCCATTTTGGGCAATCGCTACAAGGCAGCAGCTAGCACCTTCGATTTTTGGGTACGTCTCCTACTTTCACCCTTTTTCTTCACTCGATGTATTTTTTTTTCTCCCCCTTCTCTATTCCCCCTTTTGCGTATGTCTGGGGTTTATTTCTTCTTCTTGTTCGCCTTGATAAATCAATGCATCCCGAGTAAACCACACTTCTTTATCGTCACTCTTTGAACTGTAAGTTGGGTTCTCGTTATCTCCAGACCCGAACTGGCGACTGAATTTCAACTGTCGTTGAAATTGATTGCACTTTTATTCAATCGAGGCAATAACCTTTCGTCTTGATTATTTTCGAACAGTTGGATAAGATCTCCAACGGATACTTCAACCTCAAGTGAAGTTGTGAACCGGAAAATCGATCAGCATAGGTGGGTGAATCGTGACAACGATCCACCGTCAATTCAAGAGGAACGGGCCACAGTAACGTCCAACCTCTCACGTGTTCCTCAGTGCTCCGTTTCACAAGTTTGAGATGTTTTCTTTGAGTTCCGGAGGCATGCAACGGAACTGGTTCGCTTAAAAAGCCCCGGTAGCAAGGTACCCAAATCCCTCGACCGTGACAGTGGCGTCGGACTTGAAATTTCTTTCCAATAGACGGTCCGGACGGCAGTGGCTGAGGGAAAAGAAAGCCGGGGAGGTAACAGCAGGTAACAAAGAAAGCTTCGCGGCGATGGAGCTCTCGAAGCCTAGGGACTTAACTAGTGTCTCCTTTGTTAGATCAACGTTTTGGGCAGCCCATCACAGACCACGATGAAGTTTTGCACACCTATTTGACTGGTTGTTTCGATTCTACTTGGCCTTGGGGCCGGATAAGTTTATATCTTAAGACGAATTCTCCAGTGCCACATTAAAATGGTCTTACATATCTTGCTCAAACATGTAAGTGATTATGGGGGTTTTGATGGCTGAGGAGCATGACAGGGGAGGTGGAGTCAATTTACAAAGAAAGTGACTGCATGACGCCTCCAATTATATAGGCCAAGGGGTGAATCAATGGCGACTTTTAGGAACAATTTGAGGAAACGAAAGGAAGATAAACGTGTCTGACATCCTGGAGATGTTGTAACAGTACACTTGGTGATAGGTTGAAGGAAAATATTTTCCCTGTCCTCGATGACTAATCTCTCTCAAGCTGCACTGACGCTGTTCATCTTGCAGACTTTTTAGTGGATGGACAGACATATCTACAAATAACGCTCAAGCACATAACCCACTGCCAGAGTCTATTTTTTTGCTGGAAGAAAAGCCAACTTCACTTGGGTCTGGACATTGGCCTTACTTCTTCCTCTGCTTTAAAAAAAATACCACCATCGTATTATTATTAAATAGTGGTGGTGAAAAGCCATTATCGCTAGAATGACTGAGAATCCATGTAAAAATACATTTATGCACGCTAAACAAGATAAGAAGAGCCGTAAACCATTGTCCAGCTTCAGTTTTTTTGCCCCTCCTTCTACTGTGAGTAGATCTGGATATCAACACAAAAGGAAAAGAGAAAGAAAAGGATCATCAGTGTGTCACAAATGCTCCGTTGAGGCGTGACTCCGGGTCAAGGGCGGCTCGTTCCATTTAGCACTCCGGGGTAAGATCTGGAGGCTGCTCACTCAATTGCAGGCGATAAAATGAGACTGACTCCCCGTTTCCGACGAGTCGAGAAGTCGGTTCCTTGGCTCCGTTCTCCATATTGATTCTGGGAGCTCAGCCCTTGCGTAATACTGTGTCACGAGTGACAAGAGTGATTTTTGGATGCCGACAAGTGATGCGACAACGGACGATGTTCCATCCGGCCTTAGGGCCGGATGAGCGAGAGCGCCGATGGCGAGTGACGGGAGAGTGTTCATGAAACCAACACTCGCCCATGATGCGGGTAGTAGGTTCAATGAACGAAGCATTGTCTCGAGGACCGAGGCTGCAATGAGAAGCGCTGTCATCGAGAAGAACACCGAGGTGTTAAAGTCCGAGCTGCGTTGGGTCAATGTTTCGGCCGAGAGCAGGCCAGAGAGCGTGAGGTTCTTTGTGACACCATCCGTTGGCGACACGTTTGATTCAGTCACAAGCAGGCCATCTGGGCCGGCTGCCTGAGAACGGCGACCGATAGATTGATGCGCGAGCACAGAAACTTGGGGAACCGAATCGCGGAGTGTGCGCCTAGACTGGTCGTTGACAGACTCGACATCTTGTTCTCGCGAAGAATGAAGAGCAGGAACAACACTAACTTCAGCGTTGGGCTGCACAGTGCGACGCAAGTTTTCAATTGATGTCGATCCAAGGTCTGGTAGGTCGCGTGATGGGGGATAGTGAATTAAGGAAGGATGGGATATCTGTACAAGACTGCGAGCAACCGTGCTAGATGATGACGGGGTATCTGATTGGGCATCCATTGTCGCGTTGCCATATGGTAGATCAGCATATTCGCCGGCTTGGCAAGTAGAGGGCAGCTCCATGCTACCGTTGCTGGAATGGACTTCCGACGATAACGCCGAAAACGTGACCAGAAGGTCAGTGCCAGATGGCAAGTTGTCGTAACCCACTTCTGATGCACGTGGGGAGGCATATTCTGGTGGTGATGCGAAAGTATCGACTGCGCCACTACCAGGAATGCGAGTATCGGATGCTCGGTCGGTTCTAGCAATGAGGCCATCGGAGAATGAACCCAGCTCGCTTGCCATGCCAAGCGATGTAGAGTTGAGTCGTCGCGAGAGCGGCTCTGGACCAAGGTGTGACGTACGTTGCCGAGATGATGAGAGGTCGGTAACGAAAAGTTCCTCATCGCCAAAGCTAGAGGCAGGAGAGTATAAGTTGAAATCAATGTATTGGTGAGGGGGGGCCGAGTCGTCCAGGTAGGGAAGTGTCGGGAATTGAGTGAGGCCATCCGAAGCCGGGAGCTGCGCAAGGCTGGATAGAATGCCAGAGGGCGATGAGGGGGTGATGGGTTGCGACGAAGCACCGGACGGTACTGTCGAGATTGGTGATGGCGACAAGTACGTCCCTAGATCGCCGAAAAGTTCGTAATCGAAGGGTGCAGAAAGAGAAGTCTCTTGGGGTAGGAGATCATCCCAAGAGATATCCAGTTCAGGTGGGAGAAGGTCGCCCAGTGGCGGTGCTTGTTCGAGAAGATGAGCCTGAGGGAATAAGTCTTGCTCCCACGACTGAATTTGCGGTGGCGGAGCGGTCTCTTGTGTGCGAGGTTGCCTCCTCAGCGCAGGCTTAGGCAGTGCCTGCGGAGCTGCCTTGGCAACCGCAGGCCGCTTATGGCTCGGGTCACAACGCGTCTTCTTTCTCCGGCAAGAATCGCAAGCCTTCATGATGCGCATGAGGTGAGCGTGGTCTCGCTGCTCTCTTGTCTTGGAACCGCGCGAAGCTGAGTTGGTGACGTCGAGACCATCCTTGGTGAGAATCTTCATGCCGGGAAGGTTGTTGAAGTCGGCAGGCTCCTTGCGGGAATTTTGCGCAGGTGTCTTGGGTAATGTGGAAGGAGAAGATACTGAGGAAGCAACCTTACCCCAGCTCCATGTAGGAGTGATGGGAGAAACAAAGGAAGAGGAGTATCCCGAGTCGGCCAAGCTTGCGGGGGAATTGCTGCTGGAAGGTGGCAATGGGACGGCGTAGAACTTGATACTCTGGCCAGTGATGCGCGAAAAATCAAAGAAGTCCATGGAAATAGCGGCCCTCTTGTCGCTGGCAGAGGATGGCCCCGGAAGATAGGTAGTTAATAACTCATCAAGCTCCTTCGATCCGACTGCGGGGTGGAACTGGAGAGGGGCTCCGAGCTCCGCCTGGAAAACATAGAAGCCGCGCTCCGTGTTAGACATTGCGATCAATTGCTTCGGTGTATAAAAATCGGTTTGCTGAATATAATCCACGGTTACTGGTGGACCGGGAATGCCGTAACTTGGACAAAATAAGGCCGACAGCCTGTCTAGCAGATTCGGTTGGGCTAATGGAGTGGAAACCGCAAACGAGCTCCAAGAGATGGGGGTTGTGCTTCTCAAGAGTGGTTGATGCCTAATCTGAAATTTAATCAGCTACTAGGACATCGTCACTCGGCACCAGCGGAAGCACAGGTAAACCACGTACCAGGAGGGCAGATTCTACGAGGATGAGAGGGAACAGAAGTTGCGCGAATGTGTTTGCACTCAACAGATGAAAAACTGATAATTCAAGTCTCTTGCGCCACTTTGGGTGGACAGAGCGAAAGTTGGGTGGAAAGAGTAAGAGGTTAGACACGAAGCGAGCGTATTCTTTGGCATACGACTCGATCTTCGAGTTCACGGCCTTAGTTAGGCGAGATGATTAGCTGAGGGGGAACGAAACGGGAGGAAGTGTGGAAGAAGGAAGAAAGTAGAAGAGGAAGAGAGGAGGTCCGGGAAAGAGTCACGACGGGATACTTGTATGGCTTTCTTTCTTCAAGAACCAGCCAAGAATCCTTTCCCTCTTTGAGCATCTCGACAGCTTTTTAGGGAAGGGGCATTGCAAGGCGCAGTAAGAACTGGAAAGAACGCTAAACCCTTTTTGTCTCGCCGGAATTCTAGGGTTCTAATTGGCTGTAATGACTTGACCCGCAGCGGGGTGGATGGGGTTAAGCAGGGGCTGGTGCCGTCGGCGAGTGACTCAATCTGCATCACAAAAGAACCCCCACCAAAATGTACTCCGTACCCATCAATGGCTTCAACTAAAATACTCCAATTGATGAAGACAGGGACGATTAATCTAATCATGACTCCAGGTGGTATGCATGAAGGATGTTTTACCGAAGAGAATGCAGGGATGCAGTGGTGCGAACTCCCTTATGGACATGGAGATTTAGCCATTGGCCAAGCAAGTCTCGCTCAGTGCTTTCGAGCCGAGGCGTAAGAAAAATGTCCTGTGTAACTTTCATCCTCGATTTGTCCGAGAGCATGAAGTTGGCTCTAATTTGTGATTATGTCCATTCAGAATTAAGCGCCGGGAGCCCTTGTACACTGACTAGATTTAGAGTAAGTTTTTTTGTATCATCTTTGGGCAAAAATTAACCTGATAACTGCTGTTGTACACAAAGAGGGATTGGTGTGGTCAGCGATGCAAACATACAGCATACAAGTACAGTATCGAGACCACCTTTCCCCTACTGTGTAATCTGGAACAACTCCTTTAAGGCATTCTTGACAGACTGCCTTGTCAGCCTAGTCGAGTGCTAGGCACAGTGTAATTTCCCCAACCCGATAGAAGCCACAATTACTACGTAATTTGGTGTAAACTCGTATTAGCACAAGATGTAACTAAAAAAAACGCTAATAGATCGCTCTGTAAAAAGTGAAGGCAAAAAAAAAAAAAGCATATCAAAGTTGCATTCAACTACCTCGCCTTGCCCAAAATGAATTCGAGTAAGACTGGCCTGGTATCCTGACGCTGCCTGGGCCAGGAGGACGAGTGCCAGTGAGAGAGAACCTAGTAACAAGACAAGAAGGACACTTTGATGATGAATAGATGGATTGGAGCTCAGACAGTCGATGCTGTGGAGTATTCGGCTTCAGGCTTAGGAGTTGGAAAGCGCCGGGCATGTCGGGGATAGTCCTTGAAATACTCCTGTCACAAAACAGCTTCGAGCCGTTCGGTGTGAGTAATGTTCTTGTACTCGAAGCTTTATAGTAACCCAGGCGCCCTCAGGCGCCCTCAGGCGCGCGCTAAGATAGGAGGTGATGGCGCCAACACACCTCTTTCTGTTTCAGCTACAAGTTGGCTCGTGGCGACGGAAAGGCGAGTTTCGGGCCGTCACTGAGAAGGCCATCAAGCTTGAGAATTGCGCCCTTCCCATGCAAGGGCGCGGCCAGCTATTCCTATAGTGAGTTCAGCCATTTCTTTAAAAACAGGGAATTACCGAACTGGTGAGCAGATGTCTGATGTATGATCGATACTGTCAGTCTTGGTTTTGAATTCGAAGAAATCCAAGAACATCCATTGATGAATACTGTGGATGGCAACCTCTCATTCGCGCTCCATTAGACTTAGGATATGGCATCTCTTTATCGGATATATGCGTTTGGGAGCAGAAGGCTTCAACGGACGTGAGCTACGTAACTCGGTCCAGAACGCTGTGGCTTCTCCAGAGGTCAGAGCACGGCGATGCCAAAAGTTGGAGTCGTTGTCCACTGTTGCTGTCCTGAAGGAGGATGTAAAAGCGCGTGTTGAGCTGCAGAGGACCTCTATGAGTTATTTGGAGGAGCTCAAGGGCAGGAGCACCGATTTCAGAGCGCGGGCCAAGGAGGATCATCTCACAGTTAGGTGCTCGAGTGCAGAAAGGGGATATCAGCGGATTGGTCGCGGCTTGGCCTGTCAGTAATCTGTAACTGAATTTGTGTTATTATTTTCTATTATTGGGGTCTTGATTTTTCACAAAGAGTAACGATTAGACATGTACCCTTATCTTTTCTTTATAGGCTAACCATGAAATTCATTGACGGGTATTTCATCTTCAACATAACGTCGCTCTATGGTTCTCTTTGAAAGCTACTATGATAAACTGATACAGAAAGAACGAATCCAAATCCAAAAAGCTTCACCTACATCAATTTACCTCGAAAAAAAAAAAGGAAACCAAGTCGAACACATAAAAAACAGCATAAATTGGAAGTGTAAAGAAAGTCAAGGGGTACCAAAATGGCAATTAAATTAATTGCTTTTCCAAAGACAAAATTCTTGAACCAACAAGCCAACGAGATGAAGAACAAGTTTCGTAAAGACATTAAAATAGCCTGGGTCATAGAGATCTTCCACAGATACGGCTCATGGCAGTGCCGAATTAAACGTCAAGAAGCTCGAACCCCCACCCCAAAGAGTATGAGGAGGAGCATAATGTTCGGGAAGAGGATAGTCGTTGCTCACGAGGCTGTAGAGCCACATATTTAGTGCGCTCTCATCACAAGCACACTGTCCGTGTTGAGGCAAGACTCTTACTGCACCGAAACAAGCAATACACTTTGTCGAACAGAAGATGTGCTCTGGAACGGTGTTGTGAGCTTGGCGGATGTGTTCATGTAACTCTGCCCGGTGATTGGAGAAAAATGAAGCTTGTCCGAGCAGTTCGGGATATGGTGAGCAGAGGAGACATTCCCATGGACTGGAGGAGGAGCAACGTCCAATGCCGAGTATTTGGAATCCGGGGGGAACATAGATGTCTCCCTTTGTTAAGCTAGCACTTGAAACTGGACTATGGCAATAATAAGGGGGAGGGCGGAAGGTATTACCACTGGGCACGACCGGAGTCTGAAAATAAGCCTCCTCGGCAGTCCTCTCGAGATCTTCAAAATCACGGTTGACTTCTCCGGGAGTCGGGTAGGTTTCCCAGGACTCGTTGATCCAACGCCCGGCCAACGCTCCTTGTTGTTGTTCGGGCTGGAGGATAGGCACGGGTTGATGGACCAGAAAAATTTGGTCCTGATTGACTGGAAAGGGCTGGTAGCATCTGGGTTGCTCCGTGTGGTTCGAGACTTTAAGGTTGGCTGCTCTTTTGACAGAGTGTTGAGCTTGCGGTTGGGCGGCCAGTGTGTGTTGGCGTAAGGTCTCTTGGTATTTTTTCTCTAACAAATCAAAGGAATGGTGATTGCACTACGAGCAAAGTCAGAATATGAGATATCTTGATTAGTAGATACTTTGTTGGCACAGCCAATGGAGGAAATCTTTCTTCTAAAAAGGCATTGAGGAATTGGCCTACAGCAACTTTTCGCTGCTTGCAGTCGTCACAAGCCTTTACCATCCGCATCAAAGCCGTTTTGGCTCGAGTCTCAGGTGACAGTGGACCTCGACGAACCGCGCGCTGAGCCAGACCATTGCAATTCTGATCATTTCCTAATTCGACAGTCGTAGGCGTTGTAGACATCGAGGAAGAAGACATGCTCGTTCCCGAAACGCTTCGGGCCATGTCAGAGGCTGCATTTCTGCGATGAGGGGAAGCCGTTTGGTAACTGTCCAGTTGATCTATAGGGGGCAAACTCGATTGGATATCGCGCCATTCATTATAAAGTTCCTGTACCTTGGCCGATGGCTCAATAAGTACGATAGTATCGGGCCGTTGCCGGTTCCTGCCATGGCCGCCTGTGTGTCTGCCTGGTGGGAAAGACATTGTTCAATCAAAGTAAGGTCTACTATTAATAGCAAATGGCGCCTTTATGGCACCCTGTCTATCAGCCAAGAGAAGGGCGTTGGGTTATAGTGATGAGATGAAATGAGCTAGGGAGCCAGCCGTGTTGGGTATGGTTGGTCTTCTGAGGTGGCAGCCTCAGCCCCTCATATAATGGCGACACGGATTCCTAATTTTTGGAATGAGGGGAAGAAAGAAAAAAAAAAAAAAAAAAAAAAAACCGAGGCGAGGGGAGCCGAAGCGAGAAGTCATATGAGGCTACGCTTGTTGCCTTCTTTTCTCGGTCAGAATGCATCTGATAAGCCCGCGAACCAAGAAGTCAGCCCCATTTGCCTCATTGCTTACGGAGTATAAAGAGACACATTTGCCATTTCCCGTACCCATTTCTTGAACCATTTCGTTGTCTTTCTTCTCAGCGATCTAAGCACCTTGCCCTGACTGCGAACAGAATAAGAAAAGGCCAAAACCCGTGTGCAAATAATAGCTAAAGTGGTTGAAAAATATGGAGCGAGCTGTGCTGGCTCAGCAGGGATTTCCCCTCGCCATGGCCGTTTATCGTCGTTGGGCACAAACGAAAAACAGATGAAGTCATGTTGGTGCGACATGACAATATCAGTAGCTAGAAGGTCAACAAAAGTGAGAGAAATGCCATAGGCCGATTCCAAAAATCAGGCGAATTGGGCATGACAGATAGTGGCCACGAGGATGCTGACCGAAGTATGCGAAGTAAAGCGGAAAGAACGGAAAAGGCGAAAGGCGGCGTGGGTCGTGGGCCGTGGGCCGTAGTGGGCGGAGCAAAAGCGGTATGTATCACAAAAACGCCCCATACTAACTGGCATAACATCTTCATTACTAACGAACCTATGAGCCACACCCCCTCCTTGCTCCAGACATATTACGAGTGGGCCGTCCATCGAAGAACTCGCTTCTCACCCTGGCTTGGTGTAATCGAATAAGTCGTGGACACACCTACTCCACGGCCCACCACTGGCTTTGGCGAACCCCGACAGTGGCGGTCGAATCCGATCGCCATGCTGTCGGGAGATGTTGCCTGATTCCGCGCTCTGGGCTGCAGGTCGCTTCGGTAGAGGGTCAGGAGTGCATTCATGTGGCAGGATGGAGCGGGGCATTTGGCCAGCCGCGTGAGATTTCAAAGCTGCTTTCCGGCCTCTCGTTGCTGGGTTTTGAATCTTGGGAGGTTCCGGCTGCAGGTCCGTGCGATCTGAGATTGGTACCATTGTCTTTTCGTCATGACGTCTCCCTTCCTCTTGCTGTATGGGTGCAAAAATTGATGCTGCCACAGGTTCCAAAGCCATGGGAGGTTCTGTTTGGTCCTCCTTTTCGGTTGCCATTGACTGGGCTTCATCCTCTGATATTTCAATTTGCTCGTCCTGGACATCCTTGTTGAAGTCGGTAAGCTGTTGCTCTCCATCACCGCCTATCATGAGATCAACTGCGTCATCTAATAATTTCATTTCATGGTCATACAAATCCTCTGTATCCTCCTCCTCCTTCCTTACTCCTTGCCTCTTGTATTCATTTTTCGGGGCTAGGCGAGGTGGCATTGATGGTAGCGAGGGACCCCCCGTTTCGAAGAACACCCCGGCTTCGAAATCGTCATGAGTATCGTGCAATGTGTTTATCGCCTCTGGCGAGACCGTCGTATCAACTGGCAAAATAGACTTCTCGGACACTAGTAGGAGCCCTCGTTTCTTTCGTGACTTGAGGCGTAGTTCTGTCTTGAGATAGCTCTCTCCGATAGGTGCCGGTTGTGGTTTAGAGGGGACTGATTTTAAAAGAGATGGGACTGGCTTGTCTGCTTTAGTCCGCTTTGTCGGCTCTGCAGGCAGACTAGGACGGTCTGTCTCGACAGAATTTTCCTTCGGCAGAGTCTTTTCTAGATTCAGGGGTCGTGGGAGACGCCGAACTGGTCCTGTCTCATTTCGGTCGATGGTGGGGTTATGAAGTTGAGGCTTCGGCGTCTTTGATGTACTTAGGGAATCCCGTTGCAGAGCTACAGTGGCATCGTTGGGGCTCATGACCTTGCTCCGTGAAACTGATTCTGCATAAAATGTCGCGAGGGAAGTACGGTTCCTCTCCTCAAGAGCCCGGGCTTGAGGTACGTTGGGTGATTTAAGTAAGGCATTTGCACGAGGATCTACTGAACGAATGTGGGATATCAGCTCGGCCGAGGCATTATTGGGGGGTTTGTCTGGAATCCAGCTGCAGCCAAGTTCAGGTCTAGCTTCCTGTTCTATCTCTGTCAAGTCTACCACCTCATTGTCTTGGTCGGAAGAGAGCCAGCTGCTCGTTGGCTGTGCACTTAGAGTCAAGGGTGCTCCAAAGAGGCTGCGAGCATATGGCGTCTTTGTCGATAAAGAATATTCGACGGCTCTCTTCTTTGTAGGAGGCTCTTCTCGCTCGGGCTGGTGGGTTGTTTGCTGTTCTCGACGCTGCTCGTAGGGCGACTTGCTGGGGACTGCAGCTCGACCTAAGGGTGTTCTGGAATTCGCAATAAGAGATCGAAGTGGGACGTGTAACGGCCTGAAACCTCCGCCTGGTGTAGATGGGTTGAGTGAAATGGGCGTCTGTTGGGCAGGCCTAACAATGTTGGCGGGTCGAGTTTTGGCCACTGATTGAGGTGTTTGTTGAACTGATTCTTTTGGTTTCTTGGCAAATAAATCGGTAAGGTCCTGCTCACGCTCGCTGCGCCATTCGGCCACCTGGACAATGACACCTCCTCTATCGAGATTTAGCTCGGCGTCCTCACCAAACTCGTAATCCTCGTGCCAGTGCGAGTCCCCGATGAAGTTCCCACCTTCATCGTACACCATGACTCTCTTGTTAAACGTGTGAAATTGCAAGCGTCCATCTTGCCACCTCTTTTGTTTCCGCTTCAGGTCGTGTGTAAAGAGACAGGAAAAGTTGATGACGAGGGCAGAAGAGGGCAGAGCGCTGTCTGACGGAGTCCGAGAGCTCAAGCTCATTTGGCCGTCAATAATGAGAGAAGATTTTTCTTGAACTGCAGTGAACAGGCACAGCCTATTATAAAGGGCCGCTTGGGTATGCAACGGCCACCTAGGTCGAGAACTGTCGTGACATGCTATGGCTGTTGCTTGATTGCTGGAAGGTGGGGGGCGCGACGCGTCTCAAAATCCATCAAGGAGTCAGTGCTAAACCCTGACCCCTCGTTCTGTAAACCGCCAATTCACGTGATAAACACATACGGGCCGGTGGCTGGCCAGTGGGGATGCCAAGCAGGATGTCGAGATTCGCTCCTATTGCACATATTGCGGGTATGTAAACTACTACTCCGTACTCTGTACGTAGATCAGTCCACTTTACTCTGTAGTAGTTTAGTACTACTTCAGCGCTTGACTCCACTGTCCCTTGTCCTAAAACCGGATTACTAATAGGGTCCACCACTAGAAAAAGTCTACGTACGCATTGCACTACGGTTGGGGTATTGGTGTTTTGAAACTTGCGTGTCCTGGTACACGTACTAAACTAGAAGATTAGCATATCAAGGGAGACCACTTGGGATCTAGCTTCAGTGGATACTTTAAGGGGTTGCGTACGGAGTAGTAATAGAGCTCGAATAGTAGTTTACATACATATCTTAAAGCTCGACGCACACTTTTGATTCGGCATGGTTGACCGTCGCCAGGCGGGAGTATTCAATTGGCAAACTGCCCTTTTTCTATGTATACTTGTTGAGTACCTGCCCTGGTTCCCTGGTCCTTGGTCGCCAAATGAAACCACACGAGAGCACTCCAAGCTCTGTTTTTATCCGTTTCACCGCTCAGCCCGCTACCCCACTACCGCATAACTCAAAATTCATTTGGAGACATGAAGCTAGAAGCCTAAAGGACGACTCCTCTCAACCTACATTCCAGGACACAGGATCATCATTTTCGTCTTGTTTAACCTGGCTGCTTTTAGACAGGTTTTGTCTATTCTCCACGCTGTTTATTGTTCCGAAGCAACCCCCCTCCCCTCGCTTCTGCAGAACCCCTCATTCGGCTTGTCGCTACCATGCAGTCCATGCAAAGACAGTTCGGTCGCTTGATGCGCAAGGGTCCCAATGACAATGCCACTGTGTCCGTTCTTCTCAAAGATTATGACGACGTTGACCGGCTCCTGGCCAAGGTAAGCTACTTTCCCCTACCCTTGTCCAAAGGGCGTGTGTTCGCTCGAGGACCCCATATCCTACCTGCGTGACTCGTTCGAATGCATGGAGCTCCCTCCAATGAGACCCAAATTTGCAAACAAAGCTTGGACCCTCATACAACTGCCATCATAGATGATCGATGAGAACAAAGCTCTCCGTGAGGCGTGGATGTCTCTAGTCTTTAGCCAACTTGCCGCCGCGAACGAATTCGTCTTTCTCTATGAGCCCATCGTGGGAGCTTCCGATGGCCACGGCCAGCCCCCGCGGCCGACGCCCGAAGACCGACTAACGCTCACACTACGGCTTCGCGAGTCTTTCAGCGAGCTGAAAAAGGATATGGCGGTCGAGATCGACGAATTCGACGTACAAATTATCAAACCCGCAACCGAGGCTCGCGAGTACATTCAACCTATCCGTAAGACGATAAAAAAGCGCGAGGCCAAACGGGTAGATTATGAAAAGTGTCACGAAAAGGTGCAGAAGCTACGTAGAAAACCTGGGAGGTCGGCCAAAGAAGATGCTCAGCTTGCTAAAGCCGAGGAAGAGATGGCACATCTAACAGAGGTACTGAATGAACGAAACAGCCTTTGTCAAATGTGAAAACTAACCCGACTGGACCCCCCAGGAGTTTCAAATCGCCGATACCCATCTTCGAGAAACGCTGCCACCATTACTAGCCGCTACACTCAACCTTATGCCACCACTACTCGAAGCCCATATAACAATTCAAAATCGCCTACTCGGCATCACCTATACCGTAATGCATACATTCTGCACGGAGAACGGGTTTCCGTCGCCCGCGCCACCCATGGACGAGGTGATTGCCACGTGGTCGGCGGCTTTCGGTCCAATACAACGAGAAATTGAAGCCATGAGCTTTCTAAGAGGAGGTCGGGCATCTTTAACGCCAAGCATTAATGGGCATCGCCGGCCCTCCGTGTCACCAGCTGGTCTGAGCACGAGCAGTGGTCGGATACCAAGAACTTTACGAGCCCCTTCGCCGTCACGGTCGCCTGCTCCCTCTCGGGAACGATCGCCACAGCCCAGCGCGGCAATTAGCAGTAGCAACCTGCTCATACCCACCGATTTTACAACGGCGACCCGGCATGTCAGTCCTGTGATATCGCCTAGTGCTCGGCCCAATGCCGAATATTTTGGTCACCAAACGTCTCTCGCATCGAGCGGGACAAACTACGCAAGCGTCATTGCAAAGAAGAAGCCGCCCCCACCACCTCCGAAGAAGCCGTCCTTTGTGCAAGACTTTGTCGTGGCGCTGTATGACTTTCAGGGACAGGGCGAAGGAGACTTGTCGTTTCGCGAGGGCGAACAGATCCGAGTCATCAAGCGCACTGATACGGACCAAGACTGGTGGGTTGGCGAGCTACACGGCGTGCGGGGTAACTTCCCTGCCAATTACTGCAGACAACCGTGAAGGATAGCTGAGGAGGTAATAAGTTATGAATTAGGACACGCACGAGGATGCATTTTCAAGGGATGAAAAGCAAACACTCGGCGTAAGAAGACTACGTTATAAAAAGAAGGGAGGGGACATATATGAGGACGGTAATATAAATCCAAATGTAATGGGAACGGTCTTCTTTTTTTGTTTTTTACTACGCATGGGACAAGGAACAGACAGCTAGTGGCTTTACAACTAATTATTCATATTCAACACAACCTTAAACTCCTCGATCAAACCAGAATGAAGCACCCACCCATCGTCCATCGCCGCCAAGAACAACCCCACCATCTAGTTTAGGAACCAAACGTCACGGCAAAAATAAACCCCCAAGTTACCGATTAGTGGCAAAACTAGGGGGCGGGCAAACCACGATTGGACAGACAGACGGCGTTCGGTCCCTCGCTTGCAAATGACCATGCCATCTTAAACCATTAGCTTCATCCGATAATACGTATTTTCCTAGTTGATTACTCCAGAGTCGACTGGGAAAAAAACCACATACCCGATTTTATTTTCCGCAGGATTGGACTTTACGGACACGTTCTCTGGAAAAATTGGGATTTCTCACCTTTCATAGCTTGCGTCTCGCCAAACAAGTTCTCCTCTACGAATAGATTGATGTCATGGGATCCACCTGCGCCAGTTGTCATGTTGAAGTCTCGTCTTACTCCATACAGTGTTGTTTTTTCTTTGGACTCTCTCCCACTTTCCGTCTGTTGAGAGTTGTGCGTAAATGTGCGGGTACCACTCCGTTTTTAAAGGTGGCTTGATCTTCGCTAGTAACTGTCTAGAGAGCGGTCGTTGGCCTTCTTCTTGGGCATCCATTTAGACGAACATGGTCACTTTCAAAGGCCCTACTGTGCAAAGTCATGAGAATAAACGTGGTTTTCTGCTATCATAACTAGGAGATACGAAACTAGGAAATAAAAGGAAAATGTATCATAATCGAACTACCATAACCGTTCGTGGTGCACCAAAGCGCCAGTCCAACCGACATATCGTTCAAGATGAGATAAATCCCATTGAATGACATGATTTCGTTGTTAACTTGTGTGTGTCTCCGTCACAACAAGAAGAAAAACAGGTAACATCAATGCCGTGACGCTCAGAACCGAAGCTCGTTCGCCGACGAGAATTGTTCAGTTCCTTTCTACCCTATCATAAGGGGAAGTGCCAAATAGATGAGAGGAAAAAATATTAAGGAAAAAAAGAGGTGAGGTGAATGAGAGGAGGGGTGTGCCGATATTTGAGTCCTGTGCTTATTGCTCTAACAACCAAGAGAAGTAACAATGAGTCTTGGGATCAAACTCTGTCGTTCTCAAGAGAGTGGAGTGCTTGTAGAGGGGAGATTCAGGGCATCAATTAACAGGGTCAAATATCTTTGGCGTAGCATCCTCAACAAGGTAAATCTGATGGTGAATAGCATGCTCCAAGTAGTCATGCCGCTGGCGCTCGATCTGATAATACACAGTTTTTTTTCTTTGCCACGAACACTTCGTAGGCAATGGGAATGCTCAAAATCCTCGACTTTGTTATGCTGACATTCAGTCTTTCGATTTCTTATTCTTCTTGCCGGCTCCCTTGTCGGCCCCTCGGGTGATAAGATGACCCTTGTCCATGTAGGATCCCGCTTCGTGAGGAGATCCGTCGGCCGTCTCCAATTCCATCGGGGTGACGGGGCCGGGGCTTCCCAGGGGCAAAAGACGAGGCGAGCGGGGGCGCGTGGTAATGGCGGCCGTGAAGTGGATTCCCGGAACCGGAAGTTCGGCGCGAGTGGACTTTCCGCTCGACTCCCGGAGAGATTTTTGGGCCGTTATCGTCGTCTGGAGAGCGACTTCCTTGCTATACTGCTGGAGGACGCGGCGCTGGGCGTCGTTTTGACGAGACGACGATGGGGGAGCAATGTTGGCGGTGCCAGAGCTCGAGGCTTTAGCCTTTGACGACGATGACGACGGCTCGGACACTTGGTTAGCGAGAGATGAGCTAGCCAAGGCGGCACGCCGTTTGTACTGGGCACGATTTTCGTAGTTCGAGGGGTAGTACTTTCCCATGGGCACAACGCACTCATGGCCCGCGCTCGGAAGGTGGGCGATCCGAGAGATGTTTGTGTTTGCCATCGATGCACTGAGCGCCTCTACGGTATTGCGGTCAGTGACTGGCGGAGCGGGTCGAGCTTTGGGCTCGGTACCGGCTCTGTTGATCAAACTGGTGGCAGGCAGGCTTCCCTCTTCCTTGCGGGGTTTATCGTGGAAGGGGTGCGGACGTTGAATCCGGATGCTAGGGTCCTCGTGCCGAGGGAAATAGGCTCTAAATGACGAAGGTGGGGGAACATATTAGTTGTTGCGAAGTAATACACGTACACTGTCGAATCGGTTGTTAACTTACCCTGGTCGGTCACCACGCGCTGAGAGGGGCTCTGGAGGAGTGCACACTGGGCCCTTGACACGGGACGATGGCATTTCAATGGCGATCGGCCGGGCTGCCGCAGAAAAAATAGGACTATCAACCTCTCTACAAGGTGATATGCGTCCAAGTGCTTTTGTTGCGTGAGATAAGGACGTTAGCATCAAAGTAATGCGGGTGGCCTCGTCTTCCGTGAGACGAGGGGCTGATAGAAGCAACACAGAAATCAACCATATGGGCGGATAAGGCTGAAAAGAATACAATGTGTGAAAGAAGGGTAAAAAAATGGGAAGAAAATATAAAATGGGATTGTTCGGTGGTGAAAGTTGAAGCAGGCTTGATATGATCAGCAGAACGAGGACGGGTAATTCGGAAGTAAGTGTAGTGTTAGTTGGACAGCGTAATGGGCGGCTGTGTTGGACTGGACTGGTTCTTGTTCTTTCAGGATCCCCAATCACACCAGGAGGGAAATAAGAGGATGCAGATGTGCTGTAATACCGCTCGGTACACAGAATCAAAAGAAGGGAGGGGGGCGATCGGCCTTTTGTTTATTTAAACGGGTTGGCCTGGCTTTGCTTGCCCTGTTGATCTTACCAGCGGTGCCTCCTCGCACACACGATTATTAGGACCAGGGGCTGGGCAGAGGAAAAAAAAAACCGGGGTTAGGCTTAGCCGCATTGAAGATTGTGCTTGGGGAGGCGAGACTGTAACATCGCAAGGCGCTGGCCTCTTGATTGACACAGGGATGGGGGATGATAAGGACGGCCATCAGCTTGGTATCTGGTCCATGTCGTCTGTCATGGTACGTCGTTGGTGACCAGTCACTTGGACAGACCTGTGGCGTGACCAAGAGGCGAACAACGCTCGATGAGGCGATCGGCGTGTTCAAGGTACGCAAAACAGTACATTGTACTCCGTACCTTTGGTCAAGATAGCCAAATGTGGCATTGCATAACCATGTACGGAGTACATTGTATTGTCCCAGTCTCACCATGCAAAAGGGAAGGGAAGGCTAGGGAAGATGACGTTGGTGAACGAAGTGTGTGGGGATGCCACCGAAGGAGCAAATGGACAGCAATTAACCACACCTTAGTGCGGTTCAACAGGTGCTTGGGCGGTGACCACAGTGGGTAGGGTGGAGGCCCTAGCCCGAGAGGGGCGGAGTACTTGCACAGCGCTTCGGCCCCCCTTTTCCTCATTCTGGTGCCTAGAACAGGAAAAGAGGCCACTGAAACTTCTGCAACTCCACCCAAAGATTAGGGGGGTGCCATGGCCCGACTTGTTGTTCTACTTGAAGATGGCATCCAAACAGCGAAGGGGAAGGGGAGTCCTTGCCACTTGGCTTGGAGAATGAGATCTGAGAGGACTCAGGGGCGAGTCTCGGCCACAACCCCCCAAAACGAAAGTATGAACCACAGAAAAAGGATTAGAAAAAAAAAATTCACAACAAGTGCCGGGGGTCCGCTGAGGCTAAAGGGGAGATAAACGACATCCGCCAGACGTCATTGTGGGGATTGGAAAAGTCCTGCCAGACGGGTTGGAAAACATCTGTGGGTAATACTCTGTATGTGCAAGTGTGCTATCCCTGTCCCAAGACTTCAAGGTTGAGCCGAGTTTGGGATGGGGAAACACAGGTCCGAGACAACACATGGGGGAAAGGGGTTCGAGACTTGTCGGTGGGGACTCCTTGAGAAATGTTCAAATAAAATAGATACAACATACCGATTTCGTCCTCATGTCGCACAGGCTGATGCCGGCCATTACGACCGGAAAGGCGTGCCTCGTGAGATTCCACTGCCTCGCTGGCCGAGCTAAGAGCAGCACCGGCGAGGACAGGATTGTACAGGTCAGCCTCAGTAAACTCAAACTCGTCCGAGCCAGAGAACCGTTGAGAGGAACTCAACGTTCGTGGCTCGAGAACCAGTGGTCGGCGGCCCCGGCGGAATAGCGGAGCCGGCGGCTGTGGGGGCGGAGGCCGGCGGTTGTCCGAGTCGGAGTCGGAGTCTGAATCCGAAGGCGCCATCGCGAGGGAATCAATCAAATTATGATTCTATGTCAAAAATCTTGTAATTTATCAGTTTCAAGATGGGGAATGGGCTCTTTCTCCGTGGAATGCTTACCAGAGGGCTCTCTGTTGCGGTGTGCTGTGTAGTAGGATGGGTGTTGGATGTTCAGGGGGTTTTCCTGCAACCGATCAGCACAGCAAAGTCAAAACAAACTCAACAGTCAAACATAATCCGGTCTGGAATGTTTCTGGAGAGTTTGTATCTGGAAGGTGTTGCTTGGGTAGAAGGATGCACGAGGGGAAAGGAAGGGGAGTTGGTGTCAGTGTTGGGTACCTTGCAGAGCTTTCGGCCAAATGTGTGGATGAAAGAAAATTGTGCTCAAAGGATCTGTGGAAGAGGGGACTCCTGTTAGAAACTGATTTAATTGTGCCAATCGACACCTCGATACCTGACGGTTGGGGGCAGATCGTGAATTTAACGGGGTTGAAGGAAAGAACCAGTCCATAGCTGGCAAGCCACATGACTTTTTCTCGGCACAGTCTCTCGGCGACCGTTGCCCAAAGAGAGGCCTTCTTTTGAAGCATGCAGCTGTGAGTTCTGGAGGGGTTTGTATGGGGTATAACAGGCGGCAGGAAAGCCTTTGGCACAGGGAATCCTGCAGTATTAAAGGTAGAAGGAGAAGGGATTGTCAAGCAATGGGTGGCCAGAGGGATACGAGAAAGAAGAGAGTAGCATCAATTAAAAGAGGGCTTCCCTTGACCCAAAGATCTCAATAGTAGCAAGTTCGTGGGCAAGGAAATGTAGTACTGACCTGTTGATGCTAGTGAATGGCTGCACAAGGCATTGCCTGTAAAGGTGAACAAGACAACAAATCTTGAGGATGGATATATGCTTGGGAAAACTAGAAAGAAGAACTAATAGATAAGTGAACGTGTGAAGGAAGGGGACGGCGAAGCCTGGAGGGGCATTTGTATTTATATGCCAGACCCGGCATGGATTGGGTAATAAATGATATTGACGGTGCCGGGCACGTTAGGAGAGCTGTCTAGAAACGGCCAATCTACGGGCCCAGGGTCGCGCACCAGTCCTGAGGCGGCGACCAGCTCTTGGTAATAGTAACACCACCCGCCGTCGGATAGGGGACTCATGCGCAAAGGAGGTGTAAACGCTCCGCGACATGCAAAGCTCCACTCGGGCTTGGATACACCCAGCAGCCAGAGATACATGTCCCGTCAGGGCCAGGAGTGAGTTCTCCAGCCCTCGGCGTAATTGGGCGAACGGGTAGTGTGATGGTAGGTAGCAGGTTCCAGGATGAAAAGTGAGAAAATACCAATTTGTCTTTGTTCTTCCCCTCCCCTTGGCACCCTGGGCACAGAACAGTGTCTAGGAACGAATTCGAGGAGATGGGTTCACACAGAGATCACACAGCTTGAAAAGAATCTTCACACCATTCACAACGGCCCTTCCACCTAACTTTCCAGCCATCTTTATTCCTCCTGTGTCACGAGTTCACCTCTGGAAACTTACAAGATAATGTCCCAGTTACGGGTGTTGACAGTTGATAGCAGCTCAAGGGTACTTTGCTCGTGGGGTTTATCGCTTGAATGGCAGCAGATTACACTACCTGTCTCTCTAGAATTGCGGTATAAAAGTTGTGGTGAGACAGCAGACGGAAGGAGAGGCCATATGGGGCGGTTGGCCCTTCTTTGTTTGCAGATTTCCCCCTTGACCCTGTACTCCAATATTGGGAAGGTACACACGCCGTACAAAATATGAAAATGCTTTTCTATCCAGTGTGGTCTTTCCCCTTTTCTAGCAAAGAGAATCCATCGTAATCTCCTCAAAGTTCTGATTCTAACGACTCTGATATCGAGGCTGAATAATCTGTCAGCCATAGTGCAGCTGGGCTGGTTAGGTTGAGCCAGAACCACTCACCGTCCCACTTGTGCACTCTGAACAAATCCCACCAGTCTTTCTGGTACTACAAGCTATTTCATATAGACTGCATGGATTATGCGTCCCACTCTATTACACTCTTGGGGGCCCTGTGGGTACAATTCGCTTCTGGCCATCTTCCCCCTCTTGGTGTGTGGTCTGGAGACGTCCCTCATCCAACACTTTACAGGCCTATTTGTTTGCAAGCCTTTTCATTTATTGATTAATGACTCCACATCCCTGCGCACAACTCATCTCTGAGTCTTTTTGGTTCCTCCACTCCGCAGTAAGCTTGGACGCCTTGCTCGATCGCGTTGTGATCAACTGAGACTCCAGGCAGTTTAACCCCCTGTCGTCCTGCGTGATGGAGTGGCTACTTTAGCTCAAGTGTCACTACCCGTTTTGGAGACCACGCGGGGTAATGCTACGAAGCTCTTGGGCCAGGCATCCTTTTGCCATTATGTCCGTTTGACCCCAGCCCCCAGTCCCTCTCGCTCTAACTGAGCGCTTTGTCCCCGGTCACTTGGATAGCTAATGTTAGGCCCTCTCTCCAGATGGTCGGCATACGGTAACCCTTATCATAGTTACATAATAGTGGTCTCTTCGGAGAGTATACTGAGAATTCTCCTGGCGATACAGCATGGTACAAAGGCGGCGGACATAGTCTAAAAAGTTATCATGTTTCACGGCGAGAGCTGTTTCGACCAATCCCGACACTAACCGATGCAGCTTCCGATGCTTTTGATGCAGAGGCTCGTATTCTTCGGGCAAGGCGGTCGTGATGCCTGCTCTTACATATCGTACGACCTGTACCAGCAGTGGCGCTTCATCACCAAGTTCTTTTCCCCTCTTGCCTGTTGATCACCATGGCAAGAGCTAATAGAAGTTGGATATTTCGTCGGATGCAACGAACAAAGAGAGGTCGGATGCAATCTTGCCAGCTTGAAAAGGCCTCTGGTAATGAGGTTGACGGGGTACTGCGCCTCAGACTGCACAACCCCTAAGAGAGCATCTTCTGTGTGATCCCGCCAGGCATCAAGAGCCTGAATAGCAAGCATTCGAACAGCCCAAATTCTCAAATTCTCTTTTTTGTCTCCAGAGTGAGGAGTTATCATGAAAAACAGCCAAAGTGATGATATTTGTAGAAAGGAGAACAGTATCAGACGAAGCTTAGTTATGCAGCGGTAAGTTCCGATTTCACAGCCAAAGGGGAACAGGCAGTACCACTAAGACAACGCATGGAGATTTAGTCACTGGTGGAGTTTGTCAAGCCTTTTTGGGGTTATGCACACCATCTCAGGTCTCAGGGTCTTCGTTTCCTGCTCATGTCTGTATTCGGCTGGGTGTCTGAAGACAATAGGCCTATAGCTTTTCCTCTTGAAGACTTCAATCAAGCAACTAAGAGAATATCGTAGTAGGAAGTATGAGGTAAAAGGGCCAGAAACAAAGAGTATAAAACAAAAGGCATGGGGAAAGGTGGAAGAGAGATGAGGCCAAACGGAGAGAATTAAATAGAGAGAGGTCGTGAAAGTTATGCATACTTGCTTGTAGATTATGTAAATTATGAATAAACCGTTTTATGCACATTATCCATAGTGCACAATTAACAAGTGGACGGCAATATGCAAAAATGAGGAATAATACTGCGTACTACTCTGTATTAACACCACCAATCACCCTCCACTCCGTAATCTCAAACTAGCATTGGCGATAAATCGAACAGCGCGTTTTTGGGGGGGAAGAGGAAGAAGCGTTCAAGACCGAATAGCGGACAATGCAATGTACGGAGTACTCCGTACAGAGTAATGGAGCAATAAAATGACGTCGATAAAACAAACCCAGCTTCGCGATGGAGGAAAAAAAACCAGGCCAATCTACCATTTGGCCTATCCTAATTAAACCAAGGAGGAAAACGATTTCATCCTTTATTTGTGTTGCAAACGAAATAGTATTGGCTCCAAACCTTAATCTCGTGGTTCTGTTATTTTCGCAAGAGCAGTTCGGCCGGATATTCTTTTCTTTTCTCGTCGCGCTTCGAACCCTCGATGTCTCAGATTGACACTTTGAGAAAACCAGACTATAATCATCTATTGGGGCTTTTATGCTCCCTCTTGCAAAAAACGAAATCTACGAATCCTTCATTCTTGTTTCTTCTGCCAGATCGCATTCCCTGCATAGCTTTACCAACGAGAAAGTAAATCGATTTTATCTGGCGAAAGAAAAAAAAAAGAGGATACACGATAGCTAAGTGAAAAATGAAGGTTTTTGGATTCGGCGTGAGCTACGTCCTCTTTTCGGCGCTGCATTTTGCGCTATTCGTCCTTGCTATTACCGTTGCGGCGCTGTATGGTATTGATTTGCAGCGGCAACACGATGATGGCGAGCGCGGCGACTCAAGATGGGTAAGGTGTTTTCCCTGCTTCTTCGCTGTCCTTCTTTTCCTCTTTCTTTTTCAAGGGTTGTATGTACTTGGAGTGAGGACGGAGTTTCTGATTGATTGTGATCCAATTGTGGCATATGTGCTCGTCGTGAACCTCATATCGTTCGGACACTTTTTCCCCCCAGTTTGTGCGGAGAGAGTGCGAGACAATTGGACAAACGCGATGAGATCTCATTACATTGCTTCATTTCATAAAGCTAACTCTTGCTTCTAGATATACGCAGAAGTAGTCGCAGGCTTATCAGCCATAACATCCATCCTCTACTTCATCCCCTTCGTCCTCCGCTTCGCGGCCGTCCCAATCTGGAACACAATTCTCTTCATTCTCTGGATCGCCCTCTTCGGTGTCTTTGGCAAGGTATGAGTTCAATCCCCCCCCCCCAAGCAGAAATAAATGAGATTATTAACAAGGAGGGAAAAAATAAAGCTGTTCATCCACGCGGACCTTACTTCTCCGCCGATCCGCCGCATGTACAACGCCGTCTGGATAACCCTCACATCTGCCCTCCTCTGGCTCATTGCTGCACTCGCCTCTGGTATTTACTGGTTGCGGCACCGCGAGCGTCGCACTCGCTACACTGGTCGGGCAAAGGCGTAGATTCTCATGGGTGGCTGGGATTTGGCTTTGGGACATAATTTTCTTTTGTATGAGCTGGGCACGAATCGATTCGGTTTCTTCTTCTTGTTTTTTTTTCTGCCTCTGCCCTCTTTTCTTCTTGCTACCACCGCCCAGCTATCTCGTGGTAGGAGTATAGCAGAAGACTTTAATCAATGACCGCTCTAGTTGAATGGCAAGAGGGCATAATACGTAGTAGATAGAACGCGTGCCATCATTGTACCGAACAAAATAATGCATAATAAAAAGAGTTGCAGCTGGATTCCTAGAACCATAGCTAGGGTAGTATTTCATTTTACATAATATACAGCCAATGTACAGACATTGTAATACAACGCTCGACCATCAAACGGCCTGGGATATCTTGACTTATAATCTTAACACGTACGCCAATGGACCATCTCATGGCTCTCAAGGTACTTGGGTTGGAATCTTGACCGCACCCCGCTTCCTATCGTTGAGGGGAACACCATACCGCCAGCCAACAGCCTTGCGGGACCGTCCGTTGCGGCCAACAGCCTCGGAGTCGAAGTTCTGGAAGCGGAACTCGAACCGATCAGTCTCGACACGCGTCAAACGTGCCTCCTCTTTCTCACGCTTAGCCGATACTTGGCTTGCCTGCTGAGCTTCTGCTAATGCCGATGCCTCGACGAAAGCCGCCTGGGCTTCATGGTGAGGGACACCAGCAAGCCGGCTCTTCTCCCGTTGAATAAGTTCTTTGTGAGGTACACGTTCCTCGGGCGGCAGCATGTCCTTGTGGAATGCTTTCGCAGCATCCGTTCGGGTAAAGTGCCGAGACTCCGACGTTGGGAGAAAAATTTGTTGCATCGTCAAACTGTGCACGTTGACATCTGTAATAGGCTCGTGTAAACCTCTATTGTCTGTGTGTGATGTTTGTGGTAGCATGCTCATAATGGCTTTCGCGTATGGCTTTGCTAATTGTTTTCCCTGTTGTCCAGTCCACTCTAGTTAGCTCGGATTTCGACAAACTAATGTTATGAATAGCAGCAGGGTATAAAAGGCAAATCAGAGAGGCTCGCAGAGTATTTTCTTGTAACCATATAGTGCGTCTTCAAGACTTATCGAATTGTAATAAAATCATCACATAATGCCAGAGTAGGGGATGGTATTCGAGATAAAACAGGAATGAAATGGCAATACGGACCTCTTTGACCCAGCGCTTCTCAATCTCCTTCATTCGAATAACCGCTGCAATCCGTCGAATATCGACACCGAGATCGGCTGAGACGACCTTCATCGACTCGCCATTTTGTGTGATCCGTTGCCAGATAGATTCACGGAGCTCTTCGCTCAACACAGCTTGACTCCGGAAATGGGGATTTAAAGGGAATGGTTGGTCAGGGTACGGGCCCAGATACGAGCTCTTCTCTGTCGATTTCTCGAAAGAGCTAAGCCATGTGAACATCTCCTTCCTTTGTTTTGATAAACGCGATCCTCGCTCATTTTCAGCCTCTTTATGGCTTGTTGAGTTGGCACGTGTGGATTGGAGTTTGCATAATGAAGTAGGGGTGCGGGAGGGACAGGCCCTCACTGATACTGCTGGTAGACGAGGAGGCATTATTTCATCACATTAAATAAAAAGAAACAGAAGGGGTAAAAAAATCAAGAGAATGCGTCCTTAGTAAAATCAGAGAGGTGGTGGAGGATGAGAAAATTTGGTTGTGGAGACACAGAAAAAAATCGACTGTTGGAGCAAAACCGAATTTGGCGGCTGACTAAGACTGGAAGCTGTTGTGGAGCTCAAGGGGCTCAAGCTCCAAGCTACCAGTACACAAAGTACTCACCAAAAACCCAAAAACAGTCCATACAACAGATTCGATTGAAGTTCAAAAATGAGTAGTCTTATTTCCCAATGCTCTAAAGCAGAACGCCTAAGATGATAAAATATTTGATATAATAGAACTGTCCGCCTTGAATCCCTCTCCAGTTTCGATCTGATTTCATCTAATGAAGAAGGACACACAAAAGAAAACCATTGCTCACCTTCCCACCTGGCCCAAGGCCTATGTATCAGTTCTCTACGCCATTGAAACTTCCTGCAAAAACCGAATGCGGGATGGCAAAAGAGGATGATAACAAGGTAATGGTGAGATACACTAATATTGTTGAACACGACACAGATTTATCCATGTCAGAAGGCGGCCGTTGCAGAAAATATACTAGGAAAGAGTAGAAATCGAAAAAAAAGAGAAAGGGAAAAGCCAGAGGATCAAATGATCTCCAGTGTGGTCCAGTGTGGTTATGCGACAGTAGCAGTAGGAGGCGTTGTCTGGGTGAAAGACTCAGGAGACTCGGCGGTGGGCTGGGTGGAATTGCCAGGCACGCTCAATGGTGTGGCCGTAGAAGAGGATGAATTTGAGTCCGGCGCTGAATCAACGGTTGGCACCGGTTCCGCTGCGGGTTTTGCCTCGCTTGTAACCGCTGCTTCAACTACTGGCGTTGCTTTCGTGGGCGGTACTGCTTCAACAGCTGGCGCTGCCGGCGCTGCCTGGGCCGAATTAGCGGTGATACCCGACTTCAAGGCAGCTTCCTCGGCTTCTCTGAGTCGCTTTTGGCGCATAACCGCACGAGTTATACTCGACTTCTTCGCCTCAGGTTCCTTCATGGCTGCCTTTTCCTGGGTGTAGTCTTTCCATTTCCGCCAGCCGTCGTAGTCAATCAGGGCTTGCATACATCCCCATTCCATGACCTTTCGTTCGAGCCATACAAAGTTGACGGGCTGTCAAAGTAAATTGTGTTAGCAGGATGAGCTAGAACCAAAGACATTGGGGTTGTAATGGCGAAAATCCGCTTACCTTTGTGAGGAAGTCGTTGCAACCGGCCGCGAGAGCCTGGTGTCGATCGCTGTGGAGAGAGCTTGCCGTAAGAGCAACAATAATGACGGGGCTTTTGAACTTCGACAAGTTGGGTAGACGGTCAGACTCTCGCGCCTCCTGAAAGCCAGCTGCGTCATGTGAGGTCGTCGAGAAGACACCGATACCGTTGACACGTTCCAGTCTACGAATCTCTCTTGTAGCTTCCAGTCCATTCATGAATGGGAGATGAATGTCCATCAGCACCAAGTGAAATCCGCCAGTCCGCCATTTGATCACAGCGTCGCGGCCATTCATGGCCGTTTGCCACCGGACCTTTAACCTCTTGACGAATGCTTCCAAGAGTTTGAGATTGATCGGGTTGTCCTCAACAAGTAAGACACTAATTGGAGGAACATTGCCTCCGAGGAGCTTAGGCGGGAGATTTGGCTTATCGGTCGCCTTTTTGATCCTCCTGATCCGAGGTGTAGGCTGAGGAGACTTAGCAGACGATGCAGTGTCGCCATTCTCGCCTGTTGCGGACGTTGCCGAGGTGCCTTGGTCTGCAGCCGGGGTAGCATCTGTAAGCCACAAGCCATTACAAAGCGGAATATGGCCAAAGGCCAAAGTACGGGGAGACGAGAGCCTGAAACTTACCCTTAGAAGTAGCATTGTTGTCGGTGGGCGGCGTGATCCTCTTCCCATCGGCCGTGATTATGCCGGCCGCCACCAAGGCAGCTAGTGTTGACTCTACTGTCGGCGTTTTCGGTCTTGGCGGTATAATATCTAGGGGTTTCTCCTTCACTACTTCTTTTTCGGCCACCACTGTTTGTTGTTTCTCGGTCTCTTTAGATGACGAGGCTTGGGAAGTGTCAGCGCCTGCCGTAGGAGGCTTGTTTGTAGGCCGTGAGCCGGGCGGGGAGGCAGTGTGTGTGCGATCGAGACGGGGCCGTTGAGAGCGACCGCGCGGTGGATCGCGTTGTTCTTTGTTCTCCCGGTGTGACCTGGGTGTCGGTATGGGAGGAACATGGCCAGTATTGAGGACGGAGATGGAAGGCGTAGCGGCGTGTCCGTCAGCAAGACGAGGCGATTGCGGTACGTTAGTAGCAGGAAAATAGCCGTTTTCGTTGGCATCGGGACCACGACCGTCGTCGACATAATATCGAGGAGATGAGCGAGGTGCGCGCCGTTGAGACGGAGCATCGATAATGAGAGCTTCATCAACTGTCTGACCACCAGGGAAGTAGGCGTCAAGAGTACGGCAGATGGGTTCATCGGGTCCCAGAGGCCTCTCTTTCGCTTGGGAATCACGGGACAATATACGAATTACAAGATCGGGCGAGTCAAAATGGCGGCCCAAAGAGTTATTGTATTTGCGCAGGATCAACTCGCGGAGGTCGTCGACGAGATCTTCTTCGCTGACGGTAACCCGAGTGGCCGAGGAGCCAGGCCTCTTTACCCAAATCTTTCGCATTACCATCTTCGCCTCGATGGGAAAGAGCGAATCAGGAGGAAGAGGGTCGGGATCGCTTGTTTGCGTAGCTTGAAGAAGGGTCTTGATCAGGGCTACTTGGTTGCCGTCCAGTATGCTCTGGCGGCGATCTATCCCAGCCGCCGCGGCAGCTGCAACGGCGGCAGAGGCAGAGGCAGAGGCAGAGTTGACAGTAGGGGTGGAGTTGTTCCGGATGGACGCTCGAGACATAGAGCGGCCTGGCGTTGAGGAGGAGCTAGCCGCGGCGTCGCCTTCGATATCGGGGGCACGGGAGGGCGCCGCAGCGTCGGGGTATTGATGAGTGCGTGATCTCGGGCTGGGAGGGCTATCGGTAGTTACGGCGAGGGGGGCTCGTCGGGATTCGGGGATGGAAAGGCGGCTGCGATCGAAATTGCTTCGAAAAGGATCATTGCGGCAATCGCTGCGATTTTTGTGGAGGTGGCCTGGCTGCATGCCTTGGCGCGGATACCTGTACTGGGAAGAGGAGGAGGAAGAGGCGACGGTAAAACTGGGACTTGTTCGAGGGGGGTCCAATGGCTCGTGGTCTGGATGAAAAGCTCCGGCAGAGAATTGGTTAGTGGAGAATGGTGGGAATGGAGGTGGAAATACAGAGTGGAGGTGCTAAGAATAGTTTAGTAGGGGTGGTGTGCGGTGCTGTGTGGAGTGCCGTGGACGCAGCTGCGAAAATGGGAAAATGCGAGCTTCTTTGAGTTTGGCGTTAAAACCAGAAAATAGCATCAACTTTGGCCAAAGACGAAAAAAAAAAAACTCGCACCAGAACGCCACAAACAATCAACTAGGTCGACCTCGTCCTAGCAACAGACTTTCGGTCTGGCTTGTCACTGGCGACGTGTGCTAATGAGAGACATGCCTTGCTAGGTACATCATCTGCCCTCCTAGCACACGACATCGCGACTGGTTTTCTGCTCTCTCTTCGTGCAAGAAAACATGCAAAAGGAAATGGAGAGGCGGTGAGAAGGAGAAGAAAGACGGCTTGGAGAAATGAGAAGTAATAGAAGGTGTGAAAAGAAGGTGTGCTTGGGGGCTGCAGCGTTCTTTTACTCACAGCGGTAGTCTCTCGCATGATCGGTTTCAGCGTACCGCAGAAATGTCTCTCGGGAACTGCTTTTGCGCCACTCGCTGCTTGCATATTGCTCTTCTTCTGGAAATTTAGGGCTGTAGCTAGTCTGCATCTGCCAGTCTCCCTCCGCGTCAGCCACATAGCGGCGCCGGCACTCCCCTGTATCGTTGTCGTCGTCGAAAGGATAGTACGTTTCGCGGCGTCTGGTGCAATACCTCCAATACACGTCCGAAACCGATTCTTTGTTAGGGTCTGGCTTCACCAGTGGGCGGAGATCTTCGGGGTCCTTGAAGAGTTCGTCGAGATAGTCGTCGTCGTATGGGTTGACCGGAGGCAAACCCGATATTGAGCCGCTTTCTTCGTTTTCCTGGATTACTGAGAGGGTTGGCCTATGAATAGGAGATTTCCCTTTGTCGAGGACTCTTGGGGTTTTTTTGGAAGAAGATGTGGTATTCTTTCGGCCAACGCCTGACCTCGACGCTTTCGAATCTTGGGCAGTACTTGCAGTGCCAGGCTGAGAAGCCTGTCCGCTAGACTCGCCTCGGGTCGCCCCCTGATGTCTTATACCTTGTGCTTCGGGCGTTGAACTTTGGCCACTTGTGGTAGGTGCATCTTTGTTCTTTGCCGGGACTGTGCTGTCGCCGCGTAATGGGTGTCCTGGTGGGAAAGCGTGAACAGGAAACGGGAATCGACCGCGATATTTGTATACAACGGGTTCTGAGCCCTCATTCGTCTGGCCGTGGAGATGTGGTCGGAACAAGGATCCGCTGATCTGGGGTGGATTTCTAGGCCGGCGAGGAAGTCCCAGGGCCTCCAGCTCCGTCTCGCCGGGCCTCCGAAAGCGCGACATTCGTCCCCCATAGTTCATGGCAATTCGTGTCTCCTGGTCTTGAGCCGATTCCTCTGTCTGAACGTGTTCTTGGATATATTCATTAGTCGCGCCTGACGCTTCAGCATAGGCAGTCTGGTCTGCGGTGTAGTATTCGGACTCGTTTGTGGGTTCGGGCAGCTCTTCGCCGGCTGCGGAGAATGTCGGTGGAATCTCATTGAGGGTAGTCGAGTCCTGCTCGAGGTATTGGGTCCGATGTCCGGCGAGGTCAACCTGGGTCGCCATCCTTTTCTTTCTGTCTTCCTTTTCCCCTTTTCTTTTTCCTTTTGAGAAATGCGTCGACAGTTTCTTTAGGTTATCCTGTATAAACCTCCCGGCGAGTTTGATACTGACATGAGTGGGATGCTTTTGAACAGCATCACCACTTTTGATATTACGGCCCGGAAAGAGGATAGATAAGAAGAACCGGGAGATGGAGGGGAGGGATTAAGAGGGTGCCCGAATTGACGAGGCCGTCACACAGGACAAACAAGGGGGGCAATGTTTTATGGGTTGCACAAACAGAGCAAACAAACAAGCGGTGACGGCTGTCTTCAGGAGGCCCAAAGCGATGCTTTGGAACCCGATCCCGTGGTTCTAAATGCAAGTCATATTACCAATAGATTCCGTGTCTGTATTCTTCACTCAGCTTGCTTTTAATGGTTGTTTTTTGGATTGCGTATGGCTCTACACTACACATGCAATCAATATTTCACGACATTACAGTCTAAGTGGAGGACCGCGGACCCCAGAAGTCTCTCTCCTCCATTGCTAAGAAGATTTATATCTGGTCGTCCAGATTGCACCGGAAACAAGTTTGGTTGGGACCTGTAGCAAAGGAGCCAGGATATACAACAGTGAGCATGACCAGATCGTCAGAGCTGAGTAGCACGGAAGAGGGCCGTACAAGTTGAATCTGATCCGCCTGTTTTGCTGCTCAGCCCAATCGCTCAGCTCAATATCCTCTTATGTGTGGGCATGTCTTTTAACAGCAGACAGTTGTGCAACCACACAATCTTGGGAGGGGTTTCGGCGAATGTGAGTTCTGTATTGTGCATTCTTGCATTAGTTTGAGGAATAACTGTGAGCAAAGCAAGTGATTGGAAATGATTGTTTGGTCTATTGTTTCCTAGTGAATATGGAAATATGCATCTCAATGGGACCTAACTGCTCTGGGTGAAGCATCAGGCTCTGCAGAGAAATTGGACACTGGAAGGTATCGGATGTGGTAGACATGAGGTGATTAACAGGGCATTATAAATATTTGGAATCTCGATCCCATAGCTCCAATGGTTGGGTAGAAGGAGGTTGTTTCGTTGGCTGTATTTGCATTCTTGGTCAGGCTGGTGGTTTGTGAGGGAAGGCATTACATCTGATGGTAAACCCAGTTGGCATCCCTCCGATAGTACTAGAGAGCTGGAACTGGTTTGGCAATTTCCCAAAGTAGAGAGCAAAGTACCATGGAGCCTCATGTCCCATGTAGAAGAAGCACCTTATGCTGATTTCCATTTGGTGTAACAGACTCATCATGATATGTGAGGATATGTGATGAGGTGCGACTGCATCGCAACAAAAACATGACGACTCTCTTCTTGCTCAAGTACCACGATGTTTCTATTTCAACACATTCTGTTAGGCAAAGTTTGTCAAGTTAGGCTATGGTTCGTCTAGAGAATCGAGAATCGAGAATCATAGTTGTCATACAATCAACATGGCTGGCTGGCCAGCGATTCTCAGCCACAACAGTCAAGCCGGGCAATTGAAAGGCGTTGCCAGTGGTGTGTATATACATACAGAGTACACTCCGTACACGTAGCATAGTTAGAGCGCCTAAATTGTACGGATTGTCCGCTGACTGATCATTACACACCACTACACACCACTACACACCACTACACACCATCTGCCCGCCAGTGGCTTTAGCGTCCAAGTCCAATGCCAGAATCAATCGGACAACAGTCATGTCGCAATCGTCGCGTCTACTACTGTTCAATCTTCAGGTTATCTAGATCTGGGACCATCCAGCCACAGCCCTTCGATACAGTAGAATTGTTTTTTCAAGGATGGCCACCTCTTCAGAAGCCGAGAAGCCGGTGCCTCGTCCCTTGAGGTCGCCTTCTCACACAGCCAGAATCCGTGTCAAAAATCGTCGCCAGGTGTATCTGGAGCGCAACCCCAAGTATTTTGACAATGTAGACCATGAGTTTGCTGGTATGCACTTGACTTGAATGTTATTGTTTCTGTCATTGCATCCTCTTATCCTCCTTTTATTTTTCTTCAAAAAACGTCTACTTACCGTTAGCCTTTAGACCCCTTGTTGTATGATGCTCTGATTCGCAAGTTTCTCAATCCCACGGAACGAGAAGCCGAGGGGAAGTCTAAGGGGTTCTCTCGCATCCTCGAGGGAGACCTCCTTAGAGGCGAAGCACGACTCGCCGAGGCCATAGCAAAGAGCACCAGTGCCCCATTTGCCAGTGAAGAAAATGGTGCTGGAACCAGTCAACCCGATGTCGTCGTGAATGGTGATAACCAAAATACAAAGCAAGAGTCTAGCCGACGTGACCTCTCACACTTACACCCCGATTTATCAGACATCCAAAGTAAAGAAGAGGCGAGAGAGCACTGGACTGTTTTTCTCACCGAGCGATTTGTCAGAGGGTTCGACGAGGAGTTTGACTATGCCGGCATCGATGACAACGAAGACTTTGATGTTCTAGAACGGAGAGATGCCGAAGATGCTTGGTTTGATGATGAAGAACCCTCATGGGCCACGGACGATGGCCCCGAGGAAGAATCTGACCCGCCAACACGCTTAGGAGAGCATCGAAAATCTGGAGCACGTGGAGAGACGGGAATTCAAGACTTTTGAGAGCTCTCAAACGAGAGGCATTGCCGGGTGGCCTGGACTGACACAGCATACTGTGTGCGCGGGCTATTCCTGATGCCAGACTTCTTTGTTTGCAAAGATAGAAAAAAGCAGGAGGCAAGTAAAGCCTCGGCGGCGATAACCCAATCGACCCCCCCCCCCCCGACAAGAACCTCTGAGGAAAACACCCAAGACTATTTAAGCGATTGCCGTCTCGACTTGGCGGGATGCGCTGGACATGGTCTAGGTGCACAAAACCGCGCTTATGCACAATACGGCCTAGGCTTTGAGATTCGCCTTCTTTACTCGGGTCTTGCACCTCTGTAGCGACGAATTTCGGGTTTCCATATGAGAGTAAACGCAGGGTCCAAGTCAGATATCGGGTGATGATACATTACCCCCCTACTCTCTGCCACTCATTTCGTCGTCTAATCGAAATCGACCATATATACTTGATCAGTTGGCTAGATAACCTAATATGAATCAAGGGTGAACATCAAGCTCTTCTTTTACCATCCATAACTGCACGGCTGGCTTCATGGGTTGCCGAAGTTGATAACCATTTCCTATACTCACCAACATTGATCAACTGATCCGACCAAATATGTGATGAACAGACGTAAGGAAACACCTGGTTCATCGGGTTTTACCCCAGGAGACCATCTCTACCCCTCATCGCCCCCTCATCCCCTCTTCCCCTCTCCCCCTCTTCCCCAACTTCTGACAGACACTTCGGACACCATTCTCGTTCTAATCAGCCTGTGACGAAACGTCCGTTACAGTGGGTTCTCGGTCCTCGTATACGGACGGCATGGAACGGTGGGCAGAGCAACTCAAGGATTTCGCCCGTCGCCATTTTTCTTCCTAGGAACTTCGTGCCTTGTTCCGGGCGTTATCAGGTCACCACCCACTGCGCCCCCTACTGCCGTTGGACAATCCTCGTCCAACAACTGAAAAGGTAAAATTGTAGGCGGGAATGCCACCAGGGCAACGCCTAGAGCCGCTAAACAATACAGGCGGTACCACGCTGATGGCTCTCGAGGCATGGGGTAAGTAAACCGGGTAAATGCCTCTGCATAAATCTCAGCACCATCTCCACCTGCCAAGCCCAAACCAAGCGCTGTCACCCACACAAAGTTCCCCCTCATGATGTTTGAGGGGGCAGACCGACGGTTGAGAGGAACCCGGTCCCACGCCGTGGAGGCTGTTGAGACGAGACTGCGGTTGTGTGGACTTGTATAAGACTGGGCTACTCCGTCATCTTTCCGAATACGGAGTACATCATCTCTAATTCCATTGACTCTGCAGACACGAGCTCTTCTTTCAAGCTTTAACCTAAGTGGAAACCAACTGCAAAGAACCCTCACAACTTTTCATCCATCCACATACCCTCCCCGGCGAACATGCCTCCTCTCATCACCAACATCTACACCGCGGACCCTTCCGCACACGTCTTCAATGGCCGCATATACATCTATCCCTCCCACGACCGCGAGACCGACGTCGAATTCAACGACAACGGTGACCAATACGACATGGTAGACTACCACGTCTTCAGCACCGAATCGCTCGACCCCCCGGCCGAAGTTACCGACCACGGCGTCGCCCTCAAAATGGAAGACATCCCCTGGGTCTCAAAACAACTCTGGGCCCCCGATGCCGCCGAAAAGGACGGAAAGTACTACCTTTACTTCCCCGCCCGCGACAAGAAGGGCATCTTCCGCATCGGCGTCGCAGTCAGCGACAAGCCCGAAGGCCCCTTCACGCCGGACCCGGAGCCAATCAAGGGAAGCTACAGCATTGACCCGGCTTCCTTCGTCGACGACGACGGCCAGGCATACCTGTACTTTGGTGGTCTCTGGGGCGGCCAGTTGCAATGCTACCAGAAGGGCAACGACATTTACGATGAGGAATGGCAGGGTCCCAAGGAGCCCAGCGGCGAAGGCGTCAAGTCCCTGAGCGCGCGCGTGGCGAAACTCTCGTCCGACATGCACCAATTCGACGGCGAAGTCCAAGAAGTCGTGATTCTCGACCGTGAAACGGGAGAGCCTATTCCCGCCGACGATCATGACCGCCGGTTCTTCGAGGCCGCGTGGATGCACAAGCGAAACGGCGTCTACTACTTTTCGTACTCGACCGGCGACTCGCACTACATTTGCTACGCTACCGCCGATAACCCGCTCGGGCCATTTACGTACGGCGGGCGTCTCCTTGAGCCGGTTCTCGGGTGGACTACGCACCACTCGATTGTCGAGTTCCAGGGTCGCTGGTGGTTGTTCCATCATGACTGCGAGCTTAGCAAGGGTGTTGACCACTTGCGCAGCGTGCGCGTGCAGGAGATTGTCTATGATGATGCGGGTCAGATGTTAACCAAGGCGGCCGAATCTTAGCTGCAACGGGTGAATAGTCTAAGAAGAGGAAATGCGTGTCTGGATGTAATGCTTAGCGATTGTTATTTATCAATGTAGTTATTGATCATCCAAACCAAATGCTTTCTTTTCTTTCCGCTCTTTATGCAATCGTCGAAAAGGTGATAGTCATCACCCTCCTTACTGTCCGTAGCTTGCTGGGAAGCAATTGCATATGCATCCTCCCATGAATGTGCCAGTCATTAGCGGCATGCCGTCATGAAATACCGTCCCCCCCAAAAAACACCCAAAAACCCCAAAACGCCATGCCAATCCAGCCAAACCAAAGAGAAAAAAAGAAGAGGGTGAAAATAAAATAGTCCTCGCTACCAGAGGCCCTCCATCTCCGCCATTGCTGCTTCCTCGTCTGCAAAGTCGTCAGGTGTAGGCTGGGCTGGTTTGTTTGCTGCGCTAGTCGTCTCTTTCGCGGGAGCTGCAGGTAAAGTCTCGTCTGCCTCGCGCATGAGTGCTTCTAAATCATCGTCATCTGGCTCATCGGGTCCCACACTTGACCGTGCGGGCAGAGGTCTTTGTGGCGATGTGTCGTATAAATCAGCGTCGTCGAGGCGATTGAATCGATCGGGTGTTTTCCGCTTTGGTCTCTCTGTTATTCCGCGTGAAGAATCCGTGGTTGCTGGTAGTGGGGCATCTTCGGGGAGTATATCATCGTCATCGAGCTGATTCTCACCGGTGAGGCCATCCTCAAAGCCGGCTTCCAGACTGCTGAACTCCTTCCTCTTCTCTTTCTCAATCCAGTCCATTCTGTACTTTAGTAACGTTGTTTTATGGCCTGCTTTCTCAACCATCGCCAGGGCATCGAGGAACTTGGCTTTGGGAAAGAGGTCGTCGAGCCATAGCTGATAAAATGAGAGTAAACGTCCAGCGTCGGAGAACTAGAATCAAGTCGACAATTAGCATCGTATGGAATTACCACACGCAGTACAGCCAGACTAAAAGCTCACCTCGTGGCCTTTTCCCTTGAACTTGAGATTTCTAGCCTTCTCACGTAACTTTGGAATGCCCTTGTCTGAAAGGAGAAGTGCTTCGTCTAGCTTGACAGCCTTCACCCTCTGGCGCTTCGCAACCTCGACCTCCTCGTCGAGACCAAGGCCTTCCACATCCGCCTCTTTCCTCTTTTTGACGTTGCTGGTTACATCCGGCGGTGGACTTAGATCACGGAAGATTTGGTCAAAGTCATCGACATTGTAATCATCGAGCGAGTCGAGTCGTCTCGTGTTTTGGGGGGGAGAAACGGACGCCGACATGTTGAAAATTCCAATTAGTGAAGTTTGTAAAATTGGTTCTGGAAAGAAAAAAAAGCGAAGGGCCGGGTAATCCCAAAGAAAGTTGCGACAGAAGCGTAAATACGGGTTCGCTACACACACTGCAGCTTTCTCCCCTCCATACGTTTTTCTCACTACAGTAGTCGACGCGTTAAAAGGCTCGAACCGCGTCGGCCTTCTTAAGAAAAAGGATTACGTAAGGTTTGTAGTTTAGAGCGAACGTTGTGTCCTTATCTGTCAGGCACAAACTTTTGGGGCCTGTGATTCTCGGCCAATCAGACTGGAGATGATTTTCCATGATGTAGAGCCTCTACCGAAATTGTAGCTAAACAACCTCAGTCGCTTCAATTATCCTGTTTCGTCGGCAATTGAAGGCAGCGTGGTGCCAATTGACTTTGATTCAATATGTCGAACCCTACATCCCAGATACAAGCGACCTCCAAGGTCATCCAAACAGAATACCCTGTGAGTTTTCTGCCTCAAATCATCATGAGAATCTGAAAAGCTGTGCCAGAAATGCTGACTTGTAATAATCCAGTTGATCGATAGCGATCCGTACGGAACCTCTCCCGCCGAACTCTTCGTTTACCCTACTGACGATTTATTTCTAGCCACTTCTCGCGCGTCATCCGATATGCCCGTACCTCCGATTACCTCCACGGTCTCGCGGCCGCCGCTTTTGGCCCCGGTGCCCTCCTTTTCATGGAGAAGTTCTCTCCATCCCACGTCGGTCGTGGTGGATTTGCTCCTGCTCTCCGTCTTGCCGGTGGAATTGGTGTCCTCGGAGGATTCTTTTACTTTTACCAGCGCTCAGCCCGTACGTTACGATTGCCCGTCCATATTTTCAGTTTGTGAATACTGGATATACCATGAACTCTCGAGAAGCTGGAAATTCCCTATGTTGAGCCCTGCTTACATTCTCCCTTTAGTTCGATTCTATGGAGCCACCGAGAACGCCCGCGAGATCGAGATGGATATGCAGGAGATGGTCGCCAAGGTCAAGGCCGGTCAACCCCTATACGGCGAGAGCCAACTCTCCCCCCATATGCAAGGCGTCGCCGCCCGGCAATCACGATACTCGGCACTATTCATGTCGACGATCCCCTGGTTCAACTTTGTCAACCACAATCAACACGGCGTCGACACTGCCAAGTATTACCAGCAAGCCGAGAGAGAACTCGAGGCCGAGCGGACCAAGTCGGCCTCAAGTTAAATGGGATGGTGAAGAGGAGTATATTTGGAGATTGAAAAGGAAATGTTGTAACTGATGTAAATAAGTGTTTTTCGGTCTTCTCTCTGGGAGCAAGCCTCCGGCTGAGGCTGTAGGGGATTCTTTCGCAATACAATAAAACTTTCTTTAATTTGTCATAAGATGTGCTCAAAAGTGTGCGCTTGAGCAGATAAAGGGGGATGAGCGAAACCCATCATGATATGGGGGTGTCCGTTTTGTAACCAGACCTTGCTAACGAAAGAATATCCTTAAACATGCAATCCAGAAGCTCCGGTCACTTGTCTCGAAAACAACGTCACAAAATAATGGGAACTTTCGGGAGATTGCTTCACAAGAGTTGCATCAAGTATTCTATAAGTGTTTCTATATAGTCTATGCCAATCCCAGACTGAATCCCTAGCTCTAGATTTTGTCTTCATATATGCAAAACTCCCAACCCAAGCGCTCAAGCCAGTCCATAACAGAAGCCCCAAAGCGGAAAAATATCAAAACATGTAGTTGAACAACCAAGAAATCACAAAGCAAACAGTGCGAGATCAATCTATCAGTCGTTCCTCGGGCCTCGTGGGGCTATGCGCACCAACTTCCGTCTTGGGCGTGGTGCTTCGATACTCGACGTGAACCTGCACCTCATTCGTCGTGTGAATGCCTTGTCGGCCTATGTGATCAACAACTGAGGGCTCAAAAAGCTCATTTACCGTGGAGACGGTACGGTGAAGGTCCGCTACACCCGCCCTGTTGCCAGACCTCCCACCATATCCGTTCTGTGAGTCACGGTCGTGATTTACCGATCGAACGGCGCTGATGGCTACGGAGCTATGTTGGCACTTGCTGTGTTTGGAAATATGAGCAAGTTCTCGGCCTGCTGCACCGTGTGCGCTGGCGCTGGCCTGGCCGTTGTCGTAATAGTGGCGGTTAGTGCTGCGGATTGTTCGGAGCAGGACACGCAGGACGGGGATGGGTGCTGCTATGATGGTAACAGCTGATTCGGCAAGACCCCAGATTACGAGGCCTGCCACATTGTCTGTTTTGATTGTATGAAATTAGTGATCAGGAAGAAAGGAGATTTGAGGTCAGGGTATGTTGCATACAGGTAAGATCAGTTTGGGCGAGCGATTTGATCTCGACTGTCTTGGCAATGGCTGTTCCTCCAGCACTGAAGTTGTTTGTTAGCAAGAAAATTAAAAAAAAAGAAAAAAAGAAAAAAAAACCAAATATAATTAATGAGGGGATGTAAACCTACAAGACTCCCATGCTCATAGCCACGGCAACACCAAACTTTTCTGCGTTCTTCATTCGCAGCTTCCAAATAATCTTCCATGGTAGCAGTGCAAGAATAAAATCCATGGCCGCAGAGTATCCTAATGAGACGGCAGTGTTAGCAAAAGACATTGCTGCTAGAACTGAGGACGGACGCAAAACCTACCAGCAGCAGCCATTCCGAATGATGTATACACATGATCAGCCCAACATGTTCCCTCGACCAGATAGTTCCATGACTTCTCGGGCGGATTACACCGAACCCAGACAAAGATGGCGTTGAGGGTCGTGAGGATATTCATAGAGACGATAATGAACCACAAAAGACACTTCATTACACGCCCGTCCATAAATCGGAGTAGTGTAAGGGCAAAAGAAGTCTTACTCCAGACGGCGGCAAAGATAGAGACACTAGTGATGACGTTGGATTGGATACCGGGAGGTATCATGTTTTCCACTGGTACGTCCCATTCATGCCGGCCAGTACCTGGGGTGACATTGATGGAAGAGAGAATCTGGGATACCAGAAGGGCCACCTATGCCAGCATTAGTTTTGAATTCCCGATTGTGACAGGTGTTGAAGGACTTGATTCGACATACCCATGACACCAGCAAGATGTACCGGGTGGGTTTATGGTAACAATATGAGTGCAGAACCCTTCACCGTAGTATCCGAACTACTCATCCTGTCTCGCAGGCTGTGACTGTGGTTTCTCTTGCATTTTCGCTACTGTTTTGAGTTGGAACTGCAGTGTGCCTATCATGTGAAGGAGTGAGGAAGGGTCCGAGAAAAAGAAAAGTCAACAGGCAGACAACAACAAAGTATGGCAAGATGCAACTGCTAGGGGAACAAACGATAAAATTAATCCCAAATTTAGGAACCAATAATGAAGAGATATGCGGCAGGGGGAGAATCTCTGTTTGTTTGCGAGTGTCTTGATTTGTACTCCGTATGCCAGGCTCCAATGCCCCTTCCAAGAAAAAAAAAATATCTGCTGTTTGCTGTTATTGCCCTCTTCGTCAAACAGTCTCAACCAATAAAGGAAGGGCAGTCCAACAATTGCTCTTACCTTGATAAGACTTCCATGGTATTATAAAGCTTGCAATCTCCCATTCTTTGTCATTAAATTTGTCCCCTGGCCTCCTTGTCCCTTCCTCACTACCCTCCTTTCATCCTCGCGATCCACCTACTTTCAGCCTCCTATCCTGGTCACCAGGAAAGAAAGATCACACAAGGGTGTTACTTTACTTTCCCCCTTAACCTCTCTAGATACACGGTTGAATCAGATTGACACCCTTTGTTCACTTCAGAAACACAGAGAGCCGGGGCCGAAAACAATGAATTCAGCTTTGTACAATCTGTGATCCTCAAGCCATTCAGGACGAACTTTCTTCGTAGATGCTAAGCTAGACGCGAGATTCAGAATAATAAGTCACACCTACAATCCTTGATACGAGGAGAGAGATATATAAAGATGACCACAGTCTCTTGCCGTTCTGTGACTTTAAGTCACTATCAACTTCCAATGCCTCCTCCTTTGGCTGTTGATATTCCCAAGGGAGAACTTCCTGGTACACTTGGTGCACCAGTTTTCAACACCTGGGTACGTGCATCTTCTATACTATTCCCCGGTTCATCTGCTCTCTTCCCCCTTTTTATAACAAGTCCATGACCGGTGTAACCAAAACAACGTCATATTGGTTCCTCCCGAGTATTTTCCACAACACGAAAAAACCTCCTTCTTGCATCCGTACTTCTGCGCTCAAACACTTTGCTTCACAAATGCAAAAGTCTTATTTCGACATCACGCTGCAAAGGTTTCCTAGGATGGTAGCATAAATATTGTCGACAGGGTCGGAAAGAGGGGATATAGCATTTGCTCCATCATCCTTACCTAAAAAAGAAAAGAAGACTCGGCATTCTGAAGCTTTCCCAACACCAAGCTAGGTCACCAGAATATCATCACCTATACATTTCTGAAGCAAAGACGTATACACAGACGCTGACAAATTACAATTTACTTTGTACAGAAGATGGCCAACCAACAAATCAACCGAGCTGAGACTGGAGCGTGGCGAAATCTACCTGAACTTCCAGCAACGGATGAAGTTGTTGGGACCGAGACAGAAGAGCCTCTTACACACGATGTAAACACACCTATAGGCTCGAAAAGTCTTTATCTTGAGACCCAATATCGCCTCCTACGATATGAAGGGGTCCAACACTTGAAGGAATCGGTTGCTGCCTTTCGCAGCAACCCTCTGATGTGGGAGACCCCTTCTGTGTCGATTTATACAAAGGTATCATCCCATAAGGAAAATTCGGCTAGAAGGCTAGAAAAAAAGTAGGATCAAGCATTTCTAACATGGGAACTAGGTTTTTGTGATCGGTTATCTTTTCACGCGTCTTGGGCCTGTTTGCAGGTTGTCGTTCCTCCCCACCAGGTGCAAGAAGAGAATTCGGTGGAGAAATTCGACTCGACTTATTCCCGGGACAGTTCTTGCCATCTCGACTGCCGAAGATAATTTCAAAAGCATTTGCTGGATTGCAACTGTGGCAAGTCGGTCAGTGATTGGTGGGTTAGAACCCGATACCCACGCCGGCGAGGATGAGGATACACCACCGAGAATCGATGTCCTTTGGGCAGATACCCAACAGTCACACATTGACCCGCAGTTGGAACTCGTAATTGTCGAGGCCAAGTCCAGCTTTTTTGAGGCAGTTCGTTGGCCTATGAAGGGTCTCCAACTATGGGATAACTACGAGTATGACACTAACAATCTTCTTGGGGGTGCCATGAATTGCTGACGATGTCCAGAACTCCATTTGATAAATACATTGTACACGGAGACCGGATGATCCGGGCTCCAAAGTACGTCAAGGAGCTCGATTACACAATGAACTTTACCTCCATCATACGTCCAGGGTCGTCGATCAACCCCTGTATATCCCTCCGGGAGCCTTTCCCCCCAGAACTGGAAGCGGCAACCGGCCTTGATCAGTCGCAATTGGGCGCTCTTAGGGCTATGTTGACAAGGGAACTCGCCATAGTTCAGGGGCCCCCGGGAACGGGAAAGACATTTGTTTCTGTTACTGCTCTCAGCATTCTGCTACAAAACGTCCCTGGGACCCAGCCAATAGTCATTGCTGCCCAAACGAACAACGCAGTGGACCATTTGCTACGACTATGTCATGTAGAGACTGAGACTGACTTTGTTCGCCTCGGAGCGCGATCGCGAGATGACACTATCAGTCTCAGAACGCTGTACAATCTCCGACAGCAGGCTGACGTCGCGTCACAAAACCGGACGTTCTCGTCCATCGAGGCGCAGAGAAAAAGGTTGATCCGGGAGATGGGGAAATTCTTCCGTGATTGCTCCTCGCAAGATATTTTGGATGGCAAGGTTTTTCTTGACGCAGGAATAATCACCCAAGACCAGTACGATTCACTAGCAGCAGGCGATCTGGGCGACTTTATTGATTGCAAAGAGTCCAATTCTCTGACTTACTGGCTTGGGACCTGTGCAACCCCCTTCCAGACTCCCCGGTATGTCCCGCCATCCGGTGTGGATGACTGGAGTGACAGCGACAACCTCGACGCGCGGGAGGAGTACTTTGTGGACGATGATGACAAGGACAAGCTTGTAGGGCAGTTTATTGAAATCGAAGACAACATGACTGGCCATATTCCAAATAACCTCGAAGGCAAGGCAGGCTTGGCCAAGAGAGCTGAACGACTATTGCAGCTGTCGCCAAACTTGTACCAAATTCAGCCCCAGTTACGTGGCTTCATTTACAAACATATGCGGAGTCGATACTTGGCTATCAAAGGGGAGGAGTTCCGAAAATACCACGACCAGTTCAAAAAGTTAGCCCAGGCTACTAAAACTTGTCGATGCACATCTGACACAGCTTTGGTCCAAACACTCAAAATACCCGTCATTGGTTGTACCACGACTGGTCTCACCAAGTACAGAGAAATCATCAGCGCTTTGCAGCCTCGAATCATGCTGATAGAAGAGGCGGCACAAACCAGAGAAGCCACCATCACATCAGCACTGTTCCCTTCGCTGGAACAGGTCATTCTCATTGGTGACCACATGCAACTGGGACCATACTGCGATGTGCAAAAGCTTGCAGGACCTCCTTACAACCTCGGAGTGTCACTGTTTGAACGTCTCATCAAGTGTGGCCTCGATTACTCAGCACTCAATGTCCAGAGACGCATGGTCCCCGAGATCCGAGAGATCGTCCAGTCCTTTTACCCATCTTTGATTGATCATCCTAGTGTCCGAGACCGTATCGAAGCCAGGCCTCCTGTGTCTGGTATGGGAGACTTGGACTCCTACTTCTTCCACCACGAATGGCCGGATTATACTACAAGGTTCTTGAGTAGAGCCAACAGGGAAGAGGCCTCAATGATCAAGGGCCTTGTTCGATACCTCCTGCAAAACGGGGTTTCGCGCTCATCCATAACGATCCTGACGTATTACAATGGCCAAAAAGCGTGCATTCGCGACCAGTTGAGAAAAGACGTCATCCTGGGCACCCTCAATCCATCTCACACGTACAACATCTCCACCATTGATGGGTACCAGGGAGAGGAAAACGACGTTATCATCTTGTCGTTGGTCAGAAGCGCGGCCCCTGGATACGCTCCAAAAGTTGGCTTTTTGGAGGAGCAGAATCGCGCAGTGGTGGCGCTGAGTCGAGCTCGACGTGGATTTTACGTCTTCGGAAACAGCAACACCTTGCTGACGGCCAGCCAGCGGGCTAAAGATACATGGCTGGGGCCGTTGCAGGTGTTGTTCAGCCAAGGACGACTTGGCCGTACTCTCCCGATAACTTGCACCAAGCACGGAAACATCACAGCCATCGAGAATCCAAGCCAATGGGATGCCATCCACGGAGGTTGTCGAAAACAATGCACCGAGAAGCATAAATGCGGCCACCCATGCGAGCTCTTGTGTCACCCGTAAGTACAATATCTAAGGAGGAATAGTCTTGAACCTTGTCTGTTAACTAACTTTGGATTACAGTTACCCCCACGGCGCTGTTCTTTGCATGCAGCCATGTGCAAGGCCATTGCCATGTAAGCATGGGTGTTCAGAACGATGCGGAAACGTTTGCAAGTGTCCAATGGGTTGCGCTAAGGTTGTGAAAAAAGCTAAAAAAGAGGAAGCGATCAAAGAGGACGAGGAAGAGGAAGAGGAAGAGGAGGAAGAGAAAAAGGCTGGCTTCCTTGAACTTGACGCGTTCCTCAACGCTAGAAGTCTTCCCGCGAATCCAGCGCCTCGGAGGCAAATTGTGGTTGAAGACTCGGCAGCAGAAGAAAACCTGATTGATTTTGACGACGCAGCACCTCTTGCAGCACCTCCTGCAGAACGGCAGCAAATCGTCAACCAAGATTGGAGTACTTGGGATCCAGCACAGCACGACGCGGTTGTCCGCGAGGAGCAAATTCTTGCACGAAAGGAAAGTGCAGGAGATGGAAGGGAGCCACTTCTCATCGAGGTATTCAAAAAGACAGAGATTGCCGACGGAAAGAGAGTTACAGTGGGGGTCACGAAGAGCGGAGCAGAGAAGAAGAAGAGGAAGCAGAAGGGGAAGCAGAAAGAGAAGCAGAGGGAGAGGGAGCAGGAGCAGGAGGAGGAGCAGGAGCAGGAGGAGGAGGAGGAGCAGGAGGAGGAGCAGGAGCAGGAGGAGGAGCAGGAGCAGGAGGAGGAGCAGGAGCAGGAGGAGGAGCAGGAGCGGGGGCGGGAGCGGGGTATGGAGAAGGAGAGGGAGAAGAAGAAGGAGGAGAAGGAAGAACCCAAATCAATTCTTGATTTGGATATCGATCTTGACATTGACTCAAAGTCGGAATGCTCTGACCTCATTGAGCTCTGATCGGATTGGAACCTAACATGGGGCGCCAAGATGACAGCTTCTCTACATGGTCGCCAATGGCACGTGACCTTCTAGAAAAGGGAGGTCCACTTAAACTGACGATGGGAACTACAAGCAAGCCGAGCTATGCAGCAACGTCAAAAGCAATATTCGAATAGGCATTTTAATGGCACTTAATCTTCATTCTTAATTCTCGAACGTATTCTTCTTCACTTTTGCCGACTGAGCTGCAGATCTACTAGCCCTTGCTCCAAACATTTCCCCTTCTCAGATTTCATTTTGTCAGTGACGACCAACAATTGTTATTCATAGTTCAATTCCCCACCATCGAAGATTAGGACAGAACAAATTCCCAAACATGGACGATGACGACCGTGGTAGGTGACCTTTTGATTGGCACAATTGGATTAGGTTCGAACTTGGTGTGTTAACCAATCAATTTTTATCCAATAGACTCAAACGCAAGCTCGGATAATGACGCGGACGAGGTCATGGAAGATGTCAACGACGATGCGAACGATGACCCGAATGACGATGCAAACGACGACGGAAATGACGACGGCAATGACGACGCTAACGATGACGAAGGCAACGACGACGGAAATGATGACGGAAACGATGATATGAATGCCGACGATGGAGAAGATGGGGCAGACGGTGAAAACGACGACAACGATGACAACGAGGGAAACGAAGAGAACGATAATGATGATAATGGCGACAACGAAGACGGCCGAGAAAATCGCGACCCAACAACTGTTGTCGACCCGCCTGTCAAGAAATCCTCGCCAACGCCGACTCCTAGTATTCCACTCTCGCGCTTTACCGTACGCCCGGAGTATGTTAATGCGCGCCTATACGACATTGTTCCCACAATGGCTGCCCCTCAATCTACAAGTATCAATGCTCTCGCCGTTACACCTGACCAAAGATTCTGGATGACGGGTGGTTCTGATGGCTATGTTCGCAAATATGACGGCCCGGGAACGATCAATGGCAAGCAACTACTGACTGTAGCACAACGCCATGCTTTTGTCGACAGCGTTGTAAAGGCTGGAATTCTTTTGTCGTATTGGGAGAACGAGGAGGCGCCGAATCTGTCAGCGGGTAGGAGTGCCGAAGACCACCTGCTCTCTCCTGTTTACTCTCTAGCGGTTCACTCTGGTGCCTTGTGGTTGCTCTCGGGCCTCGAGTCAGGCGGAATTAATCTACAAAGTGTACGCCATGACGAGGGAAAACGAATACACTGTTTACAAAAGCACACGAATGCTGTGAGCGTACTGACGCTCGCACCCGACGAGACGAGCGTTTTAAGTGGTAGCTGGGACAAGAATATATTTGACTGGGACTTGAACACCGGCGAAGTGTCGCGGAGTTTTGATGGTACGGGAGGCCAGCTTTCGGCAATTGAACTACGTCCAGCACGTGGCGATCCGATTCCTGTAGATGCCGGAGACGAATTCGGGGGCCCCCAGAGTGAAACATTTTCATCCAATTACGATAAACCGCTTTCCAACGGCGTCCAATCCTCTGGCAATGACGCAAATGATCGCGCGGGTGCTTCAAGGGCTGATTCGACTGCAAACGATCAAAGATCACCCTCCCAAACTAGCTATCTGGGTAGCGACCACGCATCGCTATTTGGTGATGTCGGCGGCGGTTTCGAAGAAGAAGCGGATGATGATGACGAATTTTCAAGAGCTATGCTTGCAGATGATGATATGGGCGAAGCCGAGAACCAACCGGGCAATACATCAGGTGCGCCCCAGCCCGCGAAAGACGCAAGCGGTGATGTTCCGATGGGTGCCAGCGATGATCTGGTGAAGAAAGAAGAGTCGAGCGGCGTCTCAGGGGTTAGTAGCAGCCAACAACCCGCAAACGCGCCGGGACAACCAGGTGAGTCGGAAGCGGAGGCGAAGAATGCCGTGGATGCGCCGATGTCAACGGGGGAGGCCACGGGCGGGTCGCAAACGGCCGCGGCAACAATGGAGCTGGCGCCTGGCTCAAATGAGAAGGAATCGCAAAGTGCACAAGCAACTGAACCTGTTCCGTCTTCCCCAACTCTTGTACTGAAATCGGAGGCGCCCCCGGCCCATATGGACGTAACCCAAGTTTCTGAGTCGACATTCTTTTCAGCGGCCACGGACGGGACCATCCGAATCTGGGACAGGCGGATACAAGATCCTGTCGCTCGAATCACGCCTAGACTAGGCGTTCCGCCGTGGTGTATGGGAGGCTGTTGGAGCCATGATGGGAACTGGATTTACGCGGGCCGTCGGAATGGGACAGTCGAAGAATACAATATCCACAAGGCATGCAGCCGGTGGGAGCCTGAGCGGTCTCTCAAATTCCCGGCCGGCAGCGGTCCGGTCAGCGCAGTGCGGCCAATGGTCAATGGAAGACATTTGGTTTGCGCGTCGCATGACATTCTTCGGCTTTACGACCTGAAAGATCAACAAGCTTTCCGACACTCCACCGTTCCTTTCTTGATTATTCCCGGACCTCCTAGAGCAGGTGTCATCTCGTCGCTATACATCGACCCGACATCTAGGTTTATGCTTTCAGCTGCTGGCACGAGGGGCTGGGAAGGGTCTTCCACCGAGGTTCTTATTGGATACGAGATTCAGCCCGTTGCAGAAGGCCAAAATAAGTAGTTCTTCTGATGACGCTTTGGGAGGAATATGTTTACCAATGGCGTATGGCGATGGGGGTTTGTTTGGTTCGGGATTTCATTTTCCTTTTGTCGGTTCATTCCAATACTGGAAGAGCGGATGGAACTGCAGCGTCGAGTAGGTTGTTCCTACTAAAATGGCGGACTCTTTTTTTTTCCCCTTTCCTTTTGGTTAGACGCGCCGAGCGTATAGACTTGTACAAGTGTCATGATTGTTCTCATTGCGAAGCATCAATTATGGCGGGAGCATCCGAAACAGACTGCGCTGGGACTTGAGGCCGCCAATAGATGACGGTACTAGAGAATGTAGCTGGAATGTCTTCTTGGGGGAACGAGATGCATTGATATTCCTTGTGCATGCGCTCTAACTGAGGACAATCTTTCCCAATTCTAAGAGTGTCAGTGTACGGTATTTACAAAGCAGCGAATTTGTCGTGCTATAATTTGCTTCGCGAACTGTACTTACTCATCCCAAACATCCCACCCGGTACCAACAAACATACCAGGAAGACTCTTCCGCAGAGACTCTTCATAGATGGGCAGGTATAAATGAGGTCCGAACACAAGTGTTTCCTCGTCAATGAGATCAAAAGCAGCAGGAGTTTCGACGACCCTGTGACTGAGGTCCTCGATGACAAACGTGTGATCAGCAGGTGTGAAGAGCGGTTCTTGGAATATACAGGATATTTTAGTTGACTCGGCTTTGGGTATAGTTAGCATCACGATTTCCCATGCCACAGATTCGTTCCCTCTTCTTTGTTTCCGTAATTTTTTTATATTAGGATAGAAGAACGTACATAGTAGCTCAACGAGCTTTAAGAACGCAAGGAGTTGAATATGTGCCCTGCGCTCGGATTCCCATCCCTCGGCATTGGAAAATGATCCTAGGCCTAAACATATTGCTCTTTTTATAGACACGCATTTCACGTCTGAAGTCTCGGTTTTGGATCCCTCTTGCGGCGGAGAACCAGAGTGTTTCGATATGAGGGATGTGAGTTTTGTTGCGCAGGAGGAGGTGAGGAAGTGTGGTTTCAGACGGTTATGCGCGGCGAAAATTTCTTTCGAGGAGAGTGAGGATTTGGGGATATCGGGCTGTTTTGTTCTGTTTGCGAGGTTGGAGGTGTTGTCTTTCTTGTTGGTTGGTTGTGTGTTGGAAGGGCGGGGTTTTCGGCGGTTTTTGGGAGGGACGCGGGTCCAGCCTTCGTCTTGGTTTTCTTCGGATGGTGGCATTTTATTGGGGGTATTTTTTGTATATTTGTTTTGTGCTTTATAGGTCTATTATTACTCGCTGTTTCGCTTGTTCTTCATCTCATCTTTGTCTCTGGCGGGGGTAGTTTTCATGCCTTGATGGTCGTTGTGGAGGGGTTTTTTTTTTCTGCCTGGTCAAAAAACTACACCGCCTTCCCCTTCCTCATCAAAGTTGCAGGCTTAGGCGGTGAAGCAGCTTCGAAGCACTACCCGTACAAGTAACTACTGAGTTTTCCAGTAGGATCACCGACGTCTCTTCCTCCGGCATTCTCACTGCTCGGCTGCATATGGCCCCCGATGAAGTCAAAGAGCACTTTCCGGGGCTCATTTCTGGAGATTTGCCGTTAGCACTCACACATGTGACCTTAATGAATTGAATATTCTGGTCGACGGTGCCAGTGGTACTATCACGGGGGTCATCGACTGGACCGACGCAGGCATTCAACCATTCGGTTTTACCTTGTACCTTCTGGACAAGGCCATTGATAGTATAGGTTCAAATGGATGGATTTATTTCGACAATTCTGGCGCACTGAGAGATGAATTCTGGAAAGCATCCATCCAATATGCCGGAGAGATATCTCAGGCGCAGATCAGAAGTATTGAAATTGCAAGAAAGGGAGATTTGCTACGATACGGAACTTTCTACAGCTACGGACAAAAGGGAGTTGTAGGGCTCGAAAACATGAGCATTGAAAAAGACGTCTGTATCTTTATCTTGAAGCAACCTTTTTGAGACGTAGGAGAAGACGCCAGAAGCCGGTTTCTTGCCGTCTCTTTCTATAAAATAGACACCGATATATTCGAAAAAAGCCTTTTTCTCTTTTTGTTAGAGAGAAAAACTTCAGGTGACGAGAAAAGGAATAGGTCGTGGTGTAGAAGGTAGCATGGGTTTCGGCGGCTGGCGGAACACGCCTCTTACACCGCTGTTACCGGACATCACAAAGGAGTTGTTAGGTGATCTTGCTCGTTTCTTACTGGTTACCGGTTGAATGCCAGACTACTGGCCTGCAGCATATCACCAATCTGCAGGTGGGGGATGGCTGCAGTGTATGGCCTGGTCACGGCCTGGCCAAATTTATGATTGATGTGGCTGCTTTGTTGTGGATGCCGAGCTGCGAAGATAGCTTCAGGTGCATATTGCCTGCTCTAAGCGGAAGCTGTCAAGGGGTTCGAGAAGTTGAGAATGGACAGGAAATCATCACAGTAAGGTTTGGACGAGTGGCCAGCACACAAAGTCTCTGATTAGGCGCCCTGGCCAAGAGGCACTTTTTTCTTCTTTTTCAATACAGCATAGTGGCAGATGGTACGACTGCATTGGCAAGCCAAACCCTACGCAGGAACCAAAGAGCCCACACGATGGAAACCATGCATAGCTACGGAGCACAGCTGGGAACTTTGTGACGAGCAACACGGCGCTAACTCGAATGCCCATGGTCTCAGAAACGTGATATGAGTTTTCAACGTTTGGGAAGCCGGCCGCGACCACCGAGGCCCCTGTCAATTTTTTTCCCGGAGAAAGGGGGAGTCAGCATCACGATCACGATGTGGTTTATGAGATGTGCCATGGGCGAAGGATTAGCTACGCGCATACAACTTTTCAGGGGAGAGCTTAAAATTGCTGTTTTGGAGCCGGTACTCGAGATATCACCAGCTTTGGCGCCCGGAGGCTATCCTTGAAGCAGATATATAAGGCCAGGGATGCATGGGCTACATGGGCATTGTGGCATTAATGCATGTGCCAAATCTCGTGGGAATCCGGCACATCGGATCATCCGTGCTTGGGGGCGGCGGCAGGGGAGAAGGGGGTTTTCTTGGCTAGACTGCCGTACGGCTGTCCATGTCCATGGGTTGCGTTTTGAAATTCGGCGATAGGACCGAAAAACTTCTCAGTGCCAGCCAAAGGAGGAGTGATACACGGCCCCCCCCAAAAAAGATTCGCGTACCCCCTACCCACCTGAAAGTTCCAGCAATGCAAGCTGTTCCTCAACAGACCAACTTTCCAGGATCTCAATTGCAAGTCCAGCAAAACACAGAATCATGGCTTCAATGCCAACAATATTGGATCCTATAACCCATTTCCACAGCAATTCTCTTCTCAACAACCAATACAACCTGGCCGGTTTGAAGGCCAATTTTCTGGTCGTGCTAGGGGCCAATTTGCAGTTCCAGCAAGCCAATATGAGAACCAATATCAGGGTATTTCTAATTTGAATGGAGGATATCTAAACCAAATGGGAGGTATGATACGTGGAAACGAGGCCGATCATATTGCTGAAGAAGATTTTATTCCAGCTACACAGTTATAGTGATTGACTCTATACTTTCCTACTTATGTTTGGCAGAACTCGAATATTAGGGGGTGCGCGAATCTTTTTGGGGGGGCTGTGTATCACTCCTCAGCCAAAGACACTTGAAGGTGGAGCGAAATTGTATTATCTTCTCTCCCTCCATTCCTCCATCACTGCATTTAGGGAATTTGCCTGGCGCGATTTTCAAATGAAATGGAACGATGATTCTGGAGGATAGTCTTGCTTCTTGTCAAGTCCAACATGTGGAGAGCACCAATCTCATTCATTAATCGGACACGTTATTTGGGGGCCGATGCGTTTCTTGCTTTTGGTGTGGTCGATAACAGTTCGAAACGTCGAAGAGAGATGGCAATTCGTCTCTGATTGGATAAAAATGCATGAACCAGGTGGGTGGGTCCAGCGGGATGTCCCTGTACTTTAGCCTGTGATTGGCTGTAGAAAGGATCTTCTAAGCGCCGACATTTTGAATTTCGACAGGGGGGAAGGCGCAGTGGAAGTGCGAGTGACTTCTTGAAATGGAAGTTGTACTTTTTCTTGCCCGTTTGAAAAGAAAGAAAAAAAGAGAGATAGAATAGGAGAATTTTGATTCCAGTAGAAGAAAAAGCATCAAAGAAGAAAAGATCGCAACCTTCATCATGATAAACCCTTCTTGACCACGAGCAAGAACAGTAGTCTACTCAAACAAAGATACGAACCCCACGCCCGTTTTCTGCAAATACGGACCACACCCCGCTTTCTCGTTCTTCAGCGAAAAGTGCCCATTGGACAAGAATACTACCCCGTTGGCGGGTAGGGGGCGGGAGCACTGGGGAGGAGACCCATGCAGCTCGTTCTCTCTTTCCCTGCCCCCATCCTCTGTTCCCCTCCTCTTCTTGATCCAAGAGGCGCCGCTGTCCCAGATAATAGAGAGAGACAGTTGACGGCTGTCTCCTCTCCTAGGAAGGGTAGAGAAGGGCTTGTTCGCGGGTGCTCGTTGTCCTTGCGACACTTAGCGTGCGTGGCCTGGTCGAACCGTTACGTTGTCTCATTGTGCCACACTATGTATCAGGGAAGAAACGGAAACGAAGGCAAAAAGATGGTCAGGAATCCTCCGCTCCTAGTTTACTCCGTACTCTTCGCACTGCCAAACTGCCCCTCCTGCCTCCCGACCTTGGCGGCTACATCAGCTCACCAACTCCACCCATGTCGAGCCCATTTGTCTGTTCTGAATCTTTTTGAGTCGTATTCCGACAGAAAGGTGAACGACAGTGAAAGAGAAAGGAAGGGGTCCTGTCCTATTTTGGACATTTCAATATTATATTAGACATTGGTTCTTGCTCAAGGTCAAGGCTTGCTTCTTACCTTGTTGGCGATCCTCCCGCCCAAAAACGAAGAGGACCGGGAAACCAAAGCATGATCAATTCAAGCGATAATAGCCTATGAAGAAGAAGAACAATGATTTGCTCCGTCTGACCCCTGCTTCCCACCCTCCCACACCCTTCCTCAATACGGAGTACGGAGTAGTTTACACACCTGCAAGCCAGATCCCTGTCCGCGCGAACGCCACTGGTCGAAAAAAGGCGAGTGGCCTTGACCTGGTTGGTCAATATGCAGGTGCCGGGGAAAGAGAAAAGCGAATGAGAGAGGACGAATGAGCGCCCAAAGATGCACAGACAAGCACATTTTGAGCACACGCATATTCCCCCCCCCCCCCCCCCGCCAAAGCCACCCTCCATTTTACGACAGCACACTGCTTCCTGAGTGCTCCTCTGTGTTGGCCAGTGACACACCCTGATTAGGCCCACTGTGACAAGGTGGAAGTGAGATGAAGTGACGGACCGGGGGAGGGGGGGCCTTTTTATTCGGCTTCTCGCGCAAGTATTTCCTTATTTCACCGTAGAGGTCGCTCAACATCCGAGTTGCCCTTCCCACCAATCTTCCATCCCATTAATATAGCATTAGGCCGGCTACCAAGCTCACCATCTTGTCCAACCAGCCCGTATCTCTGAACGTTGTTCAAAAAGCAAGAAGTCTTTTTTTTGCATACTTTTCTATTTCAGCCTTTGACGTGCAGCTGTGAGGTTGTTCAAGGTGTCGGCCACCGAGACCCGGCCCAATCACTTAACAATAGCACAAAGGATTATCCAATCGATTCTTTGCTCTCGATCAGCGAGCAAAGAAGGGGGAGCCCCAGAACAAGAAAAAAATATCACATTCTAGGGTCTGGCCCAAGGTGCTGGATTTTGACCTTTTCATTCGATACTGGATTGGTTGACCGGCGAGCTTGCACATATTCTTTCAACTGCTTGGATGATTCGGCGAAAAGCAATCGTGTACGGAGCACAGTCAGCACCAACCCTCGAGCTGACGATTCTTCGGTCTCGTCAACCTTTCGGATTGCATCTCACCCCCAAAGGTTCTTCTCGTTTCTACCGCTGTTCTGGTCGTAAACCTTGCGCCTCATCGCTCTGTCGCGACTTAACTTATCGCGACCTCCTTTTTTCTCGCTCGACTCTTTTCTCGCTCGACTCGAGAACTAACCGCCTCGAATCCAATATACTTCCCACACAATAACCACAACAATACATAACCAGCCATGCTACCATCAACGTTATTAACGGCTCTGACCCTAATCTCAACCACCGCCGCACATATTCTCATTTCTTATCCGGGCTCAAGAGGAAACAACCTCATACAGAATGACGAGTTTCCTTACGGAATGCAATGGATGTATCCTTGTAAGTAGAATCACAGGCTGAGAAGGGAAATGCCGCAAGGCTTGTAAGTCAATGATATTAACAGTTCTCGCAGGCGGGGGTTTGAACACGACAACAAATCGCACATACTGGCCAACAACAGGTGGCGCCGTCGCCTTCCAACCAGGCTGGTTCCAAGGCCACCGCACCGCAATCGTCCACATCAACCTGGGTTTCGGCACCGACGGCCCGAATAATGGCCCGCGCAACATGTCCAACATTATGCTTCCCCCCGTCCAACTCCTCGGTCCCACGAACAATCCCTACCCTGGAACCGTGTGCTTCCCCCAAGTCCCTCTGCCCGTGAACGCCTCCGTAAAGGCCGGTGACAATGCAACTATTCAAGTGGTCGAATTGGCCCTCCACGGCGCAGCCTTGTTCTCCGTAAGTTCTTCTTTCTATTTCTAACAAAGTGTCACCTCATACTAACAAGCGAAAAAAAAAAAACCAGTGCGTGGACATCACATTCGTCGAACCAGGAGACTCCCGCCTCGAAATCGTAAACGAAACAAACTGCTTCAACAGCCAAGAAATCGGCTTTGCCGACATCTACACAATCACCACCACCGAACCCCGCTCCGGCGATCCGAACCAATGGGTCTCGAGCGCCCCCGAAGTTGTTCGCTTCTGGTACTTTAACCGCCATCGTGCCGAGTCCATATGGACTTGGGCCGGTTGGCTTCCCATCATCCTTGGTGGCCTTTGGGTTTGGTTATGATGTGGTTGAACGTCTCCTTCCTTTTCCGCCAGAGGGAGATTTTCCATCCAATCTATTGTTATTTGATATCCATGCCGCCAGACAAACGGCATACCTCAACCACCTTACTCCTCTCCCTTATTTTTCACGCCATTTTTTTCATTCAAAGCGTTTCATCAATTTTTTATAGAGGCACAGTCCTCCTCTTCATAGTTTATCGGAGTCTAGGAAATGGGTTTATTGATCAGCCGGACCGAAACGGCTAGCAAATGTTGTTCAGTCCTTCTTTCCGGCCTAGGTGGTGGTTTCTTTTTTTGATTTCCTCTTTGAGGAGGCGTTTTGGGATGAATGGGGATTGAAACTCGTATTTTTATCGCCTTTTTCTTATCATGTCTCGATAATTTGGTAGCATTTTCAAGGAAAACCAATGATGCTTACTCGTCTCTGAAGTTGCCATTCGAGCACCAGCGTGTACTACTGCTCATGGAAACTTGTTGGTCGAGTTGAAATTATGATGACTTTGGCATCGAGATCGCTGCCAGTAAACTGCTAGCACTCAAAATCAAGGTTTACACGATAGCATAGGAACGAACCATTGCTTGGCTCCAAAAAAGCAAAAACGAATTCTATTTTGGTGGCATCCATTCCTGTCCGTTGCAATATCAATAACCCTACGTTAAATGCTGCAGAACGCCGGCTTTCCAACGCATGCATTACAAGGCTGCTTCGCACGCAATATTACTTAATGAGACTAAGACACTCATCCGCCACTTCCTTGACCCTTGGCTCGATGGCCTTTGACTTGGCTGTTTGGATCCAACCCCTGACGCCGAGAGATTGGATGTCTTCACGGCTGACAAGACTGAGAATGGTTCCGAGGCCGACGAGCGATCGGAAAAGCACTTCCGAATCTTGTTGTCCTGAGAGGAGTGACGACACAATGCTGAGGACTCGCAGTGGCACAGTTTGCAATCGCACATCTAAGCGAGACTTGTTGGCCGAGACCGCATAGTTGATGAGAACAGTAGCGGCGGCGATAGAGAGGTTGCGGTTGGATTTGACAATGGGGCCATCGTCGCCGCCCGCCACGACCTTCTCGACAAACGAAAGAATGGTGTCGAGCTCTCCCACAACCACCTCTAGGCCTTCTTTTGTACCAAACATGTTGGCAACCAGACGGAGAGCCATCATGACGTAGTTTTCGTTTGGGGGTTGGCCATTAGTGTTACTAAGGGCGCTATCGATGGCAATACTGACAATAGATCCGTGCTTGGGGCTTGTATACTCTGCCACAGCAGGAGTGGTGACCATGCAGCGCAAAAGATCCAACGCAGGAAGACGCTCCGAGTAGTCCCATTGGGTAACAGCTCGTAAGACAAGCTCGAGACCGTCCGAAGTTACAGGTTTCGACGTCTCGAGCGACTCTCGTACGCCTAGAAGGACTGTCTGATCCGTTGGGTTGAGTGCAGCGTCCTTGCGACCGGAGGACACCATGTTTGCATTGATGCTAATGATTTTGTTGTAGATAGCTAGAGAGAAGTTGGTTAGCCCAGGCCATTGGCAAAAATCTTTCTTTTCGCGGGTTGCCCTTTGTATTCTTGAGGTAGCCTGCTGTTGGTAAACAAACCTTGGTGTTTGGCAGCAAGAATGCTGAGATAGGATGTTTGAGGTACAACCTTGGAGCGCCCCGAAAGACCTTCTCCATCACCAGGGCGGTATCTCGACTCAGTACCCATAGGGTCAGGACCTGCATCCGCAGCGACACCGAGCGTGGCGCCTTCGGTGTTTTTGCGAATAAAATTGACCACCTCTTCGAGGTATGAGATCGGAAGCTCATTATCTTCGAGAAATTTGCGAGCCGAGTCGTATGGATTGTCTGACAGGTTGTAAGGAAGTTTCAAGGGCGGCTTTCCGTCCTCAATGTCGACATCAAAGACATAGTCGTAAGACTTTCCGAGATACTCAGTCTTCCTCCCACTGCTACCCGCTGATTCTACAACGGTGCCCACGTTGATCCACTGTTGCTGGCCTACGAGAAAGCAAGACTTGTTAGCGAATAATCTACGAGTTTTCGTGCATAGGCTGTGCTCTTCGACACCTCCACGCTTTGAATATATAAACTTACCAACAGACCATGTGTGTGCGGTAACAGAACCATCCGGCTCTTTGATCATTTGGACTTGACCATCCTTGGTGCCCGCCTTGGAGGTCAGAAAGTCGGGGCCGGGAAGCTTCTCCTTGTTTATGCCTCCGACCTGCTGCTGGGGAATGGCAGACCCTTTGACAGCATCATCAAACGCCGCCAGGGTTTCGGGATCAGCAAACCTCGCAGGATCACGAGTGAAGATGCGGGCTACATTATCACTGGCACCCGTAACCAGATCACCAGTTTCTCGACACACAGCCACACCCCAGACAGATATAGCTGGGTGGGTGATAGTCTGGACGCATTCCAAACCTTTCCAGACACGCAAGGTACGGTCCTCACCAGCACTGACCAGCTCACCAGTGGTGAGGTAGGCTAGGCTGTATACAAAGCTCTCGTGGCCGACCATCTCAGCCAGCAACTGCCCATTGAGCTTCCACAAACGAAGCACGCCATCATTGCTTGCACTTACAATATCGGCGCCAGAGGGGTGGCCTTCAGGTACACGACACAACGCGCGAATGATATCCGGCGTGTTGATGACAAATCGCGGTTGCGCAACTCCGACCACGGCCAATCGAAGGTCGAAAATGCGGATGTTTTTGTCCGAGCTACCCGTGACAACGGTATTCTCATCCAGCGCAAGCACAGCCCAGACACTTGTGCCATCGTGGTCTGCCAGCGAGACCTCCGTCTCCCATGTATCCACACTCCATACACGGGCTTGGCCGTCCCAACCGCCGGAGACGAGGTACGACGACTTCGGTGAGACGTCTAGGGAGCAAATATTGTGTGCATGTCCGACGAGAAGGCGTTCAGCATTATCTTGTGGGTTCGAGGAAGGGCTGCGGACCTCGATTATGGTGTCTTTGCCGCCAGACACGACAAGCCCCTCTGGGAATTTGCCAGAAGGGGGTAGAAATGCAACCGAATTAATATAGTCGGAGCCTAAGCTGATGACTTGGGACTCGAATTCGGGTGTCTTTGACGAATTTCGCTTCCAAACTCGGACAGTGCGGTCTCTTGAAGCTGAGAGGACGAGGCCGGGTGCTGGGAAAGAAACGGATCGGACCTAAAGCGTACAGAGCACCGTCAGTCAACAGGGAGGTAATCGGGCAGTACAGAGGGAAAATTCTCACGTCGCCTTCGTGCCCAATCAGTTGGGCGGAGAGGTGAAAGTCTCCCATGTGTAGTGATGTTGACGGAAGCCGAAGGTGAGTTTGTGGCGGAAGGGATATGAGGGGTTGGCGGTGGATGGGTGATCTCCAAATGCCGAGTACGGTTTGAAAGATGACGCAAAGAGATGAATCGTTTGCGGAAGGAACAAAGAAGACAAGAAGTTAGTGTGAATGAACGGAAGGCCTTCTGTCTCGGTCGATTTAGCTATTGAGTAGAGGAACAGGTGGTGTCGGAGCTCTTGGGATTTGTGATTGTTGATGCAGCGTTGCTACGACGGGAGCTGGTGGTGGGGGGGGGGGGGTTACCAGTACGTATGTAGCTTATGATTAAGCAGCCAAGTGGCGTATTTTGGTATTACAGAGTATATTTTGAGTGCCTGGGGGCCAAGTCCCCTAGTAGACAGCCGCCTTTGTAGCAGGTCTCAAGAGCCTAAGCCCTTTGACTTGGACGGTTTCACTCAAGCAATCGACGCTGCTGCACACTGCTGACCAATCTCTCTGGGAGGGCACTGCGGTGCTCTCTGCCTAACTTGAACAAGATAGCAAATTCATGGATGGAAAGTTTGAGAAAAAAGTACGGAGTATTTGAGAGCCTACAAGCATGGTACTTTGTAGTGAAATAAAACTGCATATTATTCTTCTAGATAAATCTCAGGGTTTACCTATATTTCGTGTGCTAGAAGACAACGGTGATGCGACATCTCGAATTATCCCCCCTCCCCCACTTTGGCCAGAAAACTCGACCTTAAATTCTGTCTCAACCCTCCTTGATTCTCCAAGTCCTAAGTCGGATTAGCTAATCAGGCGTCTAATACGTCTTGAACCTCCTTCCTTCCCATCATCCATCCTAAATCCTAAATTCCATCCTCCATATCTTCCATATCGTGGAAACCGCTACTTTACCTTCTCTCTTTCCTTTCGGGTCGCGATCCTTCTCCAGTCAGTTCCCGCCGGCTACTGGCCCTCTAGCGATTTATCGGCCCCCCCCTTGCACCTTGCTAATGTTACAATCCTCGCAAATCGTAGTTATTTCGAACCGAGCGACCGTGCTTTGCGCCCAACCCCACAACCATTCAACTTCGCCAGGTAAAATAGCCCTTCCCTGGTCAAGGCTGAGTGGAAAAATTCCTCTTCACCCCAAGGACACATCCCGCCGTACTGCCCCCTTGCTTTCTTCGAGGGCATGCCATCTTTGCCACCCGCTTCTTGCTGGCACCAAACCCCGAAACTAACTTTACCTTGTTCCCCTCTGGCTCCTTCTTGCCCAAAGGCGGCCCCTTTTTCTTTACTTCCTCGTCCATCTAATCAAGGACGAAAAAAAAATCCCGTCAGCTCTCTCCTGTAACGAATACACGCGACCAACGATTTTGACTCTTACGGCCGGCTCATTATATTCTCGATTCGTCCTGCATCATAGATTTCCTTTCAAAGACAACACATTTCTCACCACCAACCAATCACCTCCCTCTCGGCTTGACCGACGGTCGTCATTATATATTCGCTTTCTGTTTCGCTCAACGTCGTCACTGCCATTTCCCGCCATAAACTGTGCCATCTGTGCCACCTGTACGAAGTACCCAATACCATACCATCCCCATAAGCTTTGTCGAGCCTTGTTCTCAAAACACCTTGAAATTCTATGATGGCTAGCGAAACGGCAAATCGCCAATATGTGCCCCTGACCTGCCACGGTCACTCGCGACCGGTTCCTCATATGAGCTTCTCCCCCCTCGAGGCTGGCGATGCATTCTATATGATATCGGCTTGCAAGGGTATGCGCCATCCAACTAGCCCCTTATTCGACTTTGGACTAACCCCAATACCTCCATAGATGGCAATCCGATGCTTCGAGACGGCCAAACTGGCGACTGGTACGGTTGCGCCCATCACATTCCATCTCAGTTGCTTCAATGCTAGTACCTCCTTCATGTAAATTTTGCAAGAATCTGACTTCTTCATCAATTCATAGGATTGGCACGTTTATTGGTCACAAAGGAGCTGTCTGGCAGGCTCGATTAAGCCCGGACGCATCAAATGCCGCCACTGCTGCCGCTGACTTCACGGCGTAAGTCCGAATTGTCGCCCCCTTTCTGAAATTTTATCTGGCCCGAGTCTAATGTGGTCAAAGTAAAATATGGGATACTCATACGGGCGAGTTGCTCCACACCATTCAGCACCAGCATATTGTTCGCGCCATTTCCTACCCAGCCGACAACTCGGACCTCATTGCCACTGGAGGCATGGAGAAAAAACTCCGGATTTTCGACCTGGCAGAGGTTGCTTCTGGCAGCGCTGGCAAAACACTTCCCACTGTGATTCACGCGACACAAGGATTCGAAATCGGGGAGGGAACTCACACGGCATCGATTAAATTCATTGCATGGACAAAGGACCCCAATACCATCGTGACCGCCTCGGATAATACGCTCCGGTGGTTTGACCTCCCAACTCGAAGTGTTATTCACCAGGAGGTTTTGGATGGCGAGATCAAGTCGTGCGAGCTTGTGTCTCTGTCGCCTGAGTACACGTCAACCTCCGACATTGGCGGTGGCTTACCAGTACTGGCCGTTGCCGCTGGAAAATGCGTTTATTTCTGGGGTGGCTTGCAGGCCATGGTCGAATTGAAGCGCTCCAAATTGAAGTACAATGTGCCCAGTGTAGGTCTTGACCTCAAGGGCAGAAAATATGTCGTGGGCGAGGAACCTGGAACTTGGGCTCGTGTCTATCGCTGGGACGACGATGAAGAAATAGGTACGCCGACCCCCCAGTAAACCGCCCCCATTCCGGCTCTTGATAGTAGCCTGCTATGTATTCACAAGCTAATGCTTCCAAAGAAACGCTCAAAGGACACCACGGTCCCATCTGGTCAATTGCTTTCTCCCCAGACGGAAAGCTGTACGCCACAGCATCGGAGGACGGCACGATTAAGATGTGGAAGAACTGCGAAGGCTTTTATGGACTTTGGCGGGGCGGCACCCAACCCCTGGATCGATCGGCGGACTAGAAAGCCGCGATCAACAGTCCTGACTCTGGCACGAGCAACTCGAGATCTCCGAGCCATGACTCTTGGTGCTGTACAACACCACCCGCCCGACCAGAAGTTCTTGGCTTGCCTTGTGTAATGGATACCGGCAGCCGGAAGACGTCAGGATCGGAGTTTACGCCGTGTTCCCTAGATAAGCAAGGGGCCTTTACCTTCTAAAAGGTACTGGGTAATGGAAGGGGCTCCGTTGGCTTCCCCTCATTTCGAAGGAAAATAGGGTGTGAGTGATGCGCGTGTATTGATTTCACGCGGCCATGCAGTGGATCTGCTATGGGGATGCCAAACGGAGACGTGGGTAGGAAAGCTTGTGGTTTTGTGCACCAGCTAGGTGAGAGATCATGGTGGCACGACCCTTTGTTGGCCTTCGGTGTAGAAGGGAAGGTTCCATATGGTTGTATTATTATCTAGAGGATCTGCATTGCTAGTTTAATGTGTATAACAAGCAAATTAACCAAGGAAAACGAGCCTAGTCACTTGGGATATTCACCATGCTCCTCGGTCTGGCCAAGGATGCCAAACGACGTGTACACGGATCATAGTATTCTACAGGATGCAAAGCATGGGATTGATGGTTTATGTTTGGCCTCTGTGTCTATACAGGCTGTATTCAGCTGTCCTAAACTATCGCACACCTAAAACCGGATTAGAACGCCCGCAAACATGCATTCCAGCCGCGTCCGCATCTCAGGACGAGGGAGGAAAAAAAACAAAGTCGATCCGCCCGTGGCCTTCTCTCATAATCCAACAACAAGGCGGCTTCAATAAGATTCCATAACCGAGTGGCGGTTGGCATACCGTGCTCGTGTTCATATCTCCACAAGAATACAAGACGAAGCGAAAAAGAAAGGTTGATAAAAGAAAGAGGCCGAAGACGAACAAGGTGAAAGCAACTGATAAACGACAATAGACTGTGTGAGCAAAGAAAGGAGCATGTAATTGGTTTCAAACATTCATCATTCAGCCGGTCGAGGAACGCCGTGCTTCCTTGGAAGCAAACAAATAAGCAAGGCCAAGCAGGGCATGAATGCGATTAACGAGAAAGGCAAGATAGAAGAGACGTGGAAAATGTGGGCTCAAGGAGAATATAGCGGAGGGGAATGGGCGTCAGATAGTTCTGCAAAATGGTGCCCCAGTACTTTTGTGATTCGGCTGCCACAAGGACTTTGGCCTGTTAACAAGGTCTTCGCGCCAACCGGCCAATTTCGAAGAAAAATTAGGAAAAAGTTCGCGATCTGCAGTTTGTTCAACTCTTCAGGCATAGGAATATGCCATGCGTCGGTTGCCAAGCACGGTGCCCAAAAGGAGCAAACCCCAAACTTAGCTAACCGTCTTGCCGCCGCAGTCGGGTATTTGGACACCGGACTTGAGGTTCCGGTTGACGTCGAAGAGGCCCCACTGATCTTCCCACTCTTTGCCCGGCGAGTTGAATGATGCTTTCCAAGGCTCGTCAAAAGCGGAGAACCAAAAGTAGTTGGTTCCGTTCTGCAAAGCATCGCATACCCAGGTGCTCAATACATTGTTCAACTCCGGAATGCCGGCAACTGATGCCTCGGTACAGGCACCCGTTGCGCCCCCAGCACAATTCTTGCCACCTTGGGTAGGCCATCCAACCTCGCTGATGACGTTCTTCTCAAGGTCAGACTTCCACATAGGGCCATTCTTATCCTCCCAAAACCAGTATGTCCACTCAGACGCAACCGAGGCGTCTTTACCGGCGAAAAACGGGTGGATGTTCGCCATAATGTAGTCGCTCTGCTGCGCGAGCTCGTTGGTCCATTTGTCGCCCAGGTCGGAGGTTGCCACAGGCAGGTTGTAGCCCTTGGCGGTCAAGTTGGTACGAACCTCGCTCATCAGTGACCCGAGCTGGGTCAGCGTCATCTCCTCGCGGAAAAGAATCTCGTTCGCCACGATGACACCAACAAAGGGATCGGCTCCATACGAATCAATAATGTTCCACATCTGGGATAGTTGGCGTGCGTTGGTCGTGGTGTTCTTGTCCTGCCACACGCCCATCCAGAGTTTCATGTCGTCCTTGAGCTCCAGGCGCTCGATGGCATGAATCACCATTTCCGTTTGATTGCAGTCGGTTCCGTATAAACGAATCCTGTTGGTCAGCTGTGAGAGAACAGCAATGTCACGTGTAATGTTGTTCTGCGACGGAGGGTTGTGGATGCACTCGGGATACTGTGTGTTGATGGGCGTGTAATCGATGCCGGGAAAGACCTTGTGCAAGTTGTTATTGTTCATGAGTTGCTTGATTTCCTCACTGTTGATGGACAGGTCGCCGTTCTTGTTGTTATCATCTTTGGCAGTTTGACCTTGGGCTGGCTTTGAGCTCTTGTTTGAGTCCTTGTTGTTTCCCACCACGCCGCCGACCACTCCTCCAACAATGGCACCGAGGATGAGGATACTGACACCGATGATGATGGCCAGCCGCTTCTTTCTCTTGCTGTTGTCCTGTCGCGAGAGCCATTCGGATTTCTCGCCCAGGATGGCTCCGGCCTTTCCACTGTTGCTACCAGCGGCAGAGAATGCAGCCGTTGAGGCCTGAGCATTGTAGACGCCGTCATAGTGGCCACTGTTCCGGTTCGAGTACGATGCTGCTAAGCTACTTGCAGCAGTGCTGGAACCGACAGCGCCGCCGACAGCGGCACCGGCCAGGGCAGCATTCCGCGGGCTGTGCCGGCTACTACTGCGATCGCTGTGAAGGCTGAGCATTGATGTGCGGGCGGGGCGCCGATATTCCAAACCCTCGTCATCGTCATCGGCAATTTCATGGGGATTCACAACTCCAAGGCTAGGGTTTGTTGGTCGCGGCAGTCCAAGACGGGAGCTGTCTCCAAATGGATCGTTGTATCCGGGATACGCCCTCGGCGGTGTTGACCGACCAGGTGGGAGGGCGGCGGCTCCTAGGCCGGCCATACTAGAGGATGAGTCTCGTTCGGCACGCATCGTAGGGATCATATTCCTGTCCGACATTTCGTACGCGTCGTTCAACGGGGGGGAGTGGCGGCTGAGGCGAGCGACGTTCGGATCGTATCCGTTTTGGTGGCTGGGTGGCGGTGGTAATCGGGAGCCCTGCATAGCTTCGATACCGCTCTCTCGTGCGGTGCGCTCGGCTACACTATAGGCAAGGCCGGTGACGCCACCGGAGGCAGTCTCGCCAAAGTTGTCGGCACCGGGGGTGATGTTAGGAGGCCCTTGATTAGGATATCCAATGCCGGTGCCCCAGTATCGGCCGTCGGCGTCGCGATGGGGTGGGGGTTGGGGAGTAGTTGTGTGGTGATCGGGGCCTGAGTATGAGTAGTCTTGGGTGTATTGGTTATTAGAAGGGGGGTTGATGTGAGAGCCAGTTGCGTAGTTTGGAGTCGGGGTTGCAGAGTAAGAGTCTTGAGGACCGTCGTAGGGTGTTGGTTGTGGTTGTGGTTGTGGTTGTTGCTGCTGTTGCTGTTGCTGCTGTTGCTGGCGATAGTCGCTAGGTTCGTTGTATGGACTCGGGGGATAGTAACTGTCAAGAGGCTCCCGCTCGGCAGGCTCTCCCCTATCATAGTAACGACGCTGCATCGCGGCGACGGGAAACGGGGGTGGTACTCGTATTTATTCCAACAGGGTCGAGGTGTGGGAGAGGGGTGTGCTAAAAGGAGAGGGAAACAAGACTGGGGAAAGAACACGGCCACTCGCCCAGTCCAGAAGGGATAGCCAAACGAAGTGGAGGCTAGATGGTTGGGGCTGAGAATCTTCTGGCTACAAGTACGAGTAAGAGATGCGGCTTAATTGATTGGAGACCTGATCCACGGTCGAGGTGTTTAGTGTTTGAAAGCAGCCAAGAGCAGCCAAGAGCAGCCAAGAAGAGGGTAAAAGCAGGGCAACGGAAACAGAACAACAAAGGAAAAGAATGATGTGCCCCCGAGTCGAGTTTGGACAGATCAAGTCGGCGGTTTGAAGGGGGCAATATGGAGGGAAATGCCGAAGGGAGAAGATGGGCGGGATAACAGAGGAGAGGGGGGAGAAAGAGGTGGAAAGATGACGGATGGGAGGGTTGAAAACGAGTTAAGATGGGCAACAACAGGGTTGGCCTTGGATTGCGAAGGATGGGTGGATGTGGGGGGGGCATGGTTCGCCTTTCGTTCGTATTTCGACAGGGTGCACTGACGATTGGTGGAAGGTGTGGAGCAGGCTTTTGGTTTCTACCCCCCTAGTCTGGTTTCGTCTGGGGGGTCCCTGAGTGTGCTTAATCTTTGTTTTGACGCATGGAGTTACTTATCATCTGCTGTATTTACAGTGAGAAATTAATGTATCCATCTCTACCCCACCCCAAAGAATGATACTCTGTAGTTTAGTGAAAAAGGGGGTGCGGCTAGGATTGACATTTTAATTAAAAATCTGCAGGGGATAAGGTCAAATGGCATTTTCCCCCAGGGATTACGGAGTAAAGCTTTTTTTTTCTCTTGCACCCTTTTTTCCCATGTTCTTTACTACTATTAGCAAACCCCGCCCAGCGTTCTCGCACACAACCTCCTGCGACCGTGGACACACTGAAGTTTTAGCGCACGCCATAAGGCTGGAAAGCTTGGCGATGTTAAGATGCTGGTCTGAAGCCCTGCATGTTTAACTCAAACTCAATCCGTATCCATACAGAGTAATATTTAATTGAATCTGGGGGGAGCTTCATCGAAGCCGAGTCTTAGAGAAAGCAGCAATTCTATGCCGCCCCCGTCTATTTGTCTCCGAGTTGCAACGGGGCACCAACTGTAGATCGCACGACACTCGGCTGTCGTCTCTTTAGGGCCTCGATGTTATCCGATAGCATTGTGGTTCGGCACACAGCCTGGTCATCACGTAACCAACGTCGCATCTAAGGCAGCGCAAAAAGAAGGCCCGTATCCGATAACTGCTATTATGAGACGAGAACGGACCCCCTCAGCACCCTTTACCAGTCCAGGGATACTAGACTTGCCCCTGCATCGTCGAAGCCATTCATCGTACGGAGTAGTCAACCGTCCACCAGCAGGTAAGTAATACGCAGTATTTTCAAAGCGAGAAAAGCCTATTAGTCGTTTAAAATTATTTTATTATCAAGTCTGTTTGCGGGGGGCTGGGCTGAAAGGAGTGAGGGGCAGTGTCTTTTGAGTCTATTCTGGGCTAATTGCTGCGCCATCGAGTTTGCATAACGAGAACGGTTCAGCCCTTGATTTGACGAGAGTTGAAAAGCAAAAGGCGAAAGGCTTTTTGAATAAATTTCAACGCCAATGTAAACTACGGAGTACAAATGCAATGTCAATGTCGAGATTGGTCATTTTCGACACCCGCAACAACCACAGCGCCCTTCATACTCTGACACCTTGACACCTCAATTAATGCCAAATCGGGTATTGTCTGCGACTTTGGCCAACAATCCGGAGTAATACGGAGTATTGGCAAGGGCGACTCTGTGCGGCTGAACCTGGCTATGCCACTGCCCAATCTGCCTTCGTGACTAGCATACGGAGTATTAATACTCCGTACATTCTTTCATTGAGGCGTGCTTTCCCTTCCCGAACCCCCAAATAGGTAAGGTAAGCGCTGAGACGTGCAATCCGGACAGGTGTCAGTCAGCCAAGGGCACAAAGAGACATGCAGCCAGGTGATGGCGAAAGAAGGCGAAAAGGAAACCTTCGGCCAATCTGCTTTTCAATTTGGGCGAGCTCGACGCCTTTTTTTTTTTTAGAGTACGGAGTAGTGCCAACATGCTTGTACTACTTGTACAGTACAGTACTTGTAGTTTACACACAAATAATCCACCTGGCGATGCTTAAACTAGTTTATTTAGGCTTGCCCTGGCCTAAAAAAAGAACAACGCCGCCATCTCGACCCAGGTGGGAAGATAGCGTTCACGCACGACATTCCTGTTCCTGACCTGGTGGAGAAATTTGGGCACACCCGTACAAGTAAACTAGTATGGTGGCGCAGGGCAACTCGGCTCCCACTAACTTGAAAAGCCCTAGGGCCTGGAGCCTACGAGTACGGAGTAGAGCCTACGGAGTACGGGTATTAGAGCCTTCAAGCCCTGAATTTCTCTAGTCTAGCCGAACCGAGACGGAAATATTCATTTTTCCCCTTTGACTGAACGGTTGATTCGACTCTTTTCAGCAAGCCACGCATACAAAATTTCAGCAACAGCTTTGTCGTCGCGACTGTGCCATCTCCAGAGGTACAGTAATAGGGGGTCTTTTTCGGTGGGTCTTGGGCTCGACGCCCGACCACAAAGGACGTTCGGATTACGGAGTACGCGTCTTGGCAGCGTGTCTTGGCAGCTTGTCTCTTATTAGGAAGGAGAAAGGGTCACCCAAAGCCAACCCATGCACAAGCTATGCTCAAAACGGTATGATGATGGTCAACGCTATCGCAGAATTGGCATACGGGACCCCTTCAGCCTCACCGAGCAAGTTCAGATTGCTCGCCTCTTTTAGGTGTCTTTTAGGTTGCTTTTTTCTTCGAGTCGCGCTCCAGAATGATGCACTGGGGTGTTTCTCAGCCAAGCACCAACCCTGGTCAGCCAAGTGAAAGGCGAGCACAGAGCACAGAGCACAGAGTATTACGGAGTAAACGTGTTTTTCTTACAGAGTACGGAGTACTCCGTGCAACGAAGAGTTACAGGGCCCATTAGTGTTACCAAGCGAAGCCGATGATGGAATTTCTCAGTTGAGATTAATCGAGACGACTCCGTAGTCTTGCTAAGATATGTCTTCCCAACCTCGTCGGGCTCATCCAAACCAAAAGTCTTTTTCCTTGCCCTATTTGTTCATCAGAATGATGAGACCCTTTTCGCCTTCTGGGTAGCGTCTCTCTCGCCGTCTACCGTCTACCCATAGTGAACCACAGATACTTTTTATGTCAGAAATGGCAACAAACAGTATTAAACTATTTTAGTTACTAGTCGTTTGCTAAAAGAGCCCGAGAGTGAGGTCAGCGCGCCTTGCTTTCGTTGCCCAGCTATTTACTTGTAAACTAATAATACCTAGCCGACCACCCAATGCTCTATTTATCCCGTTCTGCAACCATGGGTGAGTGCTTCCACATTCTAGCCAAGGCAAGGGCCAGCCAATCACTCTCTGAGCAATTTACCAAAAAGTCGGGTTGGGCAATTTGGCAATTTATTGTACAATTCCATTCCCTGCATTTTGCTTGGAAGATCGCCCGGCACAGCACGTAAAACAAGCGAAACAGGCGACTGGCCGGCTTAGCGATTGATGCCACCACTCGGATCTATCTATTCGAAGACAAACAGGGTCAGAGGTTAATATGCATCCATGGAGAGGGGGAATTTTTGGCTTGCGTGCTCATTCCTGTTGAATATGAGCACTCGTACTTTGTAACCACAGGGAAAGCTGTCTCTCCATTAGAATTTGGATCTTGGTGTTGGTTAAAGAAGAACAATATGACGTGGGTCTCGAAAAAGCACAGCGGGGGAGCATAATAGCGGGAGAGAATAGCGGGGAAAAACACTAATTCCAGGGGGGCAAGAGTGCTGTAAGTTTTGGCTCGTAATGAGGATGTGCAAGGGAGTCCGCTTTATTGACACCACAAGGAGCGCGGACGAAGCCACTGTTTCGCTGTTTCGGGGGTGGGATGTTACAGAGTCAAACAACCGGCTTAGGTGCAATATCCCAAAAACACAATTTTTACCTCTTCTCGGCAGAGGGTTCCGTCTCCGAAGCTGAAATCCACGCGCGCACAGGTACGTAAAGGTGAGTTGAAGCCGGTAGACAGATTGGCGCGACATCTTCGACTTGATGGCTTGATGGCTTGATGGGCACATGTGGAATCGCATTGGTGCTGCAACTTGGCGCGTGTGGCGCGTGTGGGAGGGGTTGGTGTAGGGGGCTGCATGCTCTGTGAGCAAAAGAAATACAGTAGGTTTAGGTGACGGGCTACCTATCGACGCCCTTATCGAAGCCCTTATCAACGCCCACCCATGAAATTGCAGCAACAACGAACAGCCTTCTTCTCATTGAAGCTTCTGCCTACTTGTAAATTACGACAGTTCAATACTCTATGGAGTACAGTCGCGGTTACCGTTACCGCCGGCAGACAAATCCTGAAACGCTCTTTCAATTGACAAATTGACGATTGGGATTCGTTGGACTACCCTGGCTTGGAGAAAGCTTAGGCCCTTACTCCGTACGTTTAAATTAGGACGGGGGCAAGGGGATCTCGATCGAGCTTGTCTGGCCTGACCCTTGAAGCTGGGCAACGTACTAAACTACAAGTTAAGATGGGTTTCAAGTTGCGCCATGTCCATCCATGTGGGAATCCTCTTTACGGAGTATGGAGAGAAATTTTCAAGAACAGAGGAGCACGGATTCTCCACATAGGAAAAGGGGCCTTGTCTTGCGCACGCTCGCTGCGATTGACGAGAACATGTCCGTGTTGGTTTTGTCGAACAAACTAGGAAGAATAATGCCGAAAAAGAAAGCAAAAGCGACTGACAAGAATACGGAGTGTACTCCGTAGAGAAGAAAAAAAAGGGGGGGGCGGGCGGGCAGTGATACGAGCCTGTGTACGGAGTAATACTCCGTAGTTTAATACGAAAAGCAACGACGGCCAACTTTCCAATGGATCAAATGCGGATCAGCATCGCGGTGGATCACAAGGTGAGACGGCGGCCAACAATTGGTATGTTTGTCTGTTGCTCCTATTCTCATTTTACTCTACTACTAGGTCAACTCTTGTCCTCGGGTGTCTTTTCTCCACTGGATCAACGAGGGCGAGTGACGCAGCAGCATCTCTTTGTGCTTGAACTTGACGCTTGACAGGGCGTGGGCATAGAGGGAATAAACTGTTGACGCAGATGCTCATGCACATTGGCACATTGTGTGTACTTGTAAACTAAGTGTCTCACCTGCGAGCGCAGGGAAAAATAGTCGAGTCAGTGGGAGATGGGCAACTGTTTATCACCCAGCAACGAAGACAAAAGGTTGTTTTTTTTTTCTTCTTTTTTTCTGACTAAACTAAGCCTAGGCTTTCTCTTATTGGAACCCCGAAGAGCAATCCAATTCTACATGGATTAGGGGATTGGGTTCGTTTGTTCTGGCATTTTATCACTAACTTTGAAACGTGGCGGTTAGGTTGTAAACTAGTCGAACTGTTTATCAAATTGGTGAGATGGCTGGGGCCATACGAGCTAATATTTTGGTTTCTTATTTCCGGTTCCGAGGTCTGAATGTCTTTTCTTTTCTTTTTTCTTTTTTTGGAGGTTTATAATGAAATTCTTTGATTCCGTGTCCGAATATGATATGGATGTTGGGGGTGGCGTTTCGCGGTTGTGCTTGTTGGGGAACTTGGACGTGAACTTTAATTGATTTCAATACCTTTCAATACTTCTAGAAAGCCCGGAAACTACTTATGATGGTTTCCCTATCCTTTTTGCGTGCATTTGTAGAATCATCATACATGCATGACGATCCTGGGGTCAAGTTACCTACACGTATCTAGACACTCTGCCAGATGGCTGTCATCCTAGACTTCATATCCGCCATCCTCGGCACATACAAACCTTTCAAGCTTATCATTCCCGAGGCCTACGTGATGTTCTCTGCAATATAGGAGGACACTCGGTCACCTCGTGCAATGTATTGCCTATCGGATGAGAAGTTGCCCAAACTTGGACGAGCAGGGGTTTAGGGCTCAAGGGAGGGAGCAATCAACACGCCACACACAAGGAAAGCTTGTCCAAAGGGTAGCGATTGGCAGTCATCTTTGGTTTTATATCCACCACTTTACACTTTACGCAACTCTCTCTGCGATCAAAAAGACTATCAGTGCTCTTGTTTGGCGCCGTCTATCAGATGAGAAGCTGACCGAACTTGAAGAAGAACGTGGCAGCCCAACTTTTGCCTCATATACACCAGATAAAGCCAATCAATCATTCCTCGGACATTTACATGATGGTCCATCCAAAGTGTCAGGAGATGCAAAACCACCGCAGAAGCTTCCCGGTAAGGCTATTCACAAACGGATTTGGTAACCGGAAAAGTAATCGTTGTATCCGAGCATAAGATGTTCAGGCATTGCAATACAAGTAACTGTTCGGTATCCAGGGTCTGATTCTTATTCGATATTTACAAAAGAAACCTTACAACAACCGCACTCAAGGCACCTTTTCGACGCAACGCCGAGCAATTATAATTCCAGCAATGGATATTGACTCCTCCTACGAGGACGAGCCCATTAAGTCAAGTTACAGCCGCCCTGCGAAGGCGCGCGGCCGCCCAGCGAAGTCTAAGTCCGCGAAGGCGTCCCAGACGACCTCAGGCACCGGAACTCGCGGACGAGGCCGCCCCCCAGGCGTAGCGACAGCCTCAACCAATGATCCCG
>JADHKT010000084.1:0-129275 GCA_019925285.1 Graphium sp. VPRI43844
CCCCCCCCCTCCCTCCCTAACCTTCCGGCATCGCCATCGCCCCCTCTTGCCTTGGGACGACTCCCCACGCTTATGGAAGCGGTATCTGCCCGGGCAGCAGCTCGGGATCGTTGGAACGAAATGAGTTTTGAACCAACCCAGCTTCAGCGATATATCGTATCGGCATGTAGCCCCGAAAACATCGAGCCCAATCTGGGCATGAACCTCGAAATTGCCGATCTCATCAACTCGAAGAAGGGTAGCGCTCCCCGAGAAGGTGCCATCGCCATTGTCGCATTCGTGAACCATAGGAACCCACATGTCTGCCTCTTGGCCCTCAACCTCCTTGACATTTGCGTCAAAAACTGCGGATACCCGTTTCATCTCCAGATTAGTACGAAGGACTTCCTAAACGAGTTGGTTAGACGCTTCCCCGAGAGACCGCCAATAAGACCGACCAAAGTACAACAGAAGATCTTGGAAGCTATTGAAGAGTGGCGCCAGACCATCTGCGAGACGAGCCGGTACAAGGAGGACTTGGGACACATCCGGGACATGCACAGGTTGCTGCTTAGGAAAGGCTATGTCTTCCCCGAAGTTCGCCGAGAAGATGCCGCCGTATTGAATCCGAGCGATGTAAGCATCCCCTACCCCACTACCCCTTGCCTTTGCAGAATGCTCTTTTCTCTCCTTGAGACAGGTGTCCTAATTAGAGTCGAACTAATGTGTGGCGGCAGAACCTCAAATCCGCCGAGGAGATGGAAAAGGAAGAGCGTGAGGCTCAAGCGGCAAAACTCCAAGAACTCATTCGACGCGGATCTCCTCAGGATCTCCGGGAAGCCAATCGACTGATGAAAGTGATGGTGGGGGATAGCAGCCAATCGAAGACTGACTACAGAGCCAAGGCGGCCGAGGAGGTGGGCAAAATCCAGGCAAAGGCACGTCTCCTCGAAGAGCGGCTAGAGGCCTTCAAGCCCGGCGATAAAATGAACGAGGGTGACGTCTTCGAGGAGCTTGCATCCGCTCTCCAAAGTGCCCACCCGAAGATACAGAAGATGTGCGAGGAGGAATCCGAAGACCACGAAGCTGTCGCTCGACTGCTAGAGATCAATGATAGTATACACCGAACGGTCGAACGTTACAAGCTTATGAAGCGCGGCAATTTAGAAGGCGCGAAGAAACTTGCGAGCGGCGCCCCTATCACCAGTGGTAGCAGCTCGGCCCAGGCTGGCGAAGTCTCCCTCATCGACTTTGACACAGACACGGGGGCGTCCGCTGGTCCGTCAACTACACAACAGACAATTGGTTTCGAAAACGACCTTTTGGGTTTAAGCCTGGGCGACTCAGTCAACAGTTACGGGCAAGGTGGTAGTATAACTCTGGGATCTGGATCCAATAATACGGGTATGTCTGGCCATAATCCCTGTCGTCCTGATAGTTTAATGGGGCTAGTTGTCGCCAATAATTGATTTAAAGGCATGTAACTAACTTTTCACCTATATTAGGATCCAACACACCGAACCTGCTCGCATCCCTCTCCCAAGCCAATACGGGGGCAAGCCCTCCTCCCCAAGGAGAACCGCCGTCATACTCGGCTTTCTCGTCATTTACTTCGCCACCCGTATCCCAGACAGCTACTCCGCAGCCATCTTCGCAGTCTATTCTTAGTCCACCGAATGCTTCATCCCCCCAGCCTGCTGCCACTGGGCCGTCGGATCCTTTCGCTGCACTAGGCGCAGTGGGTAGCTCGCCTTCGCCGGCCACCCAACCCGCCACTGCCACCGCTGCACCCGCCGATGACGACGAATGGGCGTTCACCTCAGCGCTCCCTCCTGATACCCAACCCTCTTTACCCAAGGAGCACAGGGGCACAGTATCCGACGGGGACGTCAAAATTGAAATGCAGGCATTCCGAACGCCCTCAAGCCCAAGTGCCATCAGCATATCTTTCGCTTTTTCGAACAACACGGCCATGGTTATTACCGAGCTACACTACCAGTTGGCCGTACCAAAGGTGAGAGGATTGGTGAGAGGGCTGGAGAGGGGATTGGAGGGAATCTGAGGGGCCCCTGGCAGCCTATTAAATCTGTTTCTAACCATTTGACGTAGGGATACGAACTCAAACTAAAACCGCAATCTGGGCGCATCCTTCAACCAATGCAGACCCGGGGGGTCACCCAAGGTTTGGAGGTATGGCATACAGGGGACCAGAACCGAAAGGTCGAATCCATCAAGCTGCGATGGAAGATCTCGTATAAGGTATCGGGACAGCCGAAGAATGAAGTTGGCGAGGTTCCAGAATTCACAATTGCATAAACGATGCAGCTTGATAAGAAGTTAGAGGAAAGGACAGCGTGCGATTTAGCTTTCCTGGAAGCAAGACGATTGGCGACGCTGGAAAGAAAGCGACATCTAGGTGATGCCCTAAGGTGGTCGGATTGATTGTTAGACAATTAGCGCAATATGCATCTTTCCTTCTTATTAACACAAACGCCTTCATTCCAACATTTCACCTCCCATTAGTATTTGGTGAAAAGTGATTCTCTAGCCTGTGAACTAGGGTGGTGCAGGTCACAAGCACCCTTGCCAATACGTAGCGCCAGGCACTATTATAAGCATGAGACTCCGTAATCTTGTACTAATACGGAGTACGGCCCACTCAAAATTGAGCTGTGTTAGCTGTGTTAGCTGTGCTTACTCGTTACTCCGTACTGAGCAGGCCTCAACCCAAAAAAAAAGAAAAAAAAAACACATTTCTATCTTCATGTCAAAGCACATATCCTACCACGCTCTCTAAATCCTGTGTAGATTTGTGATTGTATCACTATTGGGGGAAAATTGTGCCCCGCGATCTATTTACACTTTAACAACACACCAAATTGCTCATTGAGCGGCAGGAGGAACATTGGAGGCCATGACATCTCGCGACAGGGAAACCAACCGACATTCGAGTCGCCGCCATGCAGATGATCATGACAATGAATCTCGAATAGAAAACGAGAGACGAGAGACCGAACGACCCATCCGGAAGCACGACAGAGATGATGCAGACGAGAACAGGCCTGGAAGGAGAAAGCACCGGTCGCGTGAGAGAAGGGGGGATGAGCGGTCGCGGTCGCGCTCCCCAAGAGACCCCTCAGGTAGAGGGCGGCGGCGACGGAGGTCAAGATCGAGGTCCGTTGAGAGACGAGAAAGGGATGGCGATGGGAGACACGAAAAACGACGGCGGGATGAGCGGAGGGATGAGCGGAGAGATGAGCGGAGACACGGGAATGAAGACCGGGACAGGGACAGGGACAGGGACAGGGACAGGGACAGAGGAAGGGAGCATGGTAGACATCGTAACCACGATGCCGGCCGCCGGCATGCCTCCCCCATTACGCAAAAACGCATATCCAAATCCAAATCCCCATCGCGACGCTCCCCATTACGCAAGTCTGGCCCTCTCCCCTCACAACAAGATTCGTTTGCCCTCACCGTACCAAGCGCCGACGAGACTAAACCTAAAGTTAAGCCGAATTTCGGTACTACGGGCGTCCTTGCCGCCGCCTCAAACACAGTCACTCAAATGGACGGCACAAGCATTGTGTTAAAATACCACGAACCGCCAGAAGCACGCAAGCCCTCATCACGAGATGACTGGCGTCTATTTATTTTCAAAGGCTCCGACGTCGTTGATACTGTCGAATTAAGCGCCCGGAGTTGCTGGCTTATTGGCCGCGAAATTGCCGTTGTTGACTTGGCTGCCGAACATCCAAGTCTGAGCAAGCAACATGCTGTTTTACAATTTCGATACCTGGAGAAGAGGGATGAGTTTGGGGATAAGAAGGGGAAGGTTAAGCCATATATTATTGATTTGGAAAGTGCGAATGGGACGATGTTAAATGGAGAGAAGATTGAGGCCAGGAGGTATGTTGAATTGAGGAGTAAGGACGTTATCAAATTTGGGTTCAGTGAGAGGGAGTATGTCTTGATGCTGTCTAGGGATTAGCGAGGGGAATAAAGGCGATTGTTTTATATGCCACAACTCTGTAGATGGACACCCTGCATCAATACTAAGATCTTACGTCCCTGACAACTCTTCCACATATGCTGGGCTTAATATTTTTTCTTCAGCAAAATATGGTAGGTGGATGGCTTCATATATTGGTGCAATTGAGAGAGTTTGACAAACAGCAAATAAAAACAGTTATCCGGCCGACCAGCATTAACCGTTTTTATCCTGTTGCATCTGTTTAACATTGCAGCTTGTGGATTTCGAAATGCCCCCCTGTAGTATTAATATGTACAAGTATTACGGAGTACGTATTACTCCATAAACGTTCTCCATATGGAGGAAAGAAATGGTCAAGCCACCCCCACCTCCAAGGTTGGGCAAGGGATATGTGGCACTCTAGCCACATATGCCCCACGATGGAGTTCTGATTTTCTGGGATGCTGGCATGTGGCTGGCTATTAGACACCAAGAGTTCTTACTCAATGCACAGAAGACGTTTTCATACAAGTAAATCCAGCAAGTGAAAACTCACTATCGTTCGTTGAAGGAGCCCACACATCTCCGTATACCCCAGTATGTGTCAGGATACACAATAAACTCTTTTTTCATCCCCCACCGTCGACAAGTTGTACAACAGGGCAATGTTAGTTGGCCAAGAATGCCAAAGAAAGTTCCAGAAGTACCCAGCCCAAAAAGGTTGAACAGCCTTGGAAATGCAGCGTTTTGGCCATTCCAATAGATATCGCATTTTGGTGTGTTGTCATTGATTGCCCAATCAGCTGAGCCTCATTGGACTCAAATGCCCTATCTGAATAGGTAAGCAGACGTTCAGAGGAGGAGAACGAACTGACTTGTCAATGGGGCCGGTCAGTTTGATGGAGGGACGTGAGCCCAAGCAGCCCAATTGGATGGACAGACTCGGTGGGTGGTGCCAGCACACAATGGAGAGTGAGGGGCTTGTATTGTCAATGGGTTGGTAGTAAAGAAGAAGGCATCAATTTGTACCGGCGTGGCAGTATAGCAAGCATTGATTTGATTTGAACATTTTGTGTGATTTTTTTCTGCATTATTCTGCGTGCCATATTGCACTTTGTCAAAGATTCACTATGTTTCCTGTAGACCACTGACGATGTCTGTGGCCCTTGGCAATAGTGTACTCCGTACACACTATTATCCTTTAGGCGGGTCCTTTCCGCCACAATCCACGCTAAACATCTTGTGTTCTTTATATTTTTTTTTTTCACTCCCCCTTCCTTGTGTTTTCTTCCTCCTTTGATCACACGTCCACGCCCACCAGCACCGCCTGTCAATTCACCACCCTTAGGGTGCGATCATCTGTCTCGCCTTCTCCCCCCTCTCCCTGCGTCTCTCTCCTATCCGGATTTCTTCCTCTATTTTCTTCTCTCTCGCCAAAGGTCCCATTCTGGTATCGACGTCCTGCCAATTCTTGTTGTGATCATATCAGCAGAACTTGCCTGCCAGCCACACCAGACATTCACACTCTGGCTCGTTGATCTCGGCATTCCAAACGCTCGTCCATTTGCACCTTTGCCGTCACTTCCATCTCTTTGTCGCAACTTTGTAGCGCCTCGACTTGGCATTTGTCTGTTGTGGTCCCCAATTTGCGCAAGCAGAACCACTCTTCCATCTTGACTGAGAACATACAGTTTTCAATCTTTGCAACAAGGTACATCTACCTCATCACTCATCCAGTATATACAAAAGACAGGAAACAGGAATAACTAACCAGGAAAAAAAACAGGCCGTTTCCATATTCCACAAATCCAGAAATCAACCCCGAGAACGCCTATTCCTCCTCCTCGACCCTCTCGAGACACATACTCGCACTCTTGTTCATCAACTTGACGGGTTTGCATCTGTTTCCCCGGATAACATTCTGTGACTTTGACTAGTCATGGCTTCGCAGTTGTCCTCGTTGCAGTTCGCTTACCGGACCCAGAAGACGATTGGGGTTTTCAACGCCTCCCCCGTCTATGCACCACTCGCTGGGTTCCAGAAACCTGAAGGGAATCTCCGGTGCTGCGCCTATTCCCCTTGTGGCCGTTACTTTTCCTGGGCATCCTCGGACGCTGTGACTGTCGTCGACAGCCTAAGTGGCTCCACTGTTGCATCACTGTCCCTTCCCAATGTCTACGAGATTGGTTTTTCGCCTCGTGGCACCTTCCTCATGACCTGGGAGCGACCCTCTAAGGATGAGGCCGGTGACGCTACTAAGAACCTAAAGGTTTGGCGCACCGTTGACTCTGCCGGCGCTGAGAAGAAACCTGTCGGCAGCTTTGTACAAAAGTCGCAGAATGGATGGATGATCCAATACACCTCGGATGAAAAATACGCCACCCGCCTCGTAACCAACGAAGTGCAGTTTTACGACAGCAATGATCTCGCTACCGTCTGGAACAAGCTCCGAGTTGAAGGCGTGGCTTCGTATACTCTGAGCCCGGGGCAGTCCCATTCGGTAGCCGTGTTTGTCCCCGAACGCAAGGTACGTTGACTTGATTGCGCTTCATATCTGCCCTCTTGTTCTGAATCTGGTTTGGCGCTAACACTTGAATGTAGGGGCAACCTGCTGCTGTCAAAATCTTCAATGTGCCCCAATTTGCCTCGCCCGTTTCGCAAAAGACATTCTTCAAGGGCGACAAAGTCCAGCTCAAGTGGAACGCTCTCGGCACTAGTCTTCTCGTCTTGGCACAGACTGAGGTTGACAAGACCAACAAGAGCTACTATGGCGAAACGACGCTTTACTTGCTCAGCGCCAGTGGGGGTTTTGATGCCCGCGTAACTTTGGATAAGGAGGGTCCCATCCATGATGTCTCTTGGTCGCCAAACTCCCGCGAGTTTGGTGTTGTATACGGCTACATGCCCGCCAAAACGACCATTTTCAATAACCGGGCCATGCCCACCCACTCGTTCCCCATTGGGCCACGAAATACCATTATTTTTTCGCCCACTGGCCGTTTCGGCCTCGTTGCCGGTTTTGGTAACCTTGCGGGACAGATTGATGTCTACGACCTCGAACGCGACTTCCGCAAGCTATGCACTATTGAGAGCGGCAACCCCAGCGTCTGCCAGTGGAGTCCAGACAGTCGCTACATCATGACGGCTACCACATCACCTCGCCTACGCGTGGACAATGGCGTTAAGCTGTGGCACGTGAGCGGTGGGCTGATGTACAACGAGGACATGGTTGAGCTCTACCATGTCGTATGGCGACCCACGGGACCGGGCGTTCCCCAGCTGTCTGGAGACCCGCTGAATCCGGTGCCGGTAGCCCACTCCTCGGCCGCGACTTACTTGGGCAGTGTGAAAACCCCAAGCAAGCCAGCCGGAGCCTATCGACCGCCGGGCGCCCGTGGCCTAGCCACCCCGCTCCACTTCAAACGCGAGGATGAGGGGGGGGCTGCCCACGTTGTGGGTAATGGCATTCCCCAGGTGCCGGCCGCGAACGGTTTTGGACAGAATGGACTTGGCCGTGCTCGCCGTGTCGTACCGGGCGCCGAATTTGCCGAACCGGCTCCTGCTGCGACAGTTCCGGGTGCTGAGCCTGCTGGTGGCGATGAAAACCTCTCCAAGGCAGCTCTCAAAAACAAAAAGAAGCGAAACAAGAAGGCCAAGGATGCGGACGTGCGAAACAACGCCAATCTCGCGACTGAGGGCGGCGGCGGCGCCTCACTCGCGCCACCACCGGCCCATGACCGTGGAATGGGCTCCGGCAATGAGGGGCACAGCCCTGAGCGACGCAACGGCGCCGGCCACCGTCACCATCGCAGCTTGTCGCGTAATCCCGGACAGCGATCTCGTAGTAATACCACGCGCCTCAACCCTCCGCACGGGTCTCAGGCTCCCCAACAGGGTGCTGGCTATGGCCAAGGCCAAGGGGGGGCGCCCAATGGCGCTCCTCTTGGGCCTACCGCCGAAGTCAATCCGAACGCTAAGAAGGTCCGGAGCCTCCAGAAGAAGATTCGGGCCATCGAGGACTTGGAAATGCGACTTGCTGGCGGCGAGAAACTTGAGGATACGCAGATGAAGAAGATTGCAACTAAGGCCGCTGTTCTCGAAGACCTTGAGGCTCTCGATGCGAAATAGAGGCTAAATACGCTTTTGTATTGCTCTGCGTGATGCACAAACTACGTGCAGAATCTCCCCTCCCGAAAAGGACATTTGGATTTGCTCCGGCTGGGGTCACTGTATCAGGATGCACCAGAAGTAGCTAGGCCCAACGGGCGCTTTCGCCTATGAAAAGGAAGTGGATTATAAATTTACATTACTTGCACTAGGTTCTTTTTTTTCTGAGACGTGATGTGGTGCCACAGATATCTTGATGTGGAAGCAATGTGTTGGCCTTCGTTCCATTTGGCAACTTTCGGAGAGTTAACTTCATCGTGCTGCCAGGTGTGTGTACATGATGGGATTCATGATGTTATTCTGAGACGGTCTCTTTCATATCCTTTTCAAGAAGGTACACCAAGAAGGAAGGAGCGACCAGCCAAGCATCTCTGTTTGTAGCTAAATTGTGGATTGCAAGCTTATTTCGTAGTTCCAGATAGAAATTCTGTCGCTCTTTCTGTCTCTTTTCGGTTTTTCTCGCCCCTTCCTATCAAAGTCTGGTTGACGTCCACTCAAACTTACCTTTCTGTCTTGGAAGGGGGTGTTTTCTCTATATATAAAAACCAACACGCCTTCATCTAGAGAGCGTGACCAAACCCTGTACCATATAACAACCAAGGGGACTATCCATTGTCGTTCACCAAACGTGGCGTGCTCAAGTTTCTAACCCCTCCGCCTCTCTATGTTGATTGCACAGCACGTCGCCATTACCACAAATTCTGCCGACCACCTACCTGGTCAATATTCTGAACCACCCGGCACAATGTGGTGCGAATATTTGGCTTGTACTGCCCCTGGGCACATGCGTCTGGGGCCAAAGCTTCATCTTTTTTCTGCCAACATCAGTAGGTTAGTGCTCATTCGAATCTGGGTCCCTTCAAGTCCCGTCACATCTTCAGTCAGTTCTAATACAAAAATACGCCAATGCTACAGATCCAGTGTTCCCTGAAACGACCCGAATTATTTTAATCCAGAGAAATAGCGAGCTATCCAGAACCTATGCCTCGTCAAACTACCAGACACACTCCTCCAGCCAGGAGGATACCGGGCCAAGGGATGCAACGGGCTTTCAGTATACGGCCCGATGCACCAGATCATGGCGAGGAAGAGTATACACCATCTGGTGTCGTGCGGTTGTATCCGTACTGGAGGTGGTCCGGCAAAGAGGACGAGAAAAGTAGGAGACAGATCTGGCCAAACGGAGGGCAGGACCGGCTTTGGTCTAGGTCTCGGGTGGAGACCAAATCGTGACATTTCCCCTCACCTGGGATACATCTCCCATCGGAAAGGGAGCTTACGAGGATGAGAATACACCACTGTGTCCTGGTTAATATGCTGGTTGGTGGTAGCATCACGGCTTTGCCCATTCACGATTCACCGGCAGCCACGCCAATACCATTTTTGAAGATCGAGATAGTGATGGCATGAAACGCAATATTCTCACTTGGATGCAAATCATGATTGGGCATGAGGTTGCAAGGGAGGGAAGCCGTCCGGGACACTGGATTTTTTTTGGCATATGCCAACGAACATATAACTAGAGTGACCAACGGCTTTTCCAAAATAAAGACAGCACTAGCACCATTAAATTCGTATGCAGTGTTACGCTCAAGCGATGGTTGGATAGGCAATTTTGTGGAGATTTGGAGGCAGATAATCCAAAACCTGCAGGAACAGTGAGGACCAGATACTTCTATGTCTCCAACCCAAGGCTGGTCCTTGCAATGGGTCTTTGTCTTCGAGTCATCTGTAGAAGCCTCTTCTTGACTCAAAGGGTATAGTATCAGTCGGTTACTTCACCAAGCTACTCCGTACAGGCAATAGGTTTTGGCACCCCACTATTTTTTCCCGATTTTCTTCTGATTGTCGGGTTCATCCCGCGCTAAAATTCGTGACCCCTCCCCACACTTGCATGAAATATTTGGCCCGAGCCTCGCCCTATGGATTTTTTTTTTCGCCCCTACAAAGCCCACTTCCATGATGCCGTAAACTCTTTCCGTCGTACTGAGAGATCTTCATACTATATCCTACCGCAGCTCTTGCGCCGTAGGGCAACCGGACATCCGTTCTTCCTGCTCAAGACCACTTGCTACCGTCCCAATCTCGTTGTGGAGAAGAATCTCCCCACTATCTCGCTGCAATGTCGTCCGCAATGGCAAACGAGATCAAGCTCCTCAGCGGCAGCAGCCACCCGGAGCTTAGTGAGTTGGTAGCACGAAGGTGGTTGTTTCCTTTTTTTTCCCATAATCCTCGGGCACCCGACCCCGAATATAGATTTTCCTTTCAATGTGAGCAGACCGCTAATTCGCCACCTTTCGGATTTCAGACTCGGTATCAAAGTTGCGAAGACGAATACAGTAAACTACTCGAACCAAGAAACTTCAGTTATTATCGGCGAATCCGTCCGAGACGAGGATGTCTTTATTCTGCAGTCCCCCGCGCCCGGTGATGTCAACAACGGACTCATGGAATTGTTGATCATGGTCCAAGCTTGTCGGTCTGCTAGGTATCGCTTGATCCGAACCCGCTGCTGGTCTAGAAACCCCAAGATCTCAAGAACTATATTGACAAATTAACGGGCCATAGTGCGCGACGAATCACCGCTGTTATTCCCAGCTTTCCCTATGCACGCCAGGACAAGAAGGACAAGGTACACCGCATGCCTATTGGAGAATTGTTTGCCCGTAGAGACTTGTGAACCGTAACGGTCTAACAGATTCAATCATAGTCCCGAGCACCCATCAGTGCTAAGTTGGTCGCCAATATGCTCCAGACTGCTGGTGCGAATCACATCATCACAATGGATCTCCATGCCAGCCAGGTACGCGAAATTTCGCCTTCGTATCCGCCATAGAATGGTGGGCTAATGGATGAAATAGATCCAAGGATTCTTCTCCGTACCTGTCGACAACTTGTACGCTGAGCCGTCGGTGCTCATGTGGATCCGGGAGAACTTGAAGGTGGACGAGACTGTGATTGTTTCTCCCGACGCAGGTGGTGCGAAACGGTAAGATTTTATGCCGCCGCCTCTTGACTTGCTGTTTCTCATACTCTTTTAGAGCTACATCGATTGCGGACCGCCTGAACACGGGATTTGCTCTTATTCACAAGGAAAGGCCACGGCCAAACGTCGTGGGCCGAATGGTAGGGTTTACAAGGACTCAGTTGGTCTTCATGGCCATGGCTCTTTTTGGCTAACCTTGAGTTTGCAGATTCTTGTCGGTGACGTCAAGGACAAGACCGCCATCCTTGTTGGTAAGTCTTGTTACCGCTTAGTTATCAAAACCTCGCTTAAATGCTAACGTATTTTGGCAGACGATATGGCTGATACATGCGGTATGGTTACCCGAAGTGACGGAACTCAATCTTTGCCACCAAGATAATTCTTCTAACCATACCAACAGGAACTCTGGCTAAGGCTGCCAGTGTCTTAAAGGAGCATCAGGCTAAGTCTATCGTCGCTCTCGTCACCCACGGCATCCTTTCTGGCAAGGCAATCCAGATCATCAATGACAGCTGCCTCTCGACTGTCGTCGTAACAAATACGGTTCCCCTTGGTGACAAGCTCACCAAGACCGACAAGATCAAGGTCATCGATGTCAGCGCAACGATTGCCGAGGTGAGAACTGGCTCTTTTTGAATTGAACTGAGGACGTAAATACTAATGACAGTACTAAAACAGGCTATCCGTCGCACACACAACGGTGAATCGGTCTCATACCTTTTCACCCATGTCCCGGTGTAAAATCCAGGGATTCTGTTTTCCTATCAAGATGACAGTTGGCTGAAGACTGGCAGGGTTGTATTCTACTGAGAGTTTGCCCTCGGTCATGTTTGCCAACAAATCTAAAGCACAGTTGCAATACAGCAGCAGTGTCGGTGACCTTGTCCGCGCTTGTGGTGTGGATGCTTTGAAAGTGTCAGGCTATTGGCAATCAATCGGTTCAAAATTCCGAGAGAATTTGGTCGATTCCCGCCAACCATGTTTTTGTTTTAGTTTCGTCGTTTGCCTTATGCTGGAGTTTGGGATTGCAGCTCGTTCATAAACCAAGATCGAGAACTATACTTTTTTTCCTTTTTTCGCTTTCTACACATTCTTCTCTGGGAGGATATACTACATCATACTAGACACATTAAACCTGACCCTCTATAGGCCAGGAATCAAGAGAACAGAACTGCATTAGAATTAATTTTAGACAAAATATGCAACATCATCGTGTACGGAGTACTTGAAGATACAAGTATGCAAGCTAACCTCTTATGTCACAACTGGCTTCTTTGATGAGTAAAGGAAATTACCTGCATTGGCCAATCAGTTGCGTGTTAATTCAAACCATCACGTGAAATGTCACGTGGAAGGCAGAGCTCTTTTTTTCCCTCTGCACTAATCCTTCCGTCCCACATCACCCAATACCTTCTCTCTCCGCAAATCCCTCTCCCCTCGGCTTTCTCTCCTTTCCTTTTTTCCTTTCTCTTTTTCCCACCTCCACCGAGTTTCATATCCTTGAAGAATGTCGCCTCCCGCCGCAGCTGAGGCTGATGTGTTCGAGCCGCAAGACGCGCTCGGGGCTGGTCTTCGGGGCACGGGCATTGGTGCTGGCGCTGGTTTCTTTGCTGCTGCGATTGCCAATGCTTTGGCTACGCGGAACGTCGGTGCATTGGCCGTGTTTACCCGGTCTGGAAGCACAATTTTGACAATGGGTGAGTCTCAATTCTTTTTCTTGTCGTGTCCTTGATCATCGAGGGTTCAATTGGGTGGTTGGGTATGATGTTTAGATGCCCGTCTCACCCGTCCTCAAAACTTTGTCCTGAACCCAAAGTTAAATTTGCTTCGGGGCACTTTTTCTAACTTGACTTTTTCTATTTAGCTGTGAGTGCGGGAACATTTGAGTTTGTTCGTACCGCTTCCGCCAACTTGCGTCAGAAGAACGACCACTGGAGCACAGCTCTTGGTGCCGCGTCAGGTGGTGCCATTATTGGAATTCGAGGTACGAACTGACCATCATTCATATCCAACATGGGCATAATTCCATTCGATTACCTCCCCGCTAACTTGTCTTATTCACAGCACGCCAACTGCCCGCTGTCCTTGGAATGGGTGCCTTCATGGGCGTTACCCTCGGCTTCTTCGAGTTCACTGGCGGTCGAATCAACGGTTGGGCAAGGGAACAACCAGAGGAAGAGTACGAGCGAAAGCTCAAGTTAAGACAAAACCGAAGGCGGCCTATTGAGGAGACAATCGCAGAGGTTGGCGAAGGACGAGGTATGTCGCCAATATTATATCCGAAGCCTCCGAGATCTCGAATCAATTCTTAACCATCGATATAGGCATCCACCCTCCCGGATACGAAGAGAGGCGGCGTGAGCGGCTAAGGGAGAAATACGGCTACGAGATTAACCCCGTCAAGGCCTCCGTCGATTAAACTCGAATGTGTCTAACCCCTCACAAACACCTCTCTCCCCCTTCCGCCCTCCTTAGACGCTGTACATACATCTCCTTGTCACATCTCCCGAAAAGGGATTCTGGTTTTGGCATGATCGTGTTTTGAGTCCATGCAACGGAGTTGACTATAGAATCTCGCCCTTGTTCAGTCTCAATGAAGTGCCATCTAACTGCAGGCCTTCACTGATACCAAAGGTACGTTTTAACTCATTGATTCTTCTAATACTTTTCATCTCCCCGAGATTCCGAAATACCCCAACCTTTGGCAACATGATGAAATATAGCAGAGGCTGTTTATGAATCTATTACATGTTTCAATCGCTCACCAATTTTCTACGTTTTACTTCTGATTAAATTGCTTATCCTTCTTCACATTCACTCATTCTTTTTTCACTCACGAACTAAGCTGACGAAAGTGAACAGAATCCATTCCTCTTTCCTACTTGTCTTTGTCAATTTTGGCTTTCTCTAGTATTATCTGAGTCAACAGCCATGGGAGGAGTTTGTAATGTATTTATATCATAGCTAGTTTCCTAATGATTTTTTTTGTAGCGGCTCAAGAACCGCTTGATATGACCATCATTCCCATTATATACTCTCTTCACCTCGTGACATTCTTACTATTCTTCTTGTCCTGAGATCCGTCCTATGATTTCTGATTTACCATCCCAGTTATAACGCCTCTCGCAAAAGTACAGAAAAAATCCTCATTCCCATCATAGAGTCTTGATGGCCTGGAAAAAGGGATTCGCCAAAAGCTTCTCATCACCTGTAACCAACTCCTTCAACCGCGCAACTTTTTGCTCCTCGCTCATTCCGCCCTCCTTCTCGACATCCTCCTTCCACTTTGCAAGCACATTTTTCAACAATGCGCTGCCCGAAGCCACGTCTTCCGTCTTGTACTGGACGGCCGAATCCTCGTGCTTGGACGTGAAGTCCTCGAGTTCGTCGGCCTTGCGTTTCGCCATGCGGACGACCTTGTCTGGGAAACGGACTAGTTCGGCGACATGGATGCCGAAACTCTGGTCGCAGATGCCTGGTTCGACTTTGTATAGGAGGGTGACTTCGCGGCGGGCGTCGCGCGAGGAGGTGTTGTTGTTGCCTACGCCGCTTATGTGTGCGGTTACGTGTAGGTTTCGGACTTGGGGGTATGTGTCGGCCAGGGCGGTGAGTTCGTGAAAGTGGGTGGCGAACATGGCGAAGCAGGAGATCTCCTTGATGATGTGTTCGGAGATGGCCCAGGCGAGGCCGAAGCCGTCGTAGGTTGAGGTTCCGCGGCCGAGCTCGTCAATGATGATGAGCGAGTCTCGTGTTGCGGACTTTAGAATGTTGGCGGTTTCCAACATTTCAGCCATGAAGGTGGACACGCCTTTTAGTTGCGAGTCACTGGCGCCTACTCGGGCGAGGACCGAGTCGAAAATGGTTAATTCGGCTTCAGTACAGGGCACGAAGCAGCCGATTTGGGCCATGAGGGCGATTACGCCAATCTGGCGAATGTAGGTAGACTTTCCGCCCATGTTGGGGCCGGTGATGATCAAGAAAGATGATTTGTCGCGAACGAGCTCAACATCGTTTGTGATGAATTGAACGTCGTCTTGCATTTCAAGACAGGGGTGCCTTGCCTCCCGGAGTACGGTCTGACCTTCTCCTCGGCTATGGATTGTGGGCCGCACATAGGCGGTGGGAGCATGGACAGAGGCATGGGCAAAAGAAACGATGACGTCGAGGTGAGCCAAAACACCAGCCAACCGTTCAATGACGGGACAGTACGAAGCGGCGCAGTTGACTACTTCGCTCACCAGGCTACTCTGTTGTTTGTTGTAGCTCTGATTCACCGAGTCAAACTGTCGGCGAAGGGTCTGCAGATTACGGGTTGTGAAATAAACACCGTTCTTTTGAGTTGAGCACTCCTGGTAGGATGAGTTGTTGCGGATGCACCCAGCCTCTTGTCGTGTCAAGCGCATACACCAGCCATGCACCCGGTGGTTCTCAAGGAAGATCTTTTTGTCACGCTCCTGACCCAAGTCCTGCGCGGCCTCGCGAAACTCGGCATTCATTTCAGACTGAATCTTTGTAAGTTTGGAGCGAAGGATCCGTAGGCTGTCGTCAAATTCTGGCTTGATGATGAACTCATGGTTGTCCATCGCCTCGAGGTCCACGGTAGTTTCCACTAGATCCGCAAGTTTGGCGAGACTATCGGCAAGTTCGCGAAGAGGCGAAGTGTAAGCGGCATCGAGTGGGTCGCGGTATGTCTCGTCCATGACCCCTTCGAGAGTACCAAGGAGGTTTGGTAGACGAATGACAACCTGATAGGCACGGACAACATCTTCAAGATTGGCCTTGCCTCTCTGGAAACGTTTCGAGAGGCGGTAGAGATCTGGAATGGCGCGGAGGTGGTCTTCCTGCATGGTTTGACGGAGCTCTGTGTCGGTGACAAATGCTTCCACGAGCTGTTGGCGTTTCTCGATCTCCTCCTTGCTCATTAGCGGCTGCTTGAGCCACTGAGACAGTAATCTGCTGCCGGACGCAGTCTTGCAGTGATTGAGCAAGCCATAAAGACTCATAGACTTGGCGCCATCTCGTGGTCCAGGCATCAAGTTGAGAGCCTTAAGAGCAGCCGCGTCCAGCTTCATAAAGTGGTCGAGGTCATGCTGGTAGAGATTGTACTGGCCAAAGTTGGAAGGGTCTTGCAGGACGCCAAGGTATTTGATCAAGGATGCCGCGGAGCCCATGGCTAGCTTGAGTTCGGACTGGGGGAGGGTGATGATAGACCGCTCGTCCTTGAGGAGACGAGCGAGATCCTGTTCGATATCCCGAGTGCCAAAATCAGACGGCGATCGCTCCGATATGGCAACACCGCAATTGTCGATGATTTGTTTAATTTTGGCTAGCTCAGTGTCCTTCTCCTTGGAATTGTCCATTTGCACGAGACATTCTTTGGCCCCGAGTTGAATGAGGAGCGATTCGAAGTTTGAATAAAGATCATTGTCGAGGAATTCGCTGACACCAAGTTCACGCACAGAAGCATCGGCGAAGCAGACGCCCACAGTACGAGCCTCGCTTGCCTTGGCAGATATCTTGACGGCAACTATCATGGGCGCAGCGTCAAACTGACCGCCAATGTCGTCCTCGACATCTTGAAGGTTACCGGGGGACGCCTGCTTGGCCAGTTTCCAGTTCATGCGGCCGTTCGGGCTAGACCAAATTTCGATGCGCTTCCCTAGCTTGAAAAGGGCTTCTCGAAGGAATTGGCGGAAGACGGTGACGGTCATGGTAACGGAGGGGAGGCCAGTGTGGTCGTTTTTACCGAGTTGTCTCACGACAGACGTTGATTTGTAGATCTGGTAGTAAAAGGGGGGGGGTTAGCGCATGAAATATGAATCGTGGTAGGAGAAGAACACACCGTCTTCGCTATGTAGTTTGCATTGTCGCCGTGGGCAGTATACCAGTCGCCACGATCAAAGATTCGGACGGTGTCTTCGGTCACAGCCGGGAGGGATTTGAAGAAGCGGATGAAGCCATGTTCATCATCGACCTAAGAATAGTCAGTCAGACAAAGTTGGACACGATGGGATCGTCGTAATAGTTCATGCCTTTAACTCTGGCCGTGCTGACATAGTTGTGAGGGCAGCCGACGGAACACAGTCCAGGCCAAGGAGAAACGGTCAAGAGACTCAGAAGAAAATGCAACTAAGGTGGTTGCTGTGGATAGGTACGGAATGGATCGTTGGCTGATTTGACAATGGCAGAAGAGAAGAGTGTTAGGTATAGGAGAACGAAGTGGGCGATAGGCCGAATAATTATTGCTCTAAATTACTTCAAGTATTCATTTACTCAAGTCAAGGGACCTGGTCGTCGCGTTCCAACGCTGAACTTTGGAGGGGGAACGCGTCAAAAATGAGCTAAACCAAAAGTGGTAGAATTGAGCCACCGCCTCAGCCATGTGGGGGGTTTTCACACTGTGTCCAACCCCCACCAATGCTAAATTTCGAGTGCTTTGCAAACATCTAGGGGAAAAAAAAAAAGAGGAAAAAAAAAAAAAAAGACGACTCCCCCGACCCGGCGATACATTCCAGGCCTTGAGGACTCAACAGTCCACGCCATGGAGCTCGATGCACCCGAAAACTCAATCGCCCTCTCTCCGGAAGAGCAAATAGGACCCTCCAAACCGACCTCCGAAGCCCCTCCACCATCCAATGGCACCAAAGTCCCAACAGAAGAACCTCCCGTCCTGACAAAAAGCGCCCTTAAGAAACTAAAGCGTCGCCAACAATGGGAAGACGGCCGAGAAAACAGGAAAAAGGCAAGAAAAGACCGCCGTCATGAGCGCAAAGCCCGCCTCCGCACCGAACGAGAAGAAAAGATTGCCGAGGCCGCGGCCAAAGGCATCGATCGCGCCACGGCCCTCCAAGCAATCCGCAAGCCGCCACCGCCACCAGCAACGCTTGTCCGCATGGCATTGGTGATTGATTGCGACTTCGAAAAGTACATGTTGGAGAAGGAAATCATCTCGCTTGGTAGTCAAATTACGAGGTCGTATTCCGATAGGCGCAAGGCTGCTTTCCAGCCGCATTTGTTGGTTAGCGGGTGGACTGGGAAGTTGCGGAATCGATTTGAAACCGTTTTGGAGAATTCGCATGCAAAATGGAAGGTCCATTTTGTCGAGGGGAGTTTCATGGATGCGCATGCTAAAGCCAAGGAATTGTTTGAGGGACCTCGGGCTGGCGAGGTTATCGATTTGCTTAAACCGTCGACTGATTCCCCCACCCCCGCGATTCACCCTGAACAAGTCCTCGAGAGCGCCGCCCCAACTCCGGATCCAGAGGACGACGTGGTTGACCCCTCAGTTGTCTATCTAACCTCAGACTCACCCAACACTCTCACCCGCCTCGAAGCCAACACGACCTATATCATTGGCGGTCTAGTAGATCGCAATCGCGAAAAGGGAATCTGCTACAAACGTGGGCGGGAAAACCACGTGCGAACGGCAAAGTTACCTATTGGCGAGTACCTCTCCATGCAGAGCCGAAAGGTTCTCGCTACCAACCATGTAGTGGAAATTATTCTCCATTGGTTGGAGTGTGGTGATTGGGGCGAGGCATTCTTGAAGGTGATTCCGAAGAGGAAGGGCGGAGTTTTGAAGGACGAGCATGATGATGGTAAAAAGGAGGGGAGCGGGGATGAGTCGTCTGAAGAAGGAGGGGAATCAGGCAATGAGGACGAGCAAGCTGAGACCGAGGTGGTAGAAGGTGCCGCCAGTAGCACAGAGAAGGAAACACAGTCATGATACGGAGTACGGAGTAGACTTCTAACAAAACTGGATAAAAGAAATTTGATAGATATTCATTATGGAGCATTATACCAAGAAATAAAAGAAACGAAAATGAACCATTACCCAATCCACTTCTTGGATCAAGGTAGCTGTAACCCTCTGACGAACCTAAAATGCGGAAAAGAGAGAAAGAAAACGCAGTCATACTACTTTGCTAAAACTCCAAGCCACCACCGCCTTCTTCTCTCGCCCTCTTGCCCTTGGCTTCATCCTTGATGATACCCGATACAAAAGATCGGAAATAGTCAATATATGGCTTGAGTCCCGTCTTCTCCCAGTCGGCGACCTTGCCTTCATCGCCATTCCCTTCCCAAGCATCAATCTCTGCGAGGAGTGCCTGCACGGTAGGGACACTGAGGGGATCGAATTCCTCAAGTTTGGAGACATCAATGGGCACACAAACACGGCCTGTTCCCGGATGTACGACGAAAGGACTCTTGAGCAAATGGTTTAATTTCTTGCTGACTTCGATATCGAGACGTGGGTAGGTGTATTCGAGGACGACATCCTGTTTTGCTTCGCGTAAGGCACGCGTATCCAAATTTCGAGATGCGCCTGATCGCGCTGAAGTATCAATGTCGGCCCATTTCTCGGCCGACGTGCGTGAAGTTTCGGCCCATTTCTTCCGTAGGGTTTCGTTAAGGGTCCTGTCGGGTAGAAGTGTGAGGAGACGCTCGGCGCGCTCGGGGGTTGACCAAGGGTCTTGCGCCAATAGCACATCATCTTGGAAGTGTGATTTGAGGACATCGAGACTTCGGCTGTAGGAAAAAAAAAACAAGAGTTAGAATTGCGCAATGACTCCGAGTACACTGTGTCCAGCACTTACACAAGATGAGGATGCAACGGCCTCCGCACATTGACTCGCTTGCCCGCCTGTGCGCCACCCTTCACCACCTCTAGATAGCCGGCAATGGCCCTCCTCCGCGCATCGTCCAACTGGCGGGCTTCCTTGTCACACACCCAGGCGTGAGCCCCACGACGTCCCGAATACACCCACATGATATGTCGGAAACCGAAATCTTCGCGAAGAGCTGAATCGACCACCTTTACGGCCATGGTAATGAACTGCCAGCAGCGGAGGCAAATATTAGCCTTGTCGCAGCACGTACGGACGTCGTCGTAATCTGTAAGATCGATATCGAAGCAGAGCTCCTTTGCCACGGGCTTGAATGCGGACGCCGACCGGAGGGACTTGCGATCCATAGGATTTGTGTTGTATACAGGACCGATTTCGAATCGTGAGGGCATTTTTTGTAGGACGTCCTTGCGGAGGCTAGGTTGTATTAGCACGGCCCCCCTAAAAGGAGAGTGGGCAGGAGAAATCTCGAGGCGACGTACAGATCGGCAGTAGGGAAAGCACGGTATCGGAGGTAGGCATTGTTTTGTAGGGTATAAGCAAACTCGCGATGCGCAAAGTCGTTGGTTGGGGAAATGCCATGGTTCAACCATTGGAAAAGGTACCGCCACGGGAACAGCCGTTGGTAGAAACTGCGCATGATCTCGGGATCCGATGCAGAACCCTGGATATTTCTGTTTTGTTTTGAAGAGCAGTCAGTAAACGGCCAGGTTTCCTGTCGCGAGCTTGGAATAGACCTACTGCATGGGAATATCACCGATGGAGGAGGGAAAATCTGTATCGTCCACGTCGTCAAAAAGATCCTCTAATTTCTTACTACTGCCTTGATCATCCACTTTCACGGCATCGTCGACATTGGCATCCATGTCCATGGCAACATCGGCATCACCCTCAGGCGACACTGGGGTCGCGGCGGGGGGAGGTGAGGGCATTGATTCTTCCTGAGCTATCGGCTCAGGCGAGACTGAATGTGGCATGGCGTACTGAGATGGTTGACAGTATGAGTTTACTCGTGGATTTTCGTCGGTCTCGTTCACTTACGGTCGGCTTTGCAGAAATGGAGTTTTGTGTCTCGTCCGTCGGGTGAAGCAAAAGATGGTTGAAATGGCATGTGGGGCATGTTAAATGGAAAACGCGTCAAAAAGACGCGTCTTGCACAGTGCAGCCATTTTCGACCTTACTCTGCCAGCTGCCAGCTGTTGCCGGAAACTCAAGTAAACGATTATGCCTCGATTATGGGATAAGTGCACTAAGAAGTATCCATTATGGCTAGGTGAAGACAGTTACAATATGCAATACAGGACGTCTGGGCCTTGATTGGGGGAAGAAAATAAATCCCGGTGTAATCGCATGCACGGTAAATCAGTAATAATTTTGCAGATTCGCAACACCAGACGCTCCCGATTGCCCAGCAGAAGCTGGCCACGAAGGTGGCGGTTGCCCAACTGCGGCCGACTGCATTGTGTGGAATGACTGGGTCATGCCCGCTTGTGGACCGGTCGGGATGGCCCGATCGCCGCACTCAACCGTCTGCCCTGGCGCATAGCTGTGGCTACCCTTTGGCTCCACGTCATCAAGAGAGCGATAACCGTGATATCCACCACCGCGGCCACGCGGACCTTTACCGGACCCTCGTGGATTGCCTCTGTGACCGCCACGATAGCCCCCTGAAGCACCACCGCCACGGCCACCAGCACCGCCCCTTCCGTGGCCTCCACGGTGAGAACCTCGGCCATGCCCTGAAGAGTCGCGAGGGCCTTTTGGTATATCACCGTCAAGGGTATGCTTTCTCTTGTTGGGTTTGGATGGCGCTGATGGGTCATACTCGGACTCACCACCATCATCAGGCTCGATACGAAGAATGAGCTTTTCTCCCACCGTTGTGTCAAACTCAAAGGCCTTTTCAGGAGGCACAGGGTTCCAGTGCCGGATTCTATTAGCATCGGCAGGCCGACCATTATTTCGGAGAGCCAAGACGACCAGCGGTACAGGGTTCGTAGAGTGGTAGACGGTATTGTCGGGCACGGGACGCACACTCGCAGCCCAAACGTTATCGTCGTGACAAGCTATTCCCACCACCCGCCACCGTACCTTAGTCCCTAAGCCACCGACCTTACGCAGAATTGACGCCGGTGCCGGCCGAGGACAAATGAGAATAGAGTTACCATAAAGGCGTAGGTCCTCCTTCGGTAAGTTTGCGGGAATACCGGCAAGACCAATCAACCTTTGTGCGTCTTCGGCACCAATCATGTAGCTTGTAAAAAAGACGGTTTTTTTAATCGTCAAACGTTCGTAACGTGAACTAGAAACCGAGGAGCCCCGGGGGTTAGTTATGGTGTCGTTGTGGTCATTGATCATCTTCTGGACTTCGGCGACTTCCAGCACGGGGTCCAAAGTGGTTGCCACTTCGGCAACGGGAATCACATTGACCTGGAGAGGAGACCGCGAGGGTTGCGCGTCTACCCCGGTAGATGCGGCGGCCTCTAGCCTATTAAGATCGGCATTGTATGACTGGAAGAATCCGCGAAACTGAGTTACGTGCCGGGGCCGGTCCTCGTAGATCCGAAGCTCCTGGGCAGAAGTATACGTCTCTACCAAAGTCTGCAAGAAAATCTGCTTGAAATGCATGGTACTGGAAAACTGTTGGTTATCGGGGCCAACCGTAGGCTTCAGCCCCATCAAGTCAAATTCGAGGCCACGGCTCTTGGCCATGCGCCTAACGATATCGGCAAAGCCTTGTTCAGACCGTCCGGTCAGCAAGACGGTGAGTGCGTCCGACTGTTTCATACTCAGCTCAACGAGTTGCACAATCGTTTCGTTCCACCATCCAGCCCAGGCACGGGGCTCTTCTTTTTCCATGCCTTCGCCGGTGGCAGCCAGTATGCGGGAGTCGTGCCACCAGCCCCCGTTGACAAACACATCCTTAGAATGTAACTTGCCGATTGCTGGCCCTGTCCAAAGAGCGGGATTCGGCAGTGGTGTGCGAAAGACTACGTGGAAGTTAGGAGGCGCGAAGCGTTATAGGAGGGAGCAGCGGAAGACAGGTCGAGGAACATTCGGCAATGGGGATACCCACGTGTGTTATCAAAATCGTATACATGTAGTTCGCGAATAGAATCGATCGCTGTAAAGATGTTTCAGAAGATAGCCTCCAAGAGAACAACCTTGGGCCACAATTCGTTGGAGCAATGAAACCAAAGCGTCAGAATCGGAGAGAAAGCAGGAGCTTACCAGGGAGCTTTGTTGGCAGTGCTGACCAGCGGCTCAGAGCTGTTACCGTTCTTTGCATCTTGGGATGGCCAGCGCGACCCTCTCCGACAGGGGCACCCATCCCCGAAACTAGCGACAGTCTCCTCTTCACACTCTTGTATATTGCAGGAGATCTCACTAGGCGCATCAATTGTCCGGGTTTGAGGGCCAAGGACACGAAGAGGAAATCAAAAGGAAAATAAGCACTCGGGGCCTTGGAAGCACAAAAAAGATGGCTCGAGTCTCAATCACGTGTAGAAAAGGTGATACTGGGCGATATCGTGGGATTGCTATTCGTTGTGGGTTTCCACGCAATTCTTGTCAACTGATTGCAAGGGATTCGTTGCTGAGGGAATGACTGCTTGTGCTGTGCAGCGTTTTTCTGTTTTTTCTGCCAGTTATGCAGGCCCACCTTTTTATGCAGCCGTGCTTTTTCCTAAATTAGCACATTAGCACCTTAGCACCTTGGCACCCCGGTACCCTAATACTGTACTACTCCGTATGTACCCCACCCTTTCCAACAACACCCTTTCCAGTTTGGGCACTTAAATTGACTTCGTGCTTCTTGGAGATTGAGAAATGTGCATGTGCGCACCTGCCATCTCGTCCATAGCTCTGAAATTTTCACTACCAATCAATTCAGAATGGCTCCTTCTTTTCACTCCTTCCAGAGAGCTTCTCTTGCTTTCTTGAGATTCAAGATGCGATCAGCCCCTTCTTAAACCTTGGCCACTAACACCACCGTGAGCCGTAGATTCATCCCCTTTTCTCCAGGACATGTCAAGGAAAGAGCAACACTGCTATATGTCAATACGCTCCATCCATCGAAAATATCGGGGGCTTATATTGGCATACCAAGTATGCAAGGGCAATGTCGGTTCGAACTCTCGTCGTCCATTCCTTCCTCGTCATTGGCGATGAGGCCATCTCCTGCTGCTGGCAAATCATCAAAGACTATTATCAGACAGTATCTTGATATCATCTCCTCTTATTTGATTCAGAAATTATGCACAGTTCACTATGGCGTCGACGAATTCTTTTTAAAGCCCTTAAAACGACATTCGCTCACTAAGGTTACGCCAATTAGCTCGCTTTAACCTGAAGTCTTCTTTGCTTGTATCTTGCATCCCTGGTATCCTCTGTTTTGGCCTTTGGGGCATTTTTCCCCATTGCGTTACGCCCGTGTATGTCTAAGAAAAGGCGAAATTGCGTGGGACGAGCCATACTGGGTCGAGGGTGCTATAACCTTGACAATCCCTTGTACTTGCAATGAGCGGTGCAGGCCACCCGGCGGATTTCAACTCGCCCTTGGAGAATGAAGGATCGGCCGCAGATCCAAGTCTCACGAACATTGGAATATCGCCGTCGACTGCAATCTTGCCACCAACTATACATAGCCTAACGTTCATAATCTCCACAGGCCTTGAAGATGGAAGTCTTCTCGATGATACCACAAGTGATGAAGATGACGACGACGCAGATTCTGACGATGACGAGAGTTCCGGCGGTCCCATCGCAGATGACGAGATGGCTGGGGACGACCGATCTACCTCCAGCCCCGGGTTCAGCGGCTTCACCAACACGTCATCCACCCCCCATTCTTGGCGGCATCCCAATGTATGGTACGGCCAGACCTTCTGGGCCTTGCCGCCCGAAACAGTTCTGACCTCTCAGATCGATCCTGACCTAAGCCATGCTATCAAGTTTGGTAACGACTCGAGCCCCGGTTCTTCCGAGGAGCCAAGGGAGGTTGTTCTGACCCCTCGGGAAGCCAACCATGGAGCATCGTGTGTTACATCTACGTCACGATCTGTGTATGGAGGGTTAGTCTGGATCTAGTTCCCCTCTGCTCTTTGAAACAACTGATTAAATTTGCTGCTATTCCGTAGACGGTACGAAGATCGGATTTTGAACCTTTATGTTGGCTCTGACAATGTCCATTTTTCACTCCATCGCAACTTGTTGTCCCGAGCCTCACCTGCCTTTGGTGCTATGCTACAAGGGCATTTCCGGGAAGCAACCTTGAACGCGATAAATCTCGTCGAAGACGACCCAGATGCTTTCGGGCTCATTGTTTATTGGTTATATGGTGGGAAGCTGCCATCAATTGATGCATCAAGCTGGCCTTTTGTCTCCTTTGATGGACCGCCAAGTCTTGGATGTGACTTTCGCGAGAATCCACCAAGATACAATACAGAGAAATTTGAACATATCTGCAGCCAGGATAGCTACAAGAGCTTGTCACCCGAGGAGCTTCATTTCCTTGAGTCCAGATTCGCCCCGCACAATTGGGGGCAAGCCACGGCCGAAATGGACCTGATCATGGATTACGTTTCATACTTGTCATTGCCCAACGACAACGAAGCTATAGATAACGAATTGCCTACCCCTGTTCTTCCAGCACCTGAGGCCCTATCATGTACAGAACGGCAAAAGGTGATGGCTGGTCGCTTAACACGTGTGGAAAGAGTACCGTAAGTAGATGTTGAGTCCCTAAAAAGATTCACATTGTTGTGGAACTGTGGAGAGGTATAGCTCTAACATTGTATGGGACGAAAAGTCTTACAGTTCCGAGCCCAACGATGATAGAGGCAGAATACCTTCAGCTTACCCTGGTCAAAATTATGATCACTGCCGAAAAGTACTGTTGGGATGACCTGTTCAACGAAGCCATGAACTCTTTTCGCCAAGGCGAACATCTTCTCAACCGTTCGCATCCCGTAGCTCGCCATATCGAGCTCGCCTATACATTCTGCTCCCCATGCTCGCCTCTGACTAGACTCCTAGCCGATGTCGCCTTTTTCTCGGGCATTGCGAACCGCTCGCAGAATGCCTTAATTAAAGTGGCCCTACAAATCCCCCAGTTTCGTGGAGATCTCATGCTTCGCGAGTGCGGATCTGTACCAGTTCCCGGGTGGACGATGGGTGGAATTCGCTTTTCGAGAGGGCCTCTGGCAATAGGGTCAAACCGATATCACATGCATTTCGACGGTAACCAGCTGATCGAAACATGTCCCAGGACATGCGAGGGGAAGTCGCGCCTGCAAGTCATCCAAGGCGATGCACCGTGGGCGTGAGGGCTACAAGGGCTATTCCTCACTCAAATCACAGGCGCAAAAATCTGAAAACGGCCTCAACTTGACACTGTTCTTGTCCTTCGCTATTATCGTTTACTCATGCTCCTTGATTATGCCGTATTCTTCTTTGGATTTTTTCTGCCCGAAGAAAACCGCCGTAGTTCACCTACTGTTTCATTTTACAACTATACCTATGAGCTGTTCTTTCATTCCTAGTCTCCTGTAGAGGTGAAGAGGGATGGTTCACGGAAATACAGCAGTCGCCAGGGTGATGAGAGAAAAAGAACGAGTAGTGAACCAATGTAGCTCTTGTTTCGATCGAATCTGATGAAAGTATTTCTCGACTATGGACATTCATTATGAACTACTCCAATCTCCTCCTGGCAATATTTACTGTTAATTGCTCATTATATGATTAGAGTGAAAAGTGGTGTAGCAACCCTCACCCTTCCAGCTTCCTCACTTCCAATTATTGAGTCCGGCCCACGGGTCCTGCACTTGCTGTTGCTGTTGCTGATGTAGCGGTGCAGCAGGAGGAATCTGCTGTCCATGGCTGGGTGTGGGCGCACCGTACCCAGAGTACTCTTGGCTGCCGTAGTGGAACGTCTGCTGGGGACCCAACGGGGGCGGACCAGGTGGCGGCGGAGGCGGAACGAAGCCAGCCGGTGGGTAGCCTTGGGACATGGGCCGACCCGCGGGCTGTTGTGGAGGTTGCTGCTGCTGCTGTTGTTGCGGGGCGCCGTAGAAGGAGTACGTCTGCGAAAATGTGGTCTGGGTGGGCGGGGGCGAGGCGGGGTTTCGGAGGGCGGCGAGGCCAAACGAAGTCTGGTTCGGGGGCGGCGACGTGGGGCCGGGGTTGCGGCCGTATTGGCTCGGGTTGTAGGTTGGCTGCTGGCCATAGGGTGCTGGCGAGGGAGAAAAGGAGCTGTAGGCTGCGGCTGCGGATTGGCTTGCTGGTATGGGCGATGTCGTGGTGGCGTATTGGCCGGTTGGTAGGCCAGGGACGAAGATTGGCGCTGGAGCTGGGCGGCGCGAGTCGGGGGATGCCACGGGGGGCGTTGCGGGGTTTTCCATTGACATGCGGTCCATGAGTTCGCGCAGCCGCTCCCGTTCTAGCTCGGCCTGGGTGGAGCGGCTCGAGGACCGTTTGTGCTCGATTTGGTTAAGCAGCTGAGCGCCCTCACTACGGCGATTGTGTACAAACGATTGCACGTTCTTCTCCAAGCTGTTTACAGTGTCCTGCATCTCTGAATACCAATTCTTTGCGCTCTGTAGGCCCGCCTCCAGCTCCAGGAATTCGTGGTATGCTCGCTTGTACTTGTTGACAACAGAGCCTCGTTGCCTTTGAATGGCCTCGTACTTGCTCTGCTCGGACCGCACCCGCTTGTCTTGGAGGAGGGCGTTGAACACGACGGTTAGCTCCTTCATTAAAGCCGATTGTTTGTGGTTCGCTTGGAGCAGTCGGTTTTGATGCCCGCGGAACTTTTCGAGTTCGGATTGGAACAACTGATTTTCGAAGTTGGATATCGACTTTTTATTCAATATGAGGATTTGGGAAATGTCATCTTCGTGAACCTGTGAGAAAGAAAAAATGTAAGCACACAGTCTACGAAAATTGCATGTAAAGGGAGCAAATTTGCTTGGGTTGTGGTGGACACCTCCCGAACTGACCTTCTCTTTCAGGTCCTTGAGGACTTGATTCCTCTCTCGCTTTATAAGGCCAAGCTTGTTCAAGATATCCTCGACCTTGTTGATCTGGTCCATCACACTGGGTCGACCATCGTCAAAATCAGCATCGAGAAGGTTGGGCTCATTTGCTGCTGGGCTTCCGCCCGCACCGCTTCCCCGTAGCTTGCTGACGGCCCTTTGGAACAAGCCGTCAACGTCGCCTCTCTGTGCAGCCGCGCGCATCTCTTCAAATTCGGCCTCATTCTGTCTCAACTTCGCCTCCAGTTGACTATCGGTACGAGATGCTTCATCAAGGGCTTCGCGATAGCTTCGAATGTCGTTCTTGAGCGTCGTCGTAAGCCTCCCGCTTGGTTGTTGGGTCCATTCCGCCTCATATTTTGATCGCATCTTCTCGCAGATACTCTCTTCCATGTCCAGCTCCTTCTTGCAACCATCCAAGGCCGCAACTAGAGTGGCTTTTCTAGAGCCCAGAGACGAGAGAATGGAGGCGGGATCTTCATGTCCGGCGACATCGTCACACCATGTCTTAAAGTCCTCGTCCGGATAAATCTCCTGATCCGGGCCTCCCTTGAGCACTTGCAGCGCCCCTGGTAACTTGAGATAGTCTAAACTGGCGGCCATTTCACTATTGGCAAGGTCTACACGTTCGGATTCGGCTCGGATCAGCTTCGCCTTCTCTTCGTCGTACAAACTGGCAGACTCGGTCACGGCAAATGGAACAATTTTGGCGAACAAGTCAGGCCCCGTGATTCGCTGGATATCCTGTCCGGCGTACAACTCAGTGACGGGAATCGGCTTCGCAGCGGGAAGTTTGGCAACGGGGGTGAGGCCGGATTCAGAGGGAACAGGTTGGTGATAGATGAAGTCGTTGTCCTTGGTAAACTCCCGGAGCTTTTCTTGTACACTTGTCAAGTGCCGTTTTGCCATGTCGGCGATTGTCGTGCCGCTGTCGGCGACAAGGTTTGAGTTCGTTGGGATGCTGTTCGGAAAGTTGTAGGCCACACGGCCGGCTTCTCGGGCGAGACTCTCAGCGAGCTGGAGGCGACCGACTGCCATACCGTGGTGGTTCGCATCATTATCGGCGAGAGCTTGATAATATTGAGCAAATGAGTTAAACAGACTGGCTTTGGTCTAGTGTTCTGCTGTGTCAGTCTCTGGCCTATGACAGGGCAGAAAAGGCAAGGCGGGAGTGTATTTCCTTACCTGTACGAGCAGAAGCCAAACTTTCTCCATGATACCCTTGGCAACGCTTTCCTGGAGCCCCTCGATAGCTTCGCTATATAGGGAAGCTGCCTGACTCGCAAGCTTAGCCAACAAGCCGACCTTTTTATTATCTTTGACCTGTCGCTCGAGGAAAACCTCAGTTGCCTGAGCAAGCATAATCTGAATTAATGCCTTGACATTCTCTCGACTCAAATCAGACGAGGGGGCGTGGAGAAAGTTCTCATTGATGTATGTGAACATTCCGGCTGAAGCTTGGAACGAGTGGTAGGCCATTTTGAGGGCAGAGTCTTCGGTGCGATTCTGGTTGGCGCCATGGCAGGATAGTACAGCGGCAATGTTGAAGATGATGGAAGCTTTTTCGAACGCAAGGGAGTATTGGGCGGTGGCCTTGTGGGTGAAGGCGTCGAACCTAGCAAGTCACGTAACACAACGTCGGTCAGCTTGGAGACGGGGTATGACGTTACGGGTAGCACATCCGAGCTATTAAGGTAAGAAAGGGAGGGTCAAACGAGAGCGTACCATGTGAAGGATATTTTAATATGCTGCTCATCCACGGGGAAGCGGAGATCCAGTAACTCGAGTTGCCCGTAATATCTGTATAGCATGTCCCGACCCGAGGTCGTATCTTTACCAGCACCCCTCATATCTTGGCGGAGGCGATTTAGCGTTGCGCATTCTTCGGCATAGCGCTCTGGGTCGTCGCCGTACGTCTCGCCGATGTACTGTTTGAGGGGGGCGATCCAATCAATCTCGTTGGTCGTCTTCAGCGGCGCCGAGATCATGGGCGACTGAGGCATGTTGGCGAGAGCGGGCTACAGTTGGAACCAGTAGAAGATTGGGCTTTGGAAGATCGGACGTCTGGAGGTGATTCCGTGGACTGGGCACGCCGTGGCGCGTTGGGGTGATGACGAAGGGCCAGGCCAACAGTCGGTCGCATAAGGGCCTAGCACAAGTACTCGAATTTAGTGGGGTTCGTGGAGAGCTGCAGGAACGACGGGGTGTTTGTTCCTCTGTCCTCTTGCCCCCAATTATTAAGTATTTGAGATGGAAACGGCAATCTTCGAGTCAATATCTGGAATTGGTTTTCTTATTATTTTTTCGCTTCTAGACTAAGATCCGAAGCGGAGGTGTTCGTTCTGCTGGTAAGAGACGGGGTAAGGCCTTAAACGGTGTCGTCGGGAGGCAAGCTCGGGCGAGGCGCAAGAAACCAAAGAGTCGCACAAAAGAGTCAAAACAACTTGGCAGTTTTTGAAATTTCGAATGTCACAAATGATGAAGGTGACCGAGACTAAAAAAGTCTTGTGTGGCGTTCGTGTTGGAACCCGAAGAGGTAACAAGGTGAATGATTGATGAGAGCGAGAGGGGAGCAATGATTAGATAATGGCGTTGGTGGGGGAGCGAAGAGGGGTCACAAAGTTAAATGTGGGCAGATGTGAGGGCCCTATGAGGGAGATGAGGGATGGCAAGCTCCGGGCCTAATTGCTCTGGTCGGTGAATGTCTATAAGTATGTTGTAAGACGGCATGCGAGGGTGTGGAAGACATCTGGGGGGGGATGGATGGGATGAGGATGTGAGCAAGGGCGGCTAGGACTAGGTCGGCAGTGTGCTGGGCTGGATGTGAGTGGATTGGAGGAGGGAAGGGGTGGTTGAAGAATTGGGTGGGCTTTTTGGTGTGTACGGAGTACTTGTACGTGTATGAGAGTGGATAAAGTACACTGCACTATGAGAGCGGGGCTGAAGCACAGGAAGACAGGTTAGGCGAGTTAGTGAGTGAGAGGACGCTGTACGCAGTAATTATTAGCTGTGATGCCTACACGTAGCCAGGTTCTGAATTATCTGCAACACACTATATAAAGAATCAAAAAGGTATGTCGTTTCTTTCTCTCTCTTTCTCTCTCTTTGGGGCCTTTTTTCTAATGTTTTGATGTTCAGAATCCAACACAGGTGCAGATGTAAACCAGTTTATAGGAAGACAATGAAAACACGCAACAGAGGACAAGCGCCGCGCGGTCACAAAGGGACCCAATCGTGACCCCTGCCACCTGTTGGAGCTATCACAGGCACCTAACCAAGCTTCTAAGGCTTTGGGCAACGTTCGGCCAACTGATTGGTTTAATGGCTGGCCAGCCTACCAGTAAAGGCAATATGTGTACTTGTACGCTGTAGTAGAACCGACTGATGAAAGCCATTAATCAAACTTGGAAACTCGACCAACCAGGCCGAACCTTTCGTCATCCCTGTAAACAGAGTGCTGGAAACAATAAGCTTAAAGACAACAGCTTGTCCTCAAAGCCGACGAGACCAAAACACAACTCCCATGTCCGGCGCCAAAATCTCAACATTTCACTTCATTACCGCCCAACCCGCCCAACCCGCCCAATTCTCGCTCTCCCCTCCCCACCCCTCCCAATCAGACATCCACTCACGGTCGTTTGGATGCGAGAGGCGCCCAGAGCAAATGTATCAGTGACCAATGATTTAGGCGCCAGACCAATGCATAGTATATCCGTATCCCCCCCCCCCGCTCCCTCTGTGACTCTAGATGCTTCCGAGAACGTCGGAATGGTGCTGTCTCACCCAATGATTGTGAGGGCCTTGAAAATCATTTGACTGGACTTGCATTTGGCAATATGCTAGGACTATTAAGTTATTTGGTGCTAACTTTGTTGAGTGGCCTTGCACTAATACGTCAAATTGTTATCATGCGTCTTGCCATACGTGTAGATTGAAGCACAATGTGCAGCTTTGGCTAGTCACTGGGCTCTTCAGTGTGGCCGCCGCTGACCTCACCAGATCTGCAAATGCAGTGACACCAGATGCCGATATGGCCAGCCCATTAAAGAATGGTGGGTGTTGATATAATGATAAACAGTATAATTTTTACTGAAAGCGTTTCGAAAAGTCGGCCTTAAAGTGGGAGATTATGCATTCTCAACCCGTTTGGTACACAGACTTCTATCTTCTACATTATCTAACGCCTCTCTTAATTGATACAAGACAAAAATCCTTTTCCAACAGCATTCTTAGCCAAGCCCGGTTCGGCTATCTGATTGATGGGGAAGGATGTTAAAGGGAGTGATGGGGGAGTTATTTGTAGAAAAGATGATATGAAAACCAATATACATATAACAAAAGAACACCCTCCTTTTTTTCTCAACACCTTCCATGCAAACGCCCAATCAATGTCACACAGTCTTCTTCTATAAGAAGGTCGTACAGTTTGTTTTTTGGGGGAGGGGAAAGGTTTAGTCTTGGGGGGATTTTTCAATCGTAGAAATACACTCGCCGTGCTCTCGTGCCGCGCGTTGCTGTGAGGCTGCTATCAAATTGTTATACATAGGAGGCACGCCATGCTCCTAGATACTGACTGACTCGATGAAAAGGAACATTTAGCCAGACTTCGTCGTGTCGGAACCCTTTTTGTTGTCGCCATTTGTTTTGTCTTTTCCGGTTTCGCCTGTGCTTGTAGAGTCCGATGACTTCCCGGTCGATTTGTCCGATGATGTGGAGGTAGTGCTCTCCGAGCTCTGGTTTTGGTGTGCGGGGTGGTTCGTCAGAGTGTGCCAGATGGATTTGAGGAAACCTTCGTTCTTGTGTGCCTCGGGGCTATTGGGGTCTTGCTGCGGCCTGGAACGACATTTTTTGTCAGCGAATACTTGCCAAAGTGTATTGGTGGAATGAAGAAGATGACGGAATGGCTAGGCCAGAGGGGTAAAAGAGAATTACCTTGACACGTTCATTGTACGCTTGGCCGTCTTGTCGCCGAGCTCATCCGCAAGCATCTCAGCAAGAACACGTTGGTTCGCGCTGAGATACTTGGGCATGGTGACGCGGAACTCGACCTTCATATCGCCCGTAGCGCCACGTCCGTGCAGTTTGCGCATACCCATCCCCGAAAGGGTCATTCGGTCACCAGTGTTGGTACCCGTGACCACCCTGATGTTGACGTCCCCATTGAGTGTCGGCACTGTCACTTCACCACCGAGAATTGCTGTCGTCAAAGGAATTGAGGCCGTGTAGAGAATATCAGATCCGGCGCGGCGGAACTTAGGATCTGATGCCACACGGATAAAAACGTATAGGTCGCCGCGCTTCGATCGCACATTGTCGTCCGCAACCTGGCCAGTGGGTGGCGCGTCGCCTGCGCCGTCAACACGCAGCCGCATGCCATCTTCCACTCCTCCTGGAATGTCCACGTTGATGGTTGACTTCTGTCGTACCACACCATTGCCCGAGCACGTGCGGCATTCCGATTCTCGAGGGATACTTGAGCCAGTGCCACCACAAGCACCACACGAGGACGCCATTTGAAAACCGCCCTGCATTAGGTGCACTCGGGTGCCTGAACCACCGCAGACCTTACAGGTGGCGCGTTGGGTGCCCTGCTTTAAACCGTTGCCAGAACATGTTCCACACTGAACAAGTGGCGTGATGGTTATCTTCTTGCTTGTGCCCTTTGCCGCCTCCATGAAAGATATGGTAGCCTGGACCTCGATATTGTCTCCAACCAAGATCTCCTGGCCGAAAGGATTCCGCCCACCACCACGTCCGCCGCCGAATGGATTCTTCTGGCCGGTAAACGCAGAGAATAGATCCTCAAAGTTGAACCCGGCGCCGAAGCCTCCTTGGCCTCCGCCAAAGCCAGAGAAGGGATTTCCAGCTCCCCCGAACGGGTCTCCTCCAGCACCAGGCGCAGAGTTGGGGTCGAATCCGGCTGCACCAAATTGGTCATACTGCTCACGCTTCTTAGGGTCGGATAGAATCTCGTAAGCGGATTGAACTTCGGCAAAGCGGTCCTTGGAGGATGGGTCCTTATTCGTGTCAGGGTGAAATTTTTTCGCAAGGCCGTAGTAAGCTTTCTTTATTTCGGCTGCCGATGCAGACTTATCAACGCCGAGAACTTTGTAGGGATCCTTGGCAGCTTGGGTGTTCGCAGTCGCGTGAAATTTCTGTAAATTTGTTAGCAGATGACATCAGGGCGTACAGATGATGTGTACACTAGTAAATCCTTACCCGCTGTGTAGTCCAATTGATTCTGGCAGATTGTTGTCTTTTGCAGTGAAGGGCCGGTGCTCGTCGGTTCACGGAAGCAGCTGTATGGAGCTTTGCCCTGGATATGCAGTCTGCTCGGGATGCATGTCGACAAACCTGGCCATGCGCCAGAAGGCGAGTAGGTACAGCGCCCTTAGATAGAAGGCTCGAATTCATCGTGTAATCTGAGCTTCATCTGACAACTGTAGGAAATAATTGATCAAGGAGTGTATTAATGATTGTTGAAGGTCTCGCAAAATTCTTCGTGATTCGACGCAACTTCCTTATGGAAATTTAATACTTTTAGTCAGTCCCTTCAACTTTTTTAAGGCAAGGCCACGGGAAGCCGGCCAATGACCGAGTCGGTTGTCCGGGCCAATCATATGACTGGGAAGGTTCCAACAAGCTCTAGAATTTCACCCCACTTACGGATAAGGAGTTTGGGAGTCAAAGGAGGAATGATAGGGTGTGTACCCCCGTACCACCCACCTACGCCATTTGCCCCAGCACGCGCGACGGCTCTGTGTGGATGTGTGAAATAGGGATCCCTTGGGACAATCAAAAGGGAACGAGCAGGAAACTTTCAAGTTTTACAATTGAATGCATTTGTTCTTCAAATAGAAGAAATCAACCTAAAAAAGTACCGTATCCCAATTATTTCTAAACCCAAGCTGTATGGACCGCCAAACTCCAGCGCCAAAAAAGGCCAGAATGAAAAAAAAGTATAGTATGCAATAGCGACGCCCCGTACATGAGTAGACTCCCAAAAATCCGAGAAACACAAAGAGGTCATCCAGCCTCGACCGGGTATCATTATTCAAGGAAAGATATATTATGGTCACCGATTCGTTTCTGCGCTTGTTGTATCTTGTTCTTTCATCAGTCGGACCTTGGAGTCGGGATGGCGAACAGCGTGAATGAAATCCACAATAACTTCGTTTTCTTGAACGCCCAGGTTATTGAAATGTTTGCGAACGGCAGCAGCTAGTTGTTCCTTGGGCTGTCGACGCTTTTCTCGACGACGCGCCATGGTAGGGGAGTAGAGGCCAATGCCTCCATGTTGAGAGAAGACCATCTGGCTGTATGACGTGGTGAAGGAGAGGGAGGTTTTGAGCCGGTATTCTCGTCGGTAAGCATGAAGGACGTCTCGGTCGAAGGTGTTCCACTGGACCTATAGAGAAATAACGTCAGCACACCTGGAGCCTCACGATGCAGGCGAAGGGTTAGGGCAACGAAAAAACTCACTCCTGTAATGGGAGCCTCCTGAGGGGGCGGGTTGGCCGTCGCCGAAACGAGAGAGTTAGCCGCTGCGTGGGCAGCAGCGTCTCGAGTGTGGGCATGGGCGTTGGAGCTAGCAACGCGTCGCATCTTCCCGCTCGTGTGATGACCTGAATGACTATTCTTTTCCTTGGTGGAAGTCGAGTCGGCCTTTGAATCGCCGTCCTGGGCGTTTCTGGCCTTGGGCGCCATGGTGGGAGGGAAGGCTGGGGTAAGATTTGAAAGCAAAGAGACAGTGATGAACTGCGCGATTCGTAGTCAGAGGAAAGGGTAGGATATTCTAAAGCAATGTGATGGAATAACAATTGGAATTCTCGCAAGGCTGGAAAGTTGCATCATAATTGGCAAGTTGAGAAAAGTTTGGAGGGAACAGCGGAGAGGGGGAGAGTGAGGAGAATCCCATTCCGCCCACCGCCCCGAGACAAGTGACCAAGCAAAGAGCCGTGGTATTTTTTACCCTTCCAAAAAAATATTGTGGGGCCCCGTTTAAACGTCACCGGTCATTTCACTTCTCGCACCAGCAAAGAATAGGTACGTACTTGTAATGCCTCATATTCACAAAGGGCGGCGACTGACTAAACTAACTACAACTATTAGTGGGGAATTTTCTGCCTCAGGCTTCGGAGGCTTGGGATAGGGGAGGGGCCAGGCCTAGAACCAGTCGAGTGGAGATGGCGAGCTTCTAGTCGACAAGTCTGTTCACTTTGCGAGTCAATTGCTTTGAAAAAAACACACTACTCTTTCCAGGAACCATCATTGACACGGCTTTATGGTGGCTAGATTTTACTAGACATTTTCGGTTTTCAATCGGGATCCTTGAAGGGCGCTGAACGAACAATATCCAGCCTTCTGGACACATCATGTGCAATGGTCTCCCTAGACTTCGTGTCAGGTTTGCTTCTACTTTCTCGGCCATGGGCTAAGTACTAACTATAGTACTCCGTACATTGATTCCATCGACTTTAGGTAATGAGACAGAATCCACGTCTCGAGTAGAGGATGTACGAAGTATATCTATTCGATCCAGTACCTTTTATGCTGGGCCCCGCATCAATATCTACGGAAAAGTATCGCCCGATAGTTCTTGCTTGAGAATAGCCTCGTTACCTACACTCTGCAACTTGTGGAACTGGATAATTACCATGACTGTTAAGTATTAATGGCTTTCATCAGCAAATTCTCTCTACGAGATTTCCGGCCGTTTTTCTACACGCACTCCGTATGATTTTAGTCGAGAACCCTGAAATGTCCCACCAGAATTCTGATGTGAAGCGGGGCTCGTGCAGCAAAACACACGGAGTACAAATATCTTGGTATCGAAACCTTGTTACTATGTAGGAATCTAGGCTTTTAACCCCCAAAACGCATTCACCGTGTATATCTCTGGCTCAATGACGCGTTTTGTTCTCGCAGTCTCTATGTGCCAAGGATGCAGCCTCGGTGACCGCAAATGCAGTTTTGGTGTCAATTGAAACACACCAGCACAATCATGTCCAAGCCTACGGAGTACTCAATCCCAACCACCCCACAGAAAGACGTTTGGATTGCGAGAGCGGGGTTGCGACGTGTCTGTTGGCCGGATGGTTATGAAGGTGGGAGCCACAACACATCCGTCTTGCCTCTCAATAATACTCCGTATGTGGGCACCTCTCATCGTAGCCATTCTAAATACGTACTTTCACAATGCTTATGTACGGGGTCCCGGAGTACAGCTTGCAGGATTATGGTTCGTCCACACGACAGATCGTGCGCCCGTTCTTCCCCGCAAAAAGGGCACCATGCAGGAGACATATCCGTAATTACTCCGTCTTATGACAGTGCTCTGGCATAAAGTTCGACCAATCCTTGCCCCCACCAAATGTCGCAAATCAGTTACTCTTTTCAGGATGCAAGCACATATGAGGACTCGCTTTTTTGTCATGTTTGGCTGTCTGTTCAATCTGATAATGTAACCCTCTCTTACCTCTACGACAGAGGAGAGGATCAAACGGAGCCATGACCTGCAGAGAATACTGCATTGCCCCAGACACACTCTCTTTGACTTCAGCATGGATACGAGAACAGTCCTCCTGGATTTGATACTGTATATAGAGTTGAAGCTTCTTTCAAGTCTGGGCAGGGCGTCCATCAGCGCCCATCAACGCTCAGTTCAGTATGCGGTTGAGCCTCACGGAACCTCGCGAGGCGAACTCATTCATTAGGCGTCACAACTGACATTTCTCGCCCGCCGCAAGCTTCTCGAGGGAAAAGGTTCAGGCCCGACGGCATCATCGTAATTACTGAAATGCTTCTCAAAGGCTATTCCTTCCTCTTTGGGAAAGTGAGAAAGGTGGAATCTGTACCTTGACTCTCCCCATATGACGTATACCTTGCTTATTTTTCAAGTCACGTTTTGAACGATTGAACTTACCCATACGTGTACGGAGTACACCCACAAGCCAGTCGACGACCACCGTGGGGGCTCAAGGGATCAGGAGACTGAGGAGTCGACGCCCTTCACCGAGATCGGATCGGATAAAGCCGTGGCTCATAATTTTCCTTCACGAAGTATGCGTACAGTAGTATGCGTACAGTCTCAAAGTTGGTCCAAACTCTCCTTAAATAATATGCTTGACCACATTGGTTTCTCAAGCGCTGATTCCATGGGACGTGAATGAATACAAGTAGCTTGCTCGGCCCTAGCCAGTGGGGAGGGGTCACTTTGGCTGGCCTCCATTGACAGGGCGAAGAGACAGGGAGTCTTGTCGTGTCGTGTGTTCGGATTCCTAATTGAGCAACAAGGAGTCGCTGGCGTCATTAGCATCTCGCCCTGCCCCAAACACACGAGTAATCTCTCCGTAATTTGAACTGGGCACGATTACTTTTGCTAACTGCATCTTTCCTCTCCGGGCTGCACCCTTTTCCAGAAGAGATTTTCGGTGTTACTTTGTCAGGGAAGTTGGCTGGGGACGAGTGGGGGGTACAGGACGATGGCATGTTGACGGGCTTGGCCTGGTGGCTGGCCAATGAATAAGCGAGCTGTCTGTCGTCAACACCATCTCGATGAATATCCTCCTCAGCCACTGTTACCCCCACGCTTCAGCCCCTCCCCCAGACTATGGCATCGCATCCCTCATCGGACAGGATTGGCAGGAAAAGATTTTTCTCCTTGGCTTACCCTTCACTCGTACTACAAGTACAAGTAGGTACGTTCCAAGTATCCAAGCCCTGTCCTGCCACAAGCCCTTGTCATATTTCCGAGAGAAGAAAACTTCGAAATATTTGAACTTATGTGGATTTGTTGAGAAAGCGGGTTTCAGAACAAGATTTAATACTTCTCGATAGAAAAAACGTCAGCGATAAGATGGATTTGTGCTAAGATTGGTCTAAAGAGAGGAAATGCAAACGTAATGGACACATGCGCAGGAACCAAAAAGAGTTATTAATCCCCCCAATCTCGAAACCTCAGGTTGCCCAGGGTCTTCGCCGAATTCCGTCGCAACCTAGATACGGGGAGCACCTGTTGGTTCGGGGTGTGTATTTACGGTGAGGGCAATAACCATAGGGCACCCATGTACGGAGTACTGTGAATTGACATAATAGTTTACACAGACAGATGGCCCGATAATCATGTTTTACGTTTGCACTTCGTGTCGCCTGGTGTTATTGGGACCGAATACTCCGTATATCTTCTGCCATTTGCCCTTCACTGTGGAGCGGGATGACTAGGTCATATCCCGAAGAACTGGAATCCGGGAAGGGAATTCAAGGCACTGGGGATACGTCTGCCCACACAATGCCTTGTCCTCTCGAGACCGACGACGTGCAACGGACAAAGCCCAACGGCGTGGTTTGGAGACCAGCTCATTTGTCAAAGAATGGCTTGACTGACCAAAGTTCTTTTCGGACTGCTGAGACTGGTCAAACGAGCTATTTATTTACTACATACGAATAGCGAGTAGCACTGCTGGCAGGGATGTAAACTTGAGGGGGCGTCTAGTGCCTAGTTCGCGGGCGGGTACGCTCGCTTGAGTGCAAAGTGTCTGCCCATCGAACTCCGTATTTGGCTTATTATTCCGTTGTAGCATTCGTAGAGTATTACTCCGTTCAGAGTATGCATTTATAGGCAACAGGCAGTAGCATCCAACAGAAACATTTGCGATCAGCAGTGGCACATAACAAAAAGCAAAAATCCATCGCCTCTGCTGCACATCTCCACCTGAGCGATGATCCCTGGCAGAAATGGATTACCGAGTCTCTCCTTGTGCAACTTTTACGGCGTATTACAACCTGGGGTTTGCTCGTACTACGAAAGAGTGCAAAAGCCCAGCTCTAGGAGGGTGGGCAGAGAAGAAGGGGGGAAGCGTGATCAGGACAAGACAAACTATTCTCTAGAATACACTACTGCGTGCGCTAATTTAGTTTTAGTTCGATGTCTGCCCACGGTGGGTCACGCACTCCTAGCACTCTGAATGGCAGCCCACGAATGCGGAGAACTGGCTCAAAGAGTGCAAGGGTCTTCTAGTATTATTAATACTCCGTAGTTTAGTTTAATAGTACTATTGCTATGGAGCAATACAAGTACTCCCACGCTCTCAGGACAGGGCATTGATGACCTGCAGTAGGTATTACGGAGTAGACACCTCGCTAATAACAATTTATCGCAAGGAACCGACGGCAGGCTGAAGGGCCTGACCTCGCAACTGTAATGAGCGATCCTATTTTATTTTCCAGTTTACGTACTTCTTCCTGATCATTCTCTTTTGGTTTCTTTACTTTTGTATTTGATGGTGGTTTTTTTTACCTTTCTTTTCTTTCCCTGAAACCTTAGGGTTTTAAGTACTTGACATTTTCCGAGGTACAAACGATCGAGTCACCAATGTGTGCATCGATAGCCCTGTATTTTCAAGATCCCTGGAGGAAATGCCCATAAAACACACGCCAGCCAAGTTGCCTGGCTGCCATTTTAGGTCTCCTCAAATAGCATGAGTGTTCATTTGATATTAGTACTCAACCAAGGCTTTTCTATAAATACGGAGTACACTTATTTCTCACTTTGAAAGGGCCAGCCATACTCCGTACAACCCTCACATAGCACTACCGAGAGGGGTCGGAGCACCATCCAGAGCTCTGTTCCCCTTCTTAGTTTGTCGTGATGGAATACACGTAATAGTGCGTACTTGTACTCCGTATACCAAGTTTGCATTCAAGACTGGTGCCACGCGCGCCGCTGCAACGCCTCCCACTGTTCACTTGTTCACTCGGATGACAACAATTATGTCGTGTCATCATGTCTCTCAAAGGGGAGAAATGGAGCCCTCGGTTTGGTGAAACTAGCTTGCACAACTAGCCCCTCTGGCATCCTCTGGAGAGAATCTGACAAGAAGACTTGGGCTGCTGTCACCCTTCCAGTCTTCCCCGCAACACTGTCAGGGTGCACACTATGGAGTACTAGACTCCGATTTTAGCACCATCTTCATCCTCAGCTCAAGTTCGAGAAAAAAATATTCGTGAGCCCCCCACGCTCGATGGATGATCGTCACCATCGTCGACGAGTTTGTGCCTTCCGGGTTTTGTATCCCATTTCTACGGAGCATCCCATGAGCTTTCGGAAGCTGGATAAACCGGAAGTTTACTCAGGGCGGTAGCTACCACCGCACGATCTGTACGCCCGCAATACAGGGTCGCCAACATAATCCCAAAGTAGGCTCAAGTTCCCAAATGGGATGGACAGACGTGTCAAAATTCCAAAAGAGGTAAAAATTATCAAAAGTTGGTCATTTTTGGCCAGTTTGGTCGCCTTTTTTATTTTTATTTTTTACGGAGACAAACACAGGTATTCTTTCTATCACGCAGGCTACATGCAGTTTACATTGTGGTGGTGTGGTGGTATCATCATTTCTTCCACGATTACTCCGTATGTGAGGTGCAAAGTCTTGTCTTGGTGTTCCTCGACATGGGGAACCCTACCACGCAGTGTAAATTACGAACTCCAAGTCGTGCATGTTCCATCCCCTGCTTGTACCCCAGAAAAAACGCAGACAAAAGAAATTTCAGGAAGGACAAGCCTCTTCTCGGGACCTCGAGCGAGAACCAGCCCCATAGTGGCGCGGAGAAGAATCTGTTGGTTTCAAAGGCTGCTGGGAGAAAAAGAAAGGAAAAAAAAAAACCACAGTGCACGGCACTCCTCCAAGGTAAGATTATTGAGAACATTCTATCCAGCCGTGTCTTCCTCGCTACTTGCGGATTTTCGCGACCGAATGAGGCAAACCTATCAAAACTAATTAGGCTGTTCCACTTTATACCGTAAACCGATTCAACCATGATATTGAATTTTTTTTTCATTTGAATACGCAGGGGTTCGCGCCAGGTGGGAGTTGCTGAACCAGACCAAAATGGATGTTGGGTACGGATGGAATTATTACTTGTAGACACGTCTCCCCCCTCAAACCACACCCCCCACCCAACTAAACTAGTCTCGTAGCGGACGGAGTACAAGTACCTCGCATTTAGTAGACAGGACCGAAGTGGGACCCCCAAAGGCTTTCCCCAGGTATTCCAGGCCCCTAGGCGACCCCCAGGCGCCCAAAGGGGAGCCAAGAAAAAGAGCTAGCAAGAGTACGATCTCTACAGTACGCCAAGGCACTTTTGTTACTATTTTGCTATTGTGCTGTATTGTGCTGGTAAGTGCTGGTAAAGGTGGGAGGGAAGAGGCAGGGACGGAAACCATGGGATGGAAGAAGCAGGTAGAGAGGAAGAGGCCGATTCGGGTACGGAAGTACTCGCTGGTTCCAGGTTCAACCCCCAAGAAAGATTTTTTTTTTCACCTCTCACATCTCTTTACGGAGTAGTCTGAAAGTTGGAAACCCTTTCATTGAGGACGCTTGGTCCACCTGTCCCGCAACTCACTCGCATACTCAGTACTAGTAACTCCATGTCAACTACGCCACTAAACCCTGCCGTCTCTTTTTTTCTTCCTCGAACCCCCCCTCCCTCCTCCTCGTTTCGTTTCCATGCACCTGGCCCGTTCATTTTACTGCATCAGGCGGCATTACTACTTCCCATTTTCATTTTTCCCCTCCCCCATCCAGTCTTTCTGATGAAGTGTCTGTCTATCGTCGCCTTGCGCGAGAATCGTGGTTTCCAGTCTATCTGATCTCCCCGCGCCGCTTCCGTTCCTACACGGGGTGCCTCTAGAGATATTATTCCTCCCGTCTACCCTTCTACATTTACCAAATTCGTCACTACAAACCACAATTATCAAGTCAGCCTTTCGAATCCGCTCCTGGTGTGCCTTGAGATGCGACTCCCAATTGGCTCGGAGACGTAATAGAAGGGTTGGCTGTACGGAAGAGATACGCAGTCTCTCGCTGTACCACCACAGCCTCCTCGTGTGTGTGAACATTTGCGGAGCCATCAGCTTGAGCTTCTACAGCCCACACAACGTCGTTTCTTCTTCGTCCTACTGTATAGCTACAAACTTGGCCTCTCCAACTTTCCTGCCTAGTCTAACTCTCCTCGCCGCTCCGTCTTCGACCCTCTGAAGAGAAGCAGAATTAGCTTTCCGCCACTGTCAACCTCCCCCGCTTCCACTATTCGCTCATATCGTGAGGTCCTGCAAGGCCTTCGAGGGCCAAGGAGTACCTCGCTTGCCTAGAGAATTCATCATCTTCCCTCTCTCGAGCTTCCCAACCCCAGACGCTCCCATCTTCCCATTTCTTTACTATGACTACGATTGTCGGCGTTCGAGCTGCGGACCCTAATTCTTTCCTCCCCGTCTCCCCCGCCAGTACGGCGACGATGACTTCTGCGCAGGAAGCCGGATCCGCCAGTCCCCTCAAGCCCCAAAACATCAAATCCGAATTTGAGCCCGAGAGAGGCCGTCGACGCAGCCGGTCTGAAGACACGGCCATCGATGATCAAGAAAATGAACCTCATGGCGAAGCTGAGGGCCACAACCCTCACTCCTCCAATTCAGATGGACCTACGCGCAAGAGGCGACGGAGCCGAAAAGGTTTGGACAAAAAGTTCGAATGTCCGCATGACGGCTGCGGCAAAAGTTACTCTCGTGCCGAGCATCTGTATGTCTTACCCTGTGTTCGCAAATGATGAACCTTGAGCTGCCTTCTCCAGGCGAACAAGGTGTCACGTCGGAACTAGGAGGCTTCTTTCGTGGAATGAACATACGGACCACCAATGGCTAACTTGTGACAGATACCGTCATCAACTGAACCACACACCCAAACAAATATATCGCTGCGACTTTCCTGATTGCAACCGTACATTTGTTCGACTCGATTTGTGCAACCGCCACAAGGATCGCCACACTGCCAAAGGCTCTTCGCTCAATCGAAAGGACATGATCCAACAACAATCGCCCATGACTGAGCAACCCCCAACCTTTGCTGCCACTGCCGGATCCGTCTCGCCCCAGGTCAACCGCTCGAATACAGCCTTTGCCAAGGGACAACCCTCCTCGCACCCTCCTTATCAATCTCCCACACCCAAGATGGAATCCCCGTCCTTCACGCCCATAGCCAACCCCTCCCCAGTAACGTTTCCTGCGAACTCTGCGCAGAACAACCGTGTGGATGGATATATGCATACTGTTGAAACGCCTGGCTATGCGGGCGTTGCAGGCCACAGCGTCAACCATTCCCCAGTTCCTTCTCGCCCTGATATACAAACCAATGTCGGCGGCTACGGTGTATTGTCGCCTGTTTCCACCCAACCAGGCTTCCCCAATCAACATAACACTCCGCTCTCTGTTGCATTTGTACCTCAGCAGAACTTCCCATCCTTGAACCTACCAGCATCTAATTTTTCCAGCGACCCAGCCAACATACAACGCGAGGTCAACCAACAGCACTATGTCCAAAACACGACAACAACAACAGCCGAGTACCCGGACCACAACCAAAGCCAGCCGTCGAGCGATATTATGATGCTGGACCAAATGTCCATGCCTACGACTCTCCCGGTCTTTGGCAGCGAAAGCATCATGAACAAGTCGCCTTTCGTCCAGCTCCCCGAAGATTTCCTCACGTTCCTCTTCCAGCAGGGAAGGGAAGGGTCCGGGTCCCCCCTGACCACCATGGTCGGGCCTGGGGCTTATCCTGGGTACGCTTTGCTCACTCTTTTCTATATTCGACATCTCGTTTATTCCCGGGTATGTTCGCTACAATTTACTAATATAGCAAAACCAGTTATGGCGAGTACAATGCAAATTATAGTATCCCATACCTTGGGACAGATGGCCTCCAGATGGGCTACTTCCCTACAGCCCCTCAACAAATTATGGCAGTCAACAACCTCCTAGACCAGAGTCTTCCTGAAGCCACGATATCCGAAGAAAAGAGTCAAGAACTTTTCGACTTCATCAAAGAGCGCTTCCACGAAAAGGAGTTGCCGCTCAAGGAACGAGTGCGCGATGTCATCCTGGAAGGCGACCGGAGCGACCCAGATCACCTCTTGAGCAAGAGGATGATGCAGGCCTATATTGGATCGTATTGGCTGAATTTTAGCGACCAGCTTCCAATTATCCACAAGCCTACCTTTTCGCCCGACCGAACACCGACTCTCTTACTCTTGGCCATGATGACAATTGGCGCCTCCTGTTTAGACCGAACCCACGGCCCCGCCATCACTCGCGCAGGGGCACAGCTTTCTAATTTTATTGCGTGGCACATGCGTTGGGAGATCTTCATGGATTCCAGCTTCCGTCCGCCAGCTAAGCTGTGGGTTTTCCAGGCACTGTTACTTCTTGAACTGTACGAGAAGATGTACTCGACGCGCGAGCTACATGAGCGCGCGCACATCCACCACGCTACCACCATTACCCTGATGCGGCGCGGTCGGGCATTGATTGGTAAATCGGCGCTCGACTCGCCCCCGAACCCCCGAGATGACATGAACGGATCCCGCCAATCTTCCACATCGGGGGCCGCTTCCACCCCCGACGAATGGTGGAACCACTGGATCACCAACGAGGCAACACGGCGCACGGCTTTTGCGGCATTTGTTATCGATTCGATCCATGCCACTATGTTCGGCCATACTACCGTCATGGTCGCCCACGAGATGCGGCTTCCCCTCCCTTGCGATGAGTCGCTCTGGAAGGCCGCGAGCAGCGCCGAGGTGGGTAGGATCGAATCCAATCTATACTCGAACGGAATCAAGCCAGTATCCTTCCTGGAGGGTTTGAAGCGCACCCTTAGCAACCAGGAAGTTCGTACCAATTCGTTTGGCCGTACTGTACTCATGGCTGGTCTGCTTAGCGTAACCTGGCATATGAACCAGCGAGACTTGCAAGTCAATGTTCTCGGCGGCGGCGTCTCTCAGGCTCTAGGAGGGCGTGATAAGTGGCGCAGCACTCTCACACGCGCCTTTGACGCATGGAAAAAAGATTTTGACAAGTCGTTGGGCCGCGACGAGGTATCGATGGACCCGTACCGCTACGACTCGGCGCGGCGAAGTGAGCTCAACATGGTGTTCGAGAGCAGGACGGTTCTCCACCACCTCGCGCACATGGCCATGCACGTGGACGTCATCGATTGTCAAATTTTTGCCCGGGCTAAACGATTGTTGGGTCGGGCCATTGGACAGCAAGATCTCAATAGCGCACAACGACGGATGCGAGACCTCTGGGCGCCTTCAGCGAAAGCAAGGGACGCAACCTACTATGCGCTCAAGTTCCTCTCTTCGGTACTGATGCCGGATGAGTTGGGGCCATCGAGGATGGGTGAGTACGGTCGGCGTGAACCTTACTCTGCACGCGATGATGTGCTGCTCAACCGACCGTGGGTGCTCTATTTCGCAGCTCTCGTAGTCTGGTGCTACGGTTACGCTTTGGAAGGGCCCTGCCAGAACGCACCACCAGCCAAGACAGCACAGGAAAAACAACGGCGGATGCAGGACTACCTCGTCAAGTACGGAAGCGTCAATTCACCCGAGGAACTCAAGATGCTCAAAGGAATTAACAACAATACGGCACTCTTGTTGATTCTCAAGGAATCTTTTGAGATGACACGGTGGGAGCTTTTGCATGAAGGCGCCATCCTTCTGACCAACTGCATCGCCCTTAATGCGGGCGACACAGTCTAGAATCATCATGAGGCACTTGGGTATCTTCTTTTTTACATGCTGGTTGTGTCTACTATTCTAATTCTATTTGTCTTAAGGAAGGACGGCTTGGGTGCTTTCCTTTGGTTCCCCTATATCTCCGGTCTTATCTTTTTTTTGTCTCCATTTTCTGGACGGATTTATATTTATGAAGGGTTCCTTTTTGTGTATGTTTAGCATCTGGCAATAGGGTTAGCGTCTGATTTCAACCATGATATCCGGTGGCAGTCTTTTTTTTTCTTTGGAGGATACCATTTTCTTTGTTTTCGTTTCGATCTCGTGGAAGAGGAGCTACTACCCAGTTCGAGGTGTGCGGAAGGGGGACTCATGACTGACTGCATTTCGTGTCACAAAATTTGGCGTGCGCGCGCGGGGTCGGTGCGGAAACCTTGGGCCGATGTTATCCTCTGCTTATCATCTGAACAAACACTCGCTTTCGATACCCTTATCATATGCTTCCTTTTGCCGTGGGTCATTTTCAAGCAGTGCAACAAGCATGCATTTTTGAACCGTTTGTCTCGGCGGGACAAGTGACTATGCCCCGTATACGGTGCTCTGTCGGTGGTAGTGTTCTAGGCTTCCCGGGTGTGATAGGAAGAATTGCCTATCAAGAGTGGCTGGCCATGAGTGGAAGGAATATCGCTCTGTACGGGTAATATCGCAAGTGTCCTATTCTTTACTCCGTATGCATGCACATACTGGCCTTGGCTGGACGGAAACGGGCGCAGGAACCCACCAGAGAATATCGTCTCCGTCTCAGTCCGTAGGACTTGAATGGCTGGGAAGGAAACATGAGACCATACAAGTGCTCTGTACGGAGTATTACTACGTATTCGACAAGGGGGTGTGTGGAGCAGATGGGCCAGATGAACTGTCGCGAGATGTGAGAGATGGAAACGAAGCACGCCATTATTTCGATTCGAAGCCTGATGGAACGGGCGATGATGTACTCCGTAATTATGCGCTATCTTAATGGATTAATGGAACAGCTATTGAGATTGGAGGGAGTGATAGGATAGCCGCTAGCCCCGAAGGAGAATACTCCTGTCGGAAGGCAGTTGTTAATACCCTTCCAAATCCGGAAAAACAGTGATTGTATACGGAGTAATACTCCGTACAGGCTACATCTGAGCTCTTGATTCGAATTCCCGCACCTCACACCTTATCTAGTACGTAGCTATGGAGCTCCATGGCCAAGTGTTGCATCTCAAGAGGGGTTCATTAGCTTGGGTGGGGGTCAAATCTATCTAAAGTACTCCGTACTAGGATGATGTCGAATTTGGCTCCATTTGGCTCGGCATGCGACATGGCACAGCATGATTCGAGAGTTGGGCGTAAATAGCCAAGCGCGACGAAAGTGCGGAACTGATTAGGTTGAGCGACCATGGAAGAGGGTCAAGACAATTCTTTGTTTGCCTTTTACTGGCAGTTGTGTTTGTACGGAGTAGATAGATGGTGGTTAGAGAATGTTAGAGAATTAGAGGAGATCAAAGTGCTATGGCAGACGGACTAATGCACGAATACTTTTTATCTCCTTTTTTTTCCCCACAATGTACTGGACATGTACCTGTACCTCGAGTCTTTTTAGGCCATTTTAGGCGCAGTGCTGCGCCGGCCCGTTCCGAGGGACACTTTTTTTTCATTCTCTTTTTTTGAAACGGCCCCTTCTTTTACTCTTTGTTTTCTTTGGTCATGGCGTGGAAATTTGGACGGTGGATGAAAACAGACTTATTAGAGATCTTTGGGGCCCTGTTCTCGTGTTTCTAGTGGGTGTTATTTCATTTTGTACAAGTACAAGTAGAACACGAACTTCTTACATAACCATTTGCCTGCGATGGCCTGGCCTGCATTACAGGTGCTGTACGGAGTATTTCTATCTCGTCTAGTTTTAGAAAGTCAACCTCTTCTTCTGTTTAACACGAAAATCAGGAAACCAGATATCCTGCACTCTTCCACGCACAACGAACAAAATGGAATTCCCTCAAAGTTTAGGATCAGTGTTGAACTTTTGATGTTCACAGAAACACAGCAAAGCACCATCCTCCTTCCTCCTCATCTCCCCCTTCAAAACACACAAGTTCCTCCCAACGTCCACGATATGACAGTCAACAATGACCTCTGTGCCCGCTGGCACCGGCCGGATGTACGTCACATTGAGCGTGCGCGAAACACCGAGCATCCGCCACTTGCGCTTCTCGTCCTGGATTAGGAGGAGTGGCAGAGTAGTCAGCAGGTCGAAGAGCGAGGATGCGCACCCGCCGTGCAAATTTCCTAAGATGTTGCAGTGCTTCTTTTCAACTTTGAATTCGAAGACTATGCGGGGACTTGGCTCTTTGTAAGTTGCTTTCAGTGAGAGCGTGGGGAGGATCGATTTGCACCAGTCCTTGAGAAGTATGTGAGTATGTTCTCCATCATCGAGATGTGAGGGTTTGAGCATGGTACCCCTACTGCGCTTCATTGGTTCTTCGGAAACAATATGAAGATGGCTGTTGTTGGGTAAAGAGAGTTAAAGAGAGTTGGACACCTACCTCATCGTTCAAAGGAAACACATCTTCACCTTCTCTCGGAGGTTCAATCCAGGCTTGAATGCGCTCCTCTGGCGTGCCACTTGCCAGCCGCTCAGCCCAGGTTTGCTTTTCAGACATTTTTCCTTTTTCCGATTGACTTTCTTTTCGACCTCTTTTGCTATGACGGACGGTTTGAAGTACAGAATATCGGAGGAGAGGAGGGAAAAGGGGGCTTACGGCGCGTGTCGAATACTCCGTGGTTCGGCAGATATCTGGTGGGTCCTCGGCTTCGGTCGCTTACTGTCCCCTTCGTTGGCAGGATTCCAAACTGTAGGATTTGGCAGAACTTGGCAGGAATTGGGGATTAATGCGGAGTATGGGTAACAGTTGAAATCCTTAACCATTAGCAGCTGTAGACAGCTGTCAACTAAGGGAGCTCTTGCAACTAATAAACCCTTTAAACTAGATCCTTCATGCAATAATCCAGATGTTACAGTAAGTACATCAGAAACCACTTTTGGTTAACAGGTACTTTGGTATTACTTAATACTCCGTACACACCAAAGTACCTCGGCATACGGAATAAGGTCCCAAGCTAAGCCACATTTATTCAGAATACCGAGCTTGCAACTTACCTTCACACCAAACTCGCCTCCAACGCCAAACGATGCTGACCTCCAAAGCAGATTGAAGATACCTATCCTCACAATTAACCTCGATGGAGTTCGTCACGGCCCTCCAGGGCCCTGATGACCAAAAGCCATCCCTCTTCGAAATCCTCTCCGAACAACAGCTAGCCTCGCTCCTACCCCCCACCCTCCGCTATGCCCTCGTCATCGCCACGCAACGATACCCCCGCTACCTCCTTCCAGTCCTCAACTCATTCGACGAGCTTTACGCCCTCTTACAACTCGTGGTAGACGGCCACTACCTCCGAACGCATGGCGCCAGCTTCACCGAGTCGTTTTACGGCCTGCGCCGCGAGCGCGCTTCCAAATTTGACACAAGACTTGTGGCCATGGCCGCGCCAACCGTTACACGTGAAGCTCTGGCCTTGAAGTCTCGCGATAGGTGGCGCAATCTTGCTGTGCTCATTGCTCTTCCCTATGCTAAGCGGAAACTCGACGAGGCCTATGATATCGAGGCGCCGCGGGCCCTACTTGGCCTTGCGTACACACAGATGCCGGCGAACCCGACGATACGTCAACGTCTAATGCACTATTGCCGCTGGTTCCTGCGTAACATTTACCCGAGTCTCAACGCCGCATACTACTTTTCCCTCCTCGCTTTTAACCTCGCATATCTATTCGACAACTCCAAATACCACAATCCTTTCCTATGGCTCATTGGCACTAGGCTACGCCGCATGACGGCCGCCGACCAGCAAGCCATTGACGCAGCGGCCGCTGTAGCTGCGAAGAAGGCCGCCGACGCGATGGCCGCCCGCCCCGGACTCTGGTCCATGCTGTCGCCACGAAATATTGGTAACCGTGCACTTTCGAGTCTTTCCGTCGCGCTTCCTGCGAGTATATTTGCGCTCAAGTTCCTTGAATGGTGGCATTCGTCCGACTTTGGACGCCAGCTCTCAAGACGTGCCGCGGAGGGACTCGAACTTCCACCGCCTATTGTGACGGGCATGGAAAAGAACACCAAGACTTCGTTGGGCAAGGGTGTTTTGCGAAACCGCAGCGAATCAAGTCCTTCTGCTGCGGACGAGAAGACGACTTCTGCGAATGAAGGGGATGAAGCTGGTCCCCACCAACGAAACACTGATGGACATATCGACAACCCGTCTACCGAAGATGCACCCGTCGCCCTACCATCTATGCTCCCCATATACACCGTCCCCACGCCCAAAGACTCATCGCTGTGTCCGATCTGCGAGGGGAGCGTGGCGATGGCCACGGCGTGCCCCTCGGGTGTTGTCTATTGCTACACGTGTATTCACCGATGGGTCGAAGGCGAACACCCGCGACAAGAAGCCTTTATGGAAAGGCGCGAGGGAAAATGGGAGAGCGGGCTGGGGAGATGTGCCGTTACGGGGCGGCGTATCCTAGGCGGCACTGGGGGACTACGGAGAATTATAGTGTAAACTTTTAATAGAGGAAAATGAACCGGTAGGCAAAACATGTGTAAGATTATAGAGCATGGGTTGGCGTTTTTGCAAAGGGGTTGATGTAGCGGTCTGACTTGAAGTTTGAATATCACATGTCAGAACTGACATTACAAGGAGAAGTCGAATTTGTTAAGCGTGCCAGGCCCTGTATGAACAAACATGTTTAGCCATACACCTATAGCAAAACTCTCTTCCAGATAAAGAAACTGTCCCCTTCGAAACGGCCAACAACACCTCATTATCTGTACTCTGTATGTGCTGCTGAGATCTTGATCTTGATATATGGTGTCACGTGACACCACTCATCTCTCCAGGCTGAAGCCATCCTCGTGAGTCTGATCCAAAGTGATGGAATGGACAATCTCAACATCAAGACAACAATCGTTTTTCTTTCGAAAATTTCTCGCCATTAACACTAAATTTCCTAGATACAAACAGTGCGATCAGATGGCGGGAATTCCAAGTGCCAGTGACATCACAGCAGAACGCTTCCACGCAGAATTGGCAAGATACGATGCAGTCGCAAGTCAAGTTTCATCTCAAAAGACTGGTATGTGGATTTAGGTTTTTATTCTCTTTTATTCGTTTTTTTCCATACGTTACATACGAACCCTAGCATATCGAATAAGAAGACTCCAAGGCATCAAGTAACTAATGAAGGAAAATATATAGCAAAAAGCGGCCAACCAACGCTTGAAGAGCTCGATGACTTCCGCTACATAAAAGCACCCTTTATCTTCGGTCCCCAAGGAAAGAGGAAAATGAATATTGAAGATTTGAAAAAGTTAATGACCTGGAAACTGTAAGGCTCACAAACACATCAAATGAGCGCATACTTGTACATTAACAATCTGGCAAAAAGAAGCCACGGGAAATTCCGCCCAGCACTAATGAAACACATTCAATCCAACGACCCTTCATTCGTAGAATCTACCATTTCCAACGCAATAGCAACATACCGCTCATCTCCTAAGAAAGACACCGCAGCAGCTATTAAATCCCTTACTTTGTTAAAAGGCGTTGGGCCGGCTACTGCATCTCTTCTTCTTTCGGTGCACGACGCTGCGAACGTGGTGTTTTTTTCTGACGAGGTTTTTTGGTGGCTTTGTTGCAATGGGAAGAAGGGTGACATCAGGTATAATGTTCAGGAGTATGCTTTGCTTGAGGGTGAGGCTGGGGAGTTGGCTAGGAGGTTGGGGGTTGAGGCTGTTGATGTTGAAAAGGTTGCGTATGTTGTTATGAGGGGGTTGGATTTGGGGGGTGTTGAGGATATGGGTTCGAGTGGTGAGGTTGGGAAGGGTGGGAAGGTGAAAACGGAAGAGGGAAAGAAGATGGCGGAGAAGAAGAAGATGGCGGGAAAGAGAAAGGATGAGTGGCGGAATAGCGAGGTAGTTGACTCGGAAAGGTCGGTTGGTGAGGATTCCGGTCGGCGATTTTCAAAACGATTACGGGGAATGTAAAATGTAGAATGTGAATAAGAAATATTGTTTATTCTAAAAAGAAAGACAAGTTTTGCACTTCCTGCGCCTCACATGAGAACAACCTGCGCTCTACTCTTGACAACGCCAGTATTACCATACATCTGAGCAGCATTGACCATGAAACCACCATTGTTCCCACCGGGGCCTAGCATAGCCCACTTCCAAACAATGGCGAAAACTCCGTACAGCAAGACTTGAGCAGCCTCGGCCCATCCGTAATGGGGAAATAAGTCACGGAGAGGCCCTCTAGGAGGCCGTCGCATGAACCGATCGAAATGGTTTTGGCAGTCGTCATAATAGACGGCTTCGCGGCCGTAACCCCAGTGTACGTGGCCAAAGACGTGCAGACGAGGACGTACACGCCAAATCTCTTCCAAAAGCTTGGGGCAGCCGAGGCCGTTGTCCCTGTGGGCATACTGTCGTATTTGTCAGTAAATGAGAGACCAGAAACAAGAGAGAGGATCTCATAGAGGAGTTCATACAGGAGGGGTATGGGTGACTACAATGTCAGTATGCGGTGGGATACTCTGGGCCCACGGGGCACGTTCAGGCCAGTATTGGAATCTTGTAAAAATAATGTTAGCCGTATATGAACGATGATGAACAATGACAATATACCGAGGAAAACATACGCTGCGCGAGATGCGCCAAACGTCGGAATATTGCCAGCTCCGTAAACGCTGAGTGTACGCCCGGTCTTGAAGTTCAGGGTGATTGAAGAGCCCTGAAGGTACTTGATCGCATGGAAATCAAGCCTGCGGTTCTTGTCTCCAGGAAGGCGAGAAACAGGGTCAAAGTAATAGTCATGGTTCCCCGCAATAACAACCTTGTGTTGATGCGGTAGCGAGTCAAGCCAATCCAACTGCTTCTGGATGTCGTCGCAGGAACCGCCCGAAGTCAAGTCTCCGCTATGGATGAGGAGATCCCCCTCCGGTACATTGACGGTTTTATCATGCGTGTCGGAGATGCATACAACACGGATCGGCGGCCGGCCAGCCGGCGGATGGAACGGAGCACCTCGGAGGAAAGTGATAAGACGATAGATGATAATGACAAGGACCTGGAGCGGGGACGTGAGGATCCAGTCAATGGCGGTCCGGCGCTCCCACTTGTTAGACCGTCGGAGGCCGAGCCGGACTAGCAATTGTTGCAGAGCCATGGTAACTCGGATCGTGTGGAAGGATAGTTTACTGTCAGTCTCGGTTGACCACTGTGATGGCCAGCCCAACTCGGAACGTGGTCTTTACACAATCGGGGAATTTTTATGCTAATGGTGCTAATGGCAACATGACCCTTGGTGGTGTGAAAGTGATGAATTGAGGGGAAAGAAGGTGAAAAGTAAGCTTCATAGAGCTTTTTATTTTTTCCGCCATCTGGTGACGTTTGAACTGAGTAAAGTTCTCACAGTGTTTCTAAACTACAAGTACAGAGCTATAGTGGGGCATGAATCCCCCATCCCCCATCTCCCTTTACCGAGTATTACGTACTCCGTACTCGAGGGCGAGGTACGGAGTACATTGCTAGGGCTGGCCGTGGGCGAACGGAAACTTCCCCCGAGATCCAACAGACTGGACGCCTCGAAGAGCACATTGGCCAATAAATGATTGAAGGAGAATTCCCGAAAGTAAATGAAGTTCTATATGTGTGTTTTTATTGGCGACCCTATTCACATCACAGACTCGGTGAATCGGAGGCAGCCAAGCTGTGCTAGGTAATGCACACACTATGATTGCTACTCCGTACACTAATAGCTAATAATAGGGGAGAGCTTGGAGGAGCTCCTCGTACGTACTCTTGCCCCGCCCAGGCCCGTGCCATGCTAGTCCAGCTGGGAAAGGTCAGTGACGTACATTTGATATTCCATCCCCTCTGAAATCTGTCTGGTCGTTCCTGCTTCAGCTGAGATCGTCCCGCGCAGAAAAAAAAAAGAGGCCACAAACTAATTGAGACATTTCTCCCAAAAACAAAGTAGCTTGCACGACTCGCTTCATTTCCTCTTCTTCATTTTCACCTTATTCATCCTCCTTCACGATATCTGCAATTTCATACATACCCCCCCCCCCCCCTCTTCGGCCCTATACCGTACTCTGTATCCTTATCCAGAATCTTGTCAGAAAGTGCGTGGTTGGCGGCACTATCACCATCACCACCGTCATCGTGACGCCTCATCTGCCACAATTGCATCTCTCTCCAGCCTGACCCTCTTCCTCCATTCAACCCGACGAACCTATGTTGTAAACCCATAACTCCCGAAAGCTTCGAAATTCGCATTCACCATGAGCCAGTCCCAAGAATCCCCTGGTAAAGATCCCAACTTTGGGTACGTAGAGACTCCGACCCCGCTCTCGAAAAACAGAGGGCAGAGATTCGGCTTGAATAGTCTGGTGTCTAGCTGACAACATTGTCTTTTTTGCCTTGTAGAATCGACTATGTCATTCATTACATCTCACCTGTAGGGGGTAAGTGATTCCTTGACTGTAGTTGCATAGCTCTCTTGCCGATTGTACAGCGACAAGCCTTATCGGACGCCACAGTATTGAGCACATGCACGCTTGTCCACTAACCCTGCTCTCCAGAACGCGCCGAAGCCGAAGCCGCCTATGTTCAGCTGATCGAAGCTTTGACAGCTGTCGGTCTTGCTACAGAAGTCCGTGCCGGCGAGGATGGCAGTCTGCTCATCTTTGTCAAAGTCGCAGCCGAAAAGCTCCTTCGCGACCAAGTGTACCGCGCCCGGCTGCAGGATTGGCTCCATGGTGTCCGGACCACCGGCCCTGGCAAGGATGTCTCCAATGCACTTCTAAACGAGCCTGTTACCGAAGCCGAACGACTGCGACTCGTCTACCTCATGATCACAAAGTCGCGCAACGAGGGCGGTGCTGGGATTACCCCCAAATCGGGACACTGGAAATACGTCGACTCCATCTTCCCCCTCCACGATAAAGCTTTCAATACAAGTTGGATCAAGAAGTGGAGTACCAAGTATCTCCTTGACCAGGAGGATCTCGACGAGATCCGGGACAAGTTTGGCGAGAGTGTTGCTTTCTACTTTGCATTCACGCAGTCCTACTTCCGCTTCCTTTTATTCCCCGCGGCCTTTGGATTTGGCGCCTGGCTCTTGCTAGGCCAATTCTCTTTTGTATACGCCCTTGCCAACTGCCTGTGGTCAGTCGTATTCTTTGAGTTTTGGAAGAAGAAGCAAGATGACCTCGCCGTCCAATGGGGCGTACGTGGTGTTTCTAGCGTGCAGCACCCGCGACCACAGTTTGAGTTTGAGAGAGAGGCCGAAGACCCCGTCACCGGTGAGCCGATCAAGATCTATTCGCCCTACAAGCGCCTTCGGACCCAGTTACTTCAAATTCCCTTTGCATTCGCCTGCATCCTTGTTCTTGGAGGCTTCATTGTTACTTGCAACTCGCTTGAGATCTTCATCAACGAGGTGTATGGCGGGCCGTTCAAGCAGTATCTGGTACGAAAATTCTTTCCATAGCCCTACTTTCTCACCTCTCATTTCTTCTCCCCGGTACCCTTGGAAACAACTAACCAATGGATATTAGCCCTTCTTACCCACGATTCTACTCGTCACCGTTTTGCCCGTGTTTTCAACCATCTTGACGCAGTATGCCGAGAAATTGACTGAATGGGAAAACTACGAGACTATGGATGGTAATATACAACCACCACTTGATGACCCTCATTTCAAGCATCGATGATTGGTGCTAACTTGACGGCTTTTAGGCTATAATGCGGCCTTTGTGCAGAAGCAATTCGTCGTCAACTTTATCACTTCGTACATGCCTTTGATCTTCACGGCTTTCGTCTATATCCCATTCAGCCATGTTGTGACACCGTTCCTGAACTTTTGGCGGGCTGCTGCCGTGACTATTGCCCGAGCGGATAAGAGCATCACGACCCGCGAGTTTCAAGCCGACCCGACGCGCATCAGGAACCAGATGTTCTTCTCTACCATTACAGCGCAGGTTATCAGTCTCGCCACGGAGGTCATTGTTCCATATTTCAAACGAAGAGCTTTGCGCACCGTCAAGCAGACCCGAACCAACATGACCAAGAAGACGGGCGACCTAATCCCCCAAGACTATGCCGAGGAAGCCGAGTTTATGGAGCGGGTCCGCAAAGAGACTGAACTCGACACATACGACGTCACGGTGGATTACCGCGAGATGATTGTCCAATTCGGTAGGTCTCACTCAGACTTGAGATCGGCTTTTGCATAGTCACTTTGCCTTCCAATCCCAGCCAGTTTCCCTCAATCGCAGTAGTTGCGTAGACAGCTAACAGTATGGTCTTCTTTTCTTCCAGGTTACCTATCCCTCTTCTCGGTTTCTTGGCCCCTCGCCGCTTGCGCATTCTTGGTCAACAACTGGATCGAACTCCGATCGGATGCTGTCAAAATTGCCCACGGAAGCCGTCGACCCATTCCTTGGCGCACAGACTCGATCGGACCCTGGCTCGATGCGTTGGGCTTCCTTTCGTGGCTCGGTAGCTTGACAAGCTCTGCCATCGTATTCCTTTGCGCAAACAGCAGCTCAACGTCGGGACCTCGTGACGTCCAAGCGTGGCGTGTGCTTCTCGGCGTACTAGTAGCAGAACACTTTTATCTTGCGGTCCAGTTTGTGGTCCGATACATTATGGCCCAAACGGATAGCCCCGGCCTCCAGAAGGTGCGAAAGGAACGCTACCTCATGAAGAAGCAGATGCTACAGGAGACACTGTGCCAGGACGCTACAGCCGCTTCTGCGGTACCAGGTGTTTCGGCTGGCGAGAAAATCACACTTCAGGCCCTAGACGACCAGGCACGAAAGGGCCTTGGCAGCTCTGCCGAAGAGATGTAAGTCGTTGGCGACCCGTTGTTTAATAGTATGGTTGAGGAGGGCCCTATCCTAACATTTGATTACAGGTTTTGGCAAAGGCAGAGGGGCGTGGCAGACACAATCGAGGTTGGCAGACGGCTCTTATCGCAGGTACGTGTTATAGCATGGGTGTTGGGGAGTTTGTTGGCCAATGCATTCAATGTGACTAACTTTCCATTTTTATAGGGGGCAAGCAGCAACGTGACAGCCAAAGCTTGATGCGGAAGTGATGCGGTCTATTATCTAGCCATGACCAAAGGAGGAAGACGAGTGTTACGTTTAACGAAACCGCGATATGGATACCTGTGATATGAGTAGGAAATGGATTAGGAGTCAAGCAGGGCAGCAGCATGAGATGAAGCACACAATGGACAATGGAGACAAGGCTCTCTGTCTCTCTCTCTCTCGTGTTTGTGTGACGGCGTGGATGACATCGGCATCGCTTTGGGAAATAACAGGCGACTGCCTTCCGCTTTTGGACATTGGCGTTTCATTTTTTCCCGAGTCATTGTCGGTCTTGCTAGCAAACGAAATGAGAATGGAAGGTAAAAGGAAATTTCTGGAATACTTGAAATTTAATCTCTGATAATCGAAGTGTGTACGGAGTAGGCGTTGCGCCATAACCGAATGGCCTGGAGTGGAGGGACCGAGGGCCTGGCAAGTTGTCAGACTCTTGGACAGGGGGCGCGCGATGCCCTTCTCAAGGGGGGTGTGCGGATAAAAACGAGTTTAAGTGAATTGCTGCTCGGACAAGAGCACGTGGGCGAATGGTGAGCTGTGACACGACGGGTATAAGTGGCCCCAGTCTCGCACTTTCGCTTGGGTTGTGGGGTCAAGCAGCTCTTAGTACAGAGTAGATGCCCAGTGAATATTTCGAACTCATTTCTCAATCTGTTGAGTACTTGTAGAGCTCATGAGGCATGGTGGGCCATTGCCGAGTCTTCTGGCCTTGTGCTGGGTTGAAACGGTAAATGACCAATGTCTCATTCAACGGGGAAAGAAGAATGGGAAAACCTGCTTCTGTCTCCTCATCAGGGAAGGAGAGACAACGATCAACGATGGCTTGACCCCCACTTGCTCACAGGTGCAGACGACTGGCAACTCATAAAAATACTTCGTACGATGCTCTTTTTTCTTTTTTTTCTTTTTTTTTTTTTGCTACTGACGCTAGTTTAGGGTTTGCCTGACAGTTTCTCCGGACGAAGGAATCGAATGGGTTCACAGCTCCGATATCGAAGTTAATTCGTCCAAGAGAAGCGTTGCAGGGATAGGGCTTGTGGTGTTAGGGGGTATTTCTCGCTTCCCCTTGTCCTGAAAAGATGGGCAGTCCGATTTGGTCATCGAGGGTGTGCGAAGTATGTGGTAATCTGTGGTCCATGGTTCGCGCCAACATCTGGAGGGAAGGAGATTGCGGATGCTGGCTTCTTCGATGACAACTGTTTCTATTGGTAATGGAATACTCCGTACTCCGTACACGAATTGCCATTGTGCATGTGGCACTGACTTGTCGTTCGGGTGTAACACGAGGCTTCATGCATGGCTATCTCTGTGGTTTTTTTACAACCTCCATGCAGGAAAGGAAACTGTACTTGCGCTAGTTGCCAGCATCACAAGATGATTATCAATACAACCCACAGGCGAAAGACTCAATACGGAGTACTCCGTACAGGAAATGGGCCAGCCATTTGGACTCTCTCTCGGAGACTTCAAACGAACAGTAGTATTGGCTAACCCCCCACCCACCTGTCAAACTTGTCACCCCCCTTGTTGACCCCTATTTAGTTTTCTCTTCCCAAATCCGTCACCGAATCCGGACCCGAGGCGGAAAAGGGCACGGTTTGCATTTTCTAAGACGAAACGGGTGTTGGAAATGTGAAGAGGCTACTAATTAGTATTTGCTGAATACGGAGAAATGAAGAGATACTCCGTACTTCGTAATAAGGGGAAGGGTTGACTTGGGGAAGGTAATGTTGTTCTTTGGGGCAACGGTTTACAGAGTACGAAAGTCATGTAGCATTTCTTGATAGCGTGCTTGCGTTACTAGCTCTACTCCGTACTCCGTACTCTGCTTTTCTTTTTCACTTCTTTGCTTTTTTTTTGACTCTTGTCCTTTCCCCAACCCCTTGCAGCTGACAGCCTCGAACAGTAAAGGTTCTTGGTTGCTTTTGTCTGGGTAACCTGTAACCCTGCTCCGGACAACTTGCCAACCACCCCTCGTAGCACCGTCATGGATCAAAAGTAGCTTTGGTCCGAGTTTCTGGTAGATGCCCCCCCGGTGACCTAAATCGGGCAGTTCAAGGTCGCTTCGATGCTTGTTCCAGTTACAGTTACAGTGGATAGACTGGCGTCATTGCCCGCTAAATGTCTAGTTCGCCTGTAGTTCAGGCTCGTGTCCCCCCCAGACCGTTGACTGGTACCAGTAAACGGCGGGGCGTAAACCTCTGGTGTTGGTATTTAATCAGCCTGGGCAGCATTGGTTCAATCCTTAGTCGATACGCTCACCCTCCCCCAAGACTCTACCCACACCCCCTCCAAAGTCCACCACTTCTCTTCTCATACTGGACTCTTTCCCATTTCTCTGTTCAACCGTGCTCTTTTCTCTACTTGCCTCTGTTCCTGTGGACCTGAGCTTCCAAGACATTCATTCCCATTGCTGCGGCCGTCTTTGGTCGCCTCCCGTCACGACACATGGCCATCTCGAAGCAACTGTCTTTTGCCCTCCCCTTGCCCTTGCTCGTCTACCGAACAGTTCGTTGAGCTTACCGTCCTCGCCTACTATCCACTTCATACCCCCTGTTTGGCTCCGTTGCACTTCTACTATTACCAGCCTTACCTCAAGCAGATTACCCTAGTTCGAACCGCGACTCCATCCTCTTGTTCACTTGACCAGGGTGTTGGCCTCGTCTTCTCGTCTTATTGTTGCCCCTCCCTCCCCTCCACTCACACACTCTCTGTATTGGGGCTTGACAGAAAATCCTCTCTTCTCTTGTTTGAATTCTCTTCTTTCTTGACAGTCGCAACACATAATACAACCCATCGTCCTAGAGAATCTTCCTATACCAACAATACGCCGTATATACCCTCCTCTCAGGTTCCTCGAGTGAGCCATTGCGCCGCCCTGCGTCTCATTGGACTGAACCAATACCCCTCGAACTTCCTCGAGACCCTCCAGGCCACAGAACGCGCACCGAGGAAAGGCTAAACGCCGTAGCCATGGACGTTGTGGATGATCTTGTCCTGACGCCTTTCCGCGAAATCGTCGAGAAGGCGAAACAGGCCTCAGAAAACGCGGCAGATGACCAGACCATGCTGAAAGCGAGCCAAGCTCTCCTCAAAGAAGGAGAGCGCGGCCTGAAAAAGATTGAGCCTGTGTGCAAAAAGTACTTGGATGAGTACGGGTCCAACTTCACTGCCGCCTTGCGAGAGAATGGTGAGTTGACAGTGACAACCCCTCCATGATAGTTTCTAGTGTAGGTTGCGCTGGGCTGCTGGTGGTGTTCGGCGGAACGATGGGGTCCTCTCTCGCTAACTTGAGCCATCGTAGATGAGATTGACCAGTTTCGAAATGGGTTAACTGATCTACTCTGGGAATTTGACGATTTCACCGAACTGGATACCTTTGACGCCGAGAAGTTTTCCGAACTCCAAGCCCTCTCCCGCAAAGCCGCTCCCCGTATATATGCCATCATCACGCGTCTAACACTCCAACCCCAACCGGCCAATGACCGTCACCCGACTACCTCCCACACCATCAACGATGATCTCGTATCTCCCATTTCCAATCTGGACTACCATGACCTTTCCCAGCTACGCGCTCTCCTCCAACAACACGACTCCCAGAGCACCACTTCCGAGTCGCCAGTCTTGGAAGGCCCACCGCCTCTATTATCCGCCTCTCGGCGTACCACGGGTCCTCCCGCGCCTTTGCCAGAGCTGATTGAGGAGGAAACCATCACCGCGGGACCTCCGCCAACCAGTGCGCCGCCACGGCCCCCTTCTGCTGATCCTTGGGATCGACAGGGTCGGCTTCCCATTCGAGTCCCCAGCCGTGGCGCCAACCGGACACCCGGTTCCGAGATGCGCTGGCATGCAGCTAACTCCATCATGACAGCTTCCCCTACGTCGCCCACAGCCCTTCCCGAGTACACACTCCTTGCTTCGGATCGTGACCTTTCCAGTCGCCCTGGCAATGGCACAAACCGTCGCCTAGATATTGGCGTCGACCGCATGGTCATGGAAGACCAGGACCGCCGCCGCAATCACGTCTTTCCAGCTCCACCATCCCACCCGCCATCCCGCCCACCGTCCCGTCCCTCGTCTCGGCCTTCCTCGAGGGCCGCCTCCCAGCCCAGATCACCGCCCATGCCGCATCCAAGCCAAGTTCCACAGCTACCCTCTCAGCACCCTCATGAGCAGAGGCAGGCGCCCCTGAACGGTCGTTTGCCCAACGAATCACCAATTCTCGGCACAGCTCTTCCTGCAGTTCCCATGAAGCCTCGCCGCATCTCCTCTATCGGGCCCGCCACACACCCTCCCGCTTACCCCCTTCCCGAAAGGCCACCCGTTTTGACCCTCAACGGGCTCTGCAGCCCTACACTCTCGATGCGCATGAGCGTCGGCGCAAGCAGCACCGCGGGGTCCACGACGGAAGCATCGGCGAGCGTGGGTGACAGGCGGTCTCTTGCAAGTTCCGTGACTTCGCACCAACACTCCTCCGTTGAGTCGTTCCGCTCCGTGCCCGGCACTAGCGAGAATCGGGAAGTATATCGGGTACCCGTGCCCCCAGTCAATGATCCCGACGCCATTCTGCCAAGCCCGAACATTCCTCCCCCGCCATCCCCTCTCGCAGCCGTAGAGAACCAGCTGCCACAAGTCGTTCCCTCTTCTACGGTCCCGAACCCCTCGGGACACGCAGAAGAAGGTGGCCTTATCCCCGTCGATTCAGAACGTGCGGCAACGCCCAGCACAGTAAGACGGAGGAAGGTTTCTAGTCGGCCTACCGATACGTCGATTTCAGTTAATAGCTCGTTTTATCTCCAGAAAGGCTTCTGCGACGGTGCCAAGGAAGTTCAGAAGGGCGCAAATGGTGTCAAGAGATCTAAGAAATCAGTGAGTTTCCCTCACATGCATCAAGAACTATGGAAAAAATATATAAGACTTCTAACTCTCATCGAATATAGGGCCTCTCGGGGACTTCTGGTGTCATAGCACGATGCACCCGCTGTATGTTTGAGATTGATTACGGTCAGTTTGAGCTCGACGTAAATTTGAGTAGTAAGTGCACAGTTTCACTTCTTCATATCCTCTACAATGGCCGGCAATGGAAGCGACTAACACGACCCTATTTCTACAGGTGAGGCAAATCAAAAGCTCGAAGGCGTGGGCTATCGAATCCGCTTCATGCAAAAATCCCACGTCGCCACACGACGTTTCGACGAGCCATTTTTCGCTTGTGTATTCTGCGTCCACATTGGCCACACGATCGAAGAGTCGGATGCTACCATCTTCTTCTCTGAACGCGAACTTTGCGCACACATTGCCAGACACCCGCGTCCGCTCCCCAAAGTCCCCGGTGTTACGGTCGTCGAAGAACCCGTCGTCCCGCCGCTCCTCCATAATAATTACGACGTTCACCTGCCGAAACCCCAAGTGCCGTCGCCCCTAGAAGAGAAACGCGACGAAATTGAACGCCTACCCACGGCTGTCTCCCGTGAAACTGTCAAGAGACTTTACGGGATCCGCCTTCTACCGGACCGCACACGGGCATTCGAGCTCGCGGCGGGCGCGCGCCTCGTGGGTGTTGAGTTCCCCGACAAATACTTTGGAGAATGGTGCATGGCGTGGCACGACGGCATATACGCCTCGATTCCCTTTGACGTGCTCAAGATCGAACAGCCACCGGCGTCAGAAATCCGAGTAGGGGCCACGAGCAATATGTGTGCGGTAGCAAAGTGGAAATTCTCCATGAAGGAGAAGAAAGGTGGCGATTGGCTCAAGTTTGACAAGGGCGAGACCATTACCAACATTAGCTGTAAGCCAGCCCTCTCCCTCCTCTAGGTCTTACACAAACTAACAAGTTGGAATAATAGGGACAAGCCAAAGCCACTGGTGCTGGTCCGGCACCAACGAAAAGGGGAAATGGGGCATCTTCCCCCAATCTTTTATCGACCTCACCACACTACGCGAAATCGGCTCATCTTCTATCATCGCGTTCGACGAAGCGACTATTAGCTCGGCGAGTTCTAGCGATCAGGGGTCCAAGGCTGGAGGATTTCTGACGAGATTTGGGACGAGGAGGGGTCGGCATGATGACGCGGCCAGCGTTTATTAGATTTCTATGACAGCCTTTCTTCCAATGCTTACTTTCTACAGAATCGCGGGTGGGATCATCGCTACAGGTGGTCAAGACCGGCTTTCTTTGTTGGGCAGATTGTTGTACGGGACAGTATGGTGTGCCTCATGCTACACTGAATTTTCAATATGACAAAAACAGAACTGAGATTGAAAGACACGCACTAACACCGACTTTGTGACGACCCTACATACATACATGCATCCTATCTGTTGGAAAGCCATCCCCCTCCAACCTCACTCAGCCAATGAGCAACGAATAATGAAACGGACAAGGAAGAAGACCAGACATCCGGGTAGACAACAGTTCCAATCCCCATTGAATCCCCATTGAATCCCCTTAAATCCCCTTAAATCCCCTTAAATCTTATTGGCAGCAACGATGGGACCGCCAGCGCCTTGCTGCACCACAACAACAGCATCAAGACCAGGCTCCATGACAGGCCGCGCAACAGGCAAACTAGCAACAGTGTTCCCACCATTCCATTCGCCAATCTTGGTAGCGCTCACCACAACATGACGATGCTTCAACTTCTTTCCCTTATTAGGCCCGCCGCCAATCTTGACAGTCTCGTCATTGGCCCGGTACACAATGACGACAATGTCGTGGGGTTCGGCTTCCTGGCGGTCCGAGTCGACGCGGACTTCGGAGTCGTTGGCGTCGACGTAGATGTGCCAGTCCGCGGCTTTCTGGGCCGTGCGGGCGCGGTTGACAATGTCGGCGACTTCGCCTTTGCCGTTGGAGCCTGAACCGTCGGCGATGCCGTTTGCTACTACTTGGGGTGTGAAGAGCGAGGTGCGGTTCCATTTGCGGTTGTATTGTCTGTGGCGCTGGTCCCACGGTGCTGATGCAAGTGTGTCTTTCCAGCCGAGATGGTCGAAGAGGCTGATGTTGTATGTAAGGAGGAGGACGTTGGGCAGGTTTGCGCCGTCTTGGATTGAGGGGACGGCGGCGAGACAGGCTTGACAACCTTGGGACTGGAAGAGTTCGGCGATGGCGAGGGGCTCAAAGTCGATGAAGCAGGCGGCTGTGTGCTTGTGGTCGGGGTCATCGATGATGGGGTGGCCGTGGTCATCGAGGGCGACGGAGCAGACGAGGGGGGCCTTATTCTTGCGGCGGAAGAGTTTGCGTAGGAGGGAAGCCATTTTTTTTTCTTTTCTTTTCTTTGGCTTGGAGAGGACGGTAGTGAGTTGAAAGATTGGGTTATCTGGAAGAAATCTTGGTGAATTGTGAGTGCTGAAGTATCTTTTCAAACCTCATGAGTCGAGGATGAAGAGACACTTTATATATATTTTCATTTTGATGCTCGCTTGGCAAAAAAGCCATGACTCTGTTGCCATTAGATGAACCAATCCGAACCGAAGCGAGTTTACACGAGGGCAATGCCAGCAACAGCCACCTGTGACGATATCAAGCAACCAAATCACAATTACCAGAAACAGCAACGGTCAAATGGCAATGACAAAACAAACAAAAACGACTCTTCAATTGGTGGCAGAGCTCGTAGTTGCGCAGTCGCTTAACACCCTGGTATCTAGGGCTGAGCCGGAGCTCCAAACCCTGGACGCCTACAGAGTAGACGTCCTCCATTGCTGACTACGTGTACGGAGTAATACAGGGCCGCAAGAGGGGCCCAACGGCCGTCGCGATAATCAAAATTGCTAGATTTGGTTAAAGCATGGTGAGCACTGCCTCGCCTGCAATCATCGTTTTTACAGGACACGACGCGATGGACACGACGGGACACGACGGGATGGACACGACTGGGATATTTTTGTTTATATCGGTACTGGGAAATTCATAAGCGATGGCATGAAATGTACCGAGTAACGAGACCAGGAAATCTCGACTACGTTTACTCCTTTACTCCGTATTTCTCATCCAATCATCGCCGTCAGCTGTCGGCAGGTGACAAGTTAATTTATTAAAAGGTCTTGAACGCTAATCATCCATTCATGAAAACATCTACGGAGTAGCTTTGACTACTCTCCAGAGAAATCTCATGGAACCGAGAGAGCTTGGCCAAGGCACCTCTCCTAACTTGTTCAACAATGTCGGCCGCCTTTCCAACCTTCTGCACCAGTCCCGCCCCCGTACCTGCCCGTAAGGCGTCGAAGGCTCTCGACCTAGCCGAACTTGCGCCGCCGTCCGAGGCGTTCAGAATAAGCTGGCGGAAGTCGTCTGGCAAGGCTACTTGCTCTGCACCTAAGAATCTCCGTCCCCATCACAACACCTGAAGCCGGACTTTTGTCAATGGGGAGAGTCGTCGTATGGCAGATATAGATGTCCATTGCGGGAATTCAAGCGTCGATGCAAAGGTTAGCTGCACGACGGCTGGTTTGTGGCGGGTGATGACGGAACACGAACTCTTCGATGGGGGGTTCCGAAGACAATTATCCCCACGCCAACGGAAAGTACATTGACCTGTTCGTTCCCTAGGTTTTCCAACAATGTGTTGTCCTTGAGTAGTCTTCCGGCCGATGCCAACTCGCTGTCTAGGCGATATATGTTCCCGGCGAAGCCGATCTGGCCTACTCCTCCGGCACGAATAGATCGAGACGCCAGCGAAAAGGTGGCAACGCCATGAAGAACATGTTTGGGCTTAGAAGCTTGGAACATACTTGAAATCATCTTTTCGAGACGGAAGAGGTGAACCCCTGGCATAATCCTCCCCCGCCTTTCTTCTTTTCGACGGTTTTGATTGTATTTCGGAGCATCGGACGAGTATTCATCCTTCGGGGCCGACTTTTAATCTCGAAGTCATAGATCAAGTTACCGGGGAGGAAAATTCATTCGGTGTGCTCTCCAACTTGTGCCCTATAGCAAGTGGTGGGTGGTTAACAAAGCATAGAGCCTATAAACCTCACACGATGTACGGGGTATCATAGACTATATTGGCAACTCCGTATTGCTTCTAATGATTGATCATCAAAATGAAGACGAAATACAGTGTCTGATGTCTGAGATTCAGATTGTATGAAACGTCTCTCACTCCTGAAGAATGGCATGCACCCTGGACTTTGAGGCGAAAGAAAAAAGATTGGCCTTTTTTTCCCGGTTAGGCCAAAACGATCTTCGGCGCAGCTCATCAAACGGGAAGGCCAACTTGAACAAAGATACGAGTTGAACAACCCCTGTCCGCCGGGTCTCCTTTGAACAAGTATCTCCAAAGGGGGTTCCGCCTTTGAGCCAAGTCGCGGCCACCCGCTCCCCCACATCTCACCACGTGGCTCGTCCATGCTGCCTCACACGTAGACGCCTCGTAGACGAGAAGAGAAGGATACGAAGCGGCTGGTTTCCGGAAAACGGCGCGGCGGTGTTCGGCACCGACTCCCTAGATGAAACTACATAGTCGTTTACAAACAGGTTCAATTTGGATCAGGTTGCATTGGCCTTGTCTAGAAAGACTATGCTTGCAACAAGAAGAAGAAGAAGAAGAAGAAGAAAAATCTCTTCACTCTCCTCCGTATTGTATTGTACGGAGTAATAACTGCAGCTCATCATTTTGATCACCATGCCCACCAAGGCTTTTAAGTGGTCCAAGCCTCGCACGAAACACACGATCCCTGCCTTTCCCCCTATCCTATCCTTCCTTCTCTTCATGGAAGCTACGGAGCGTTTGCAATATCATGGACTCTGTACGGAGTACTCCGTAAATAGATAAATAGAACCCTGTAATGCACGATATCGCACCTGAAAAATCAGGTTTCGATGAAACCTTCTGAATCGTTGCTTTTGGTCCACGCTGATGACCCTACTCTGTAATACTACGTACATGCTCGGGGATCCGACCAATTTCGTGTCTGAGTTGCCACGAGGGTTTTCGGCACGACTCCGTACTCTGTAGATTATGTACTACTCTAGCCCCATTTTGGCATGTTCTTTTTCTCTTTCTTCTTTTGGGATCGAGTTTGGATCAATGGCTGATGGTGTGCCAAAAATGTGATGGAATGGTTGTCGAGTACACTGACGGACGACGTCGGATTGGTCAGCCCACCGAGGCATTGAATAGAATAGACACCATCTGCTATCCCCGCGTGCAAAGAATGCCACCCAACGTCTACTCCATACGGGCTATTGTCCTCCTATTCAAGGTCGATTCGGCGGGAAGACGAGGACTGTCAATACCATCCCTTGCAAGCATTAACCTGACAATGGAATGGGTAGGGATGCCTGCTCTCCGCATTTTGATGTTCGTCCCTATTACGATACGACAGTAAAATCCTCTTCCGGGCCGCGAGGTTGCACCGAATGGCGAGACATCACATGGCGGGATACGGCATTTAGTACTTGCATTACAGGATCCTGTCCAAGCCTAGGCTTGAAAGTATGAGAGGTTATCTACGGAGTACTCTATGTATTTAAACCTGTCCCCCCCTGGCTTCGAAATTGCTTTTTGTCAAGTATCGATCCACAAGGCCAATGCCAGGTACTGATGATAATTTCTTTTTATTTCTCCGTTAAACTTGCTGTTACGGAGTATTATGCTTATCGGTGACCAATTCAGAAGACCGGGGGTGGTGGTGGTGGTGGTGGTGGTGGTGGCAATCTCTGTATTGCCAAAGGGGATGGACAAATGGCAATGATGTGCTCTCTCTATCGAGTCTGTCACCTGTTCTCCTGGACCAAAGTCCTGAAAGAAAAAAAAAATACCTCTTTTTTCCCCGTTTATTTCTGTTCTATTCACAATTCCAGTAAGGGTAATTGACTTGGTTTCTTTAGTTGGCATTTTCCGCTTGTAGCCGACGGGCGGCTTTCTCTCTCTCTCTTCGTCTCGGTTATCATGATAACCCCTCTCGCCGAAACTCTGTCGAGATAGGGAAATAGGGAACAACTGTCAACTGCAAAGCCACACTTATCTGGGGAGCAAAAGTGGCGGGCGAAGCGTAAAAAGATACTTTCCGTTGATTTACAGAGTACTCCGTACCGTACAGAGTATTATGCTCACACTCAGCACAACTCTGCACACTGTACAAAAAATGTCCCCTTGTCCTGTGGCCTTTTTTTGTGTACGGAGTACAAAATACACGCACTTGTAATGAGAGAACATTAACCATCCTGGGACCTTCCTAATCTGTCGCCCAATCTGCTGCTCATGGGGGAAACTTGCTGTAAACTAGTGAGTAGTTTACTTGTACGGAGTAGACACAAGAGTACATACATATGTACAACGCCCAACGCCCACCGCCCACCGCCCACCGCCCACAGAGAATGTGCTGACAGCGTTTGCGTATCCGTATATACACGAAAGCTGCCTAATAAGCACGTGCTGGCATGAATGGCTGGCCTGAATGGCTGGCTGGCCTGATGAGCATTCTAGCTTTAGGTGCTCGGCGCCCGCTCCAGAGCCAGCAGGGTTACCGAAATGGTCATGATTTGTACTGTACTCGGTAATATTTCCGGGGATTTGCATCCCTACAAGCTGTACTCCGTACTCTGTAATCAAACCAGGCGGTAGATTTGAAAATGTTACTCCAACGAAATGCCGATTATTCGTACAAGCTGAAACTTTTATCGATGGAATCTAAGGCCCTGAACCAATATCATTCTGCCTAGCCCAGACAAAGCTACTCCGTAGTTTACAAGTATGCTGCGAGTAATACTCCATACACAAGCACTTGACTGACAAGTTCAAGTCTAATAATACTCCGTAGGGCTATTTTGGGCCTAGCCTTTCTTCATTGGTTTCCACGCTAGAACGGCCTGCCTAGAAGAGAGTAGTTGGATCCATTGTTCCTCGTCTCCATCTCCATTTATATCTCAAATCTAGTACAAGAAAAGGGGGGTTTAAGGAGATATGACGATGGCGAAAAATAAAGGAAAAATAAGGGATTTTTCTTCTAAAAAAATGATGTAAAGTTCGACACGATAGTTTTGACAGACTCAAACATTAGTTGCAGATATGTTTATCCCTAGGACTTCCTGGAGAGACAATCTTCCAGGTAGTTTACGGAGTACATACTCATCTGTCGAGGTGCCTGTACTTGTACTTGTAAGCTCTATAAATACTGTGGAGCCTTATTCGGCGAGCTCGTCCTTGCGCCCATCCACTGATCCACTGATGGGGCTAGAGTTCTGGAGCTGCTTTGCCCGCCCACTTCTTCCAGAAATCCCGCTGGTCCAGCCCCCTATCTCCCCAATGCCCCAATGCCCCCCTCCCCCATCCCCACGTCACCTTGCTCCCTGTACTAGAAAAGCACGTCGAGTAATATGGAGTGGCAGTACAAAGTAACAATTGGTAACCTGTCGATGGTACTCGTCCTGCCACACAATATGCTTCAAGATCCTCGTACTCGATAAAAAAACAAGAGTGACCGTGATAGTGAAGCGCCAAGTTTCCCCGCCCTCAATCGCTTGCCCATAATTAACAGGTGTGTACTCCGTAGACTAGAGAAATTACACCACCCGCAAAAACTCACACAATCATCCCCGTGCTGCTCCCTCGTCGCTAAGCCTGGCGCCTTATTTTTCACTACATTCACCTATCCTACCCCCTCGTCCTTTATCTCAACCAAAAAAAAAAAACAAAAACAAAACAAAAAACATCTTCCCCCTAGTGCATCTTGACAGGGTGTGTGTGTGTGTGTGTGTGTGTGTGTGTGTATATATCTCGTCTTCTTCCATCTTGACATTGCTGGCTCTTCCTTATTCCAGAACCGCCTTGCTCCGCTTACTTCAACGTCTCTGCTGTATCCTGACCTGCGACGGCTAAAATACGGAGTACGGCCAATTCGATATTCAACGCCGTCCAGTCCTCCAATGTGCCTGTAAGGCCTCATCATTTGCTCCAGCCGACACACAGACACAACGTTGTTGATTCCCTCCAACAGGGAGACCCAACTAATATTATCCGATTCGCACCCTAGCTGTTCCTTTCCAAATTTCCCTTTAGCCTCCCCACCCTCCCTTGTTCGTTCGTTCGGAACCGAACGACAACCATCAAAGAAGTCGCAACACAATTGAGTTGTCGAGTCCCCACGACAGCAACCATTTCCAGCCTTGTTTCATGCCCACAAACATTGCATCTGGCCTCCCTTGCAACGACCCAACATCTCACCCCTACACGAATCGATTCCGCTCTGTCCTGCGAAATTGCAGTCTGCCTTCAAACTCTCGAGGGGGCGTCGTTACATGCTGTTCCCTGAACCATCAATCATCTCGAGTCCTCCCGAGCTCTACTGCTTTGCCGATGCGGGTTTGACATCTTGCAACGGCGCAACAATTCCGTGAAAAGTCACCTTCGACACTGCGAAACCCATGCCAATCGACCATTATTGACAGACGACCTTTTTTGAACCGCCACATCGTCGACACCGTTGCTACCATCAATCCTTTCTCGAAACCCGACCATTCATTCCACAGAAGCCGGCCACGGCCCTTCTCTCCCCTTTCAGAGCCGGCCCGCATCCGACGACAATTCGACCCGACCTCGGCCATTTAGACAACCGCCTAAAACGGCTGCGAGACGGTCCGCCCGGACTGGTAACAAGCAGGCGCCATGGGTGCTTGCATGAGTACAAGCAACGATGAGGTGGTGCAAAAGAAGAAGAGCCAAGCTATTGATAGGCAATTAGAAGAAGATTCCAAACGCTTACGACGAGAATGCAAGATTCTTTTACTAGGTAAGACTCTACTTGCTCGTTCCAGGTCTCAACTGTTTTCGAGCGCCGTGTTTCGCCGCGCCCTCCTATCACTTGTCCTCCTGGACAGAAGTTCTGCCACTCCTGGCTTGAATGGCCCGTCCCTATTTGTTCCCTCCCACTGACAGTCTGTGTTTCTAGGCTCTGGCGAGAGTGGCAAGTCCACGATAGTCAAACAAATGAAAATCATACACCTCAAAGGATACTCCGACGATGAACTCTACAACTACCGACCCACCGTCTTCAAAAACCTTGTCGAGTGCGCAAAAGCCGTCATTACCGCCATGCGCCAGTTCGAGATTGAGCTGGCAACAGAGGAGGCCAAGACATACGCCGACTACCTGATGAACTACACTACCGAATCCGGTCCCCAAGCCAACATTGACGAGAAAGTCGGCCTCGCCGTTCAATCAATATGGAACGACCCTGCAAAGGATACGCTGATGGACAGACAAACCGAGTTCTACCTGATGGACTCGGCCCCCTAGTACGCTTCCCCGCTGCGTTCCTTTCTACGTGCGGGACAAAGGAGACGGCCGAGTCTTGTTCCAAACGGCCGTCTTTTTGGTTTGCTTGTTTGTGCTAACAATGCACTCTTAAACAGTTTCTTCACCGAAGTAATCCGCATCGTCGCGCCCGACTACCTTCCCAATGAAATGGATGTTCTACGAGCACGAACAAAAACTACGGGTATCTACGAGACCCGGTTCCAGATGGGACAGCTCAGTATCCAGTAAGTCGATTGATTTCCCCTTTCGCAATTGAACGGCTAGAAGGCAGACGAAAAAGAACACACCGCTTACCAGAGATCCCAAATGTAGCATGTTTGATGTCGGCGGCCAGCGAAGTGAACGAAAGAAGTGGATACATTGTTTCGAAAACGTCACTTCCATCATTTTCTGTGTTGCTCTCAGCGAGTACGACCAAGTTCTCCTAGAGGAGAGCAGTCAGGTAAATATCCACCAAGATGACAGGTAGATGCCCGGGGTTGGGAACAGGCTAACGCATAGCGAACTATAGAACCGAATGATGGAGAGCTTACTACTATTCGACTCTGTCGTCAACTCCCGATGGTTCATGCGGACAAGCATTATCTTGTTCCTCAACAAGGTGGACATTTTCAAAGAAAAACTGACACGGTCGCCTCTGGGCAATTACTTCCCCGACTACTCTGGCGGGCCAGATGTGAACAAGGCAGCCAAGTATCTCCTCTGGCGCTTCAACCAAGTCAACCGTGCACATCTCAATCTTTATCCTCAGTAAGCCCTGCCCCCTTTTGGCAAGCTATGTGGCTTAGACCTTGGGCTGTTCTGATGCACGGCTAACCTCTCTCGCGTTGTAGCTTAACACAAGCTACGGATACTTCAAATATTCGCCTCGTATTTGCGGCAGTCAAAGAGACGATATTGAACAATGCACTCAAAGATTCCGGAATTCTTTGATCAACAACAGCGACACACGACCCTTTTCCACTTTCGTCCCCAATTCGACCGAGTCCTAATATTTGACCTCGTACTCGCTTTTCTTTACGCCTCTCCCGACAGCCTCGATTGGCCACTGACACGCAACGGTGTATCTGAGCCATTTTGCGTATCACGAGTATCGCCTTTCCAAGCGTGGTGTTTGCGCACCCTTTTGATGAACACATTCTACACTCTTCCTTTTTTTCCCGCTTTGCGAGACCACTCCTCTTCTCCAACTCGACTCTTCGCACCATTGCCTTCTCCCTTTGGACGCTTGGGTTTAATCACCCCCGCAACATATAAACCTTCGGTACACCGAATCTACCTAGGCAGGCAACAAACTATCATGGCCTCTTGATACGATATCTATCACATTAAACGGACCCTCTCCGCCACAACCTTTTTTCTCACACGATACCGACATCCCAATCCGTACAGACACACACGCACGGCTCTCTTACATTACTTTACGACATTTTCTATCTCATGCCTTTGTTTGTTTCCACGCGTGGCGAGCTAGACTTTTTTTCCAGGTTTTTTTTTTTCAGGAAGAAACTATCCCAGGATATCTCATGGCGGTTTTTGGTTACAAGTGCGTCATGATGATTTGGCTCTTTCTCTCTTCTCTTTTTTTTCTCTTTTGGTGTTCTCTATTCTCCCCACACGAATTTTGGGCGGCAGGGAAAGAACACACTCGACTCCGACATGGGGTTTGAGCGTCCTTGTGTAGTTGAACAGCGGAAAGGCGTATTGGTGCCGAGTGCATCAAGTATACTACTGTCTTGGCTACTTTTCCTTACAACACAGACAATGCAATTGTGGTTTCACAAGAGCTGCATCAATGCTTACCACCTTTTTACAAGTAGCTTGATGTCAATGAAAGCGCTGCTCGAACCAGGTGCAATGTATCGAGATTGATTGCTTAATGACGAGGTGAACTGCCAACTGTAATTTGTAATTCTGTCCAATGAGCAAAGCCTTCTCAAATTGATGGGTGAATTGTGCCATGTCTGCCGTCCAGGCAAGCAATGGACTCGTAAATGCCACTGTAGAGGTAGAGTCATTGATGTCCCCTCCCCTCTTTGGACTTCTTTTGACTTTGAAGCGGATGGCTGTGGGTTTTCCCACTGCATGTTTAAGCTTGAGGCTGCGACGCAAGCTACCAGACACTATGAGCTTAAACAGAGGACTCAGTGGACTACATGAAGATTCATCTGACTGTTGCTTGAATTTACATATTCAATTCACAGTTATTAGAGAACAAAGATAATTTTGCTATTATTATTATTATTTTCTTCTCTCGTTTTTATTTATTATTTGCTTTTGCGGTTTCGTTTAGGTGGAATAGGGGCTGCAGTTTACAATGGGATTGTTGCTGCGAAGGAGTGGGACTGGACAGACGACAGTTACACTACGGAGTACTGAGCTTGGGGTAGCATGCAAACTAGGTAAAGTTTAGGCCCGAGAGAGAATCTAAGAGTTGACTCAGCTTCCTGGCGGGCATTATCGTGGTTCGGATTTCACGTGTCTTGCTTGGTTGACCGGGCCGGCGGGGTTCCTGAGATCGTCTAATGAATCGGTGGAAGACTTGGAGATTTTGAAAATTGTGTTGGAGCGAGCCCCCCACGTCTTGGGATCGTATTTCAATGTACTTGTAGTTTACAGGGCACTCATACTAATAATTTGGCCCCGGCCCCTCACTAAAAACTCGCTCCTCTTCTCCGTACAAGTAGACACCTTGCCAGAGTGCTTTCTTTCAATTGCATCACACCGTATCGTGATTGCCAAATGCACAGTCATTGAATTGCCCCTCTCATACACATCAATGCCAACATCATCTTACCCTGGATACTATAAAGACCCGACTCTATCGGTGTCCAAAGCATAACCTTGACTGGTTTGCGCCGATCGGTCATCTTTAGCAGCGGGCCGGGGAATTGAAATTTGTCTGGCGGCTTTCAGTTAGCCGGTGTCACCCCAACCAACCCTGACAACCAACTTTCTGGACATCCCGTTGTCTCACAAACCAAGGGGAAAGAAAAGGGGTGAGAGGCAAAGGTAACATGTTTTTTTTTCTTGTTTTCTCCTGGGAGATGGGTGTGGTTCAAATTCCATTTTCTTTACCGCTCATTGTCTCCCATGTTCCTCACGCCATTTTTCAGTCTGATTCTAGCTTAGAGGAATCCAATTCAACTATGTACTCCGTATGCAGATTTGATGCACTAGTCTAGATTCAGTTCCGGCCATGGCTGGCTGGCCAGCCATGGCCGGATGCTCCGTAAATACACGCCATATGGATGGAGTACACGGCATTTTTGGACTGCAACACGCAAGCAGATCTTGCTGGGACCCCAATGTGAATGGGTAACACTGGTGGTGGTCCAATATCTGCATTTCCTCGAGACGCCCGTTCAAGATAGTAAATGACACCGCAGAACAGGAGAAGGGATGCATTGGTCCGTTGGGCGCCAAGGTGCAATTTTCCATTGCATCCTATTAAACTAAACTACTACAAGTACAGAGTATGTGCGGGTGGCAAATATTGCTGCAGAGCGGCGAGAGCAAAAGGAGGGGCATCCAGGGTTCCCGTATGCCGAAACGTTATCGACCATCGGTCGCTTTTGCATCGGTTGTTGTTTTTCTCTGTTTGGCCCAATTTTTTTTTCCCTCTCTTTTATTTTTCATTGTCCGTCTTTTCTCCAGATCTCTGTGATGTGAAAGGGCACCCGATGCTTGAAGAACCCAAGATTCTTGAAGAACCCAAGATGCATCATGAAGTTTGACTGTTTATGGCTGGCCGCCTTCAGGAGCTCTATGTTACTTCACTAAATACTCCGTGCTCTGTACGTAGCTTGAGGGGTAGAACAGCTCCTGGGGCGGGGCTCTGGTCAGGACGAGATGCTCCTAAACCCCTCATTTTTCACCCCTCACACCCCCCAAACCCCCTTTCACCGGGTGGTCTTTGGTGCTGTTGTTCAGTAATTATTATTGGGTATAGGTGCACGCCCCTAGCAAGTGAAAGCCTGTTCGTGGGCTGTTACCCGTGCTGTCCCCTTATCGAATCACCGGCTCGGGCGAAGACCCACCCCCCCTCCACCCCACCTTGCTGCTGCTGCTGCTTATCTGACAATCAAGGCAATGGCGACCCAGCTCCCTGTGAGTTACGGAGTACAGTGGGCAAAAAAGAGTAAGCTCGAGACACAAGGAGGGGTGAAAAGGGTTGGAGGGGGTGCAGAGTGAAGCACCGGACAAGCTTGTCTGTCCATGCCCTCAACTCCGTAGACATTTTCTTCACATAATTGTACCCTCTGCCCCTCGCCTTTTCTCTCATTCATTCTTCCTCATTCTCCATCTTCAACTCTTCATTTTTACCAGCGAATCTCCGTCGGGTCCTCTCCTTCCTCATTCTCGTCATCTTTTGCGAACTGTCCTTTGCTAAACTGTCCAATTTGGCGCTCCCTGCATTAGCTTCATTCCACCCCCTCGTTTCGAGTCCTGTGCCCTCTTTTTGAGAAGAGCGACGACAAATCAACACCTCAGAGTTGCGAGTATTCAACAACAATTACAATGGATCACAGCCGTCTCCCTTCCCGCGAACGCCGGCCCTCTGTTGGAGCCCCTCTCGTAGAGATCCAGGGTTCGGTGGGCCCGGCTGGAATCTCTCGCCCAAAGCACAAGCGCACATTCACAGGCTTTGGTGCTGGTGAGATTAAAAGTGTCGAAGGTAAATCATACACCTTAGAGAGAATTGCCATGGACTGGATCATCTCCCGATTTCACAAGATGCAAACTGCGGTAGAAACGTCAATGGACTAGAGCTCAATTGGCTTCAAAGTACTTTCTCGGGAATTTTTCACTCATGCTAACGTGGCCATCGTCCTCTCCCAGCATCGATTCCCGAACCTCAGCGCGAAGCTTGGACCAGAAACCAAGTCAAGGGCTTCAAGACCAAGGATGACTTTGAAAGGGAGGTTGTCCGCCATGTCGAGACAACCCTTGCCCGCTCACTCTTCAACTGCGACGAGACTGCTGCCTACTCCGCCGCCAGTCTAGCTTTTCGCGACCGCCTCATTCTCGACTGGAACAAGACGCAGCAGCGACAAACGTTTGCCGATGCAAAGCGCGTCTACTACCTCAGTTTGGAGTTTTTGATGGGCAGGACTCTCGACAATGCTATGCTCAACCTAGGGCTAAAGGAGCAAGCGAGAGGTAGGACCTTTTGGCATCCACACACCACGGTATAAAGCAAATTTGGCTGACATTTTGGATCTCTCACCATCTTAGCTGGTCTTTCTGAGCTTGGTTTCCAAGTAGAAGACATTATTGGACAGGAACACGATGCCGCCCTCGGAAATGGTGGTCTCGGCCGTCTTGCTGCCTGCTTCCTCGACAGTCTTGCGTCCCTCAACTACCCTGCCTGGGGTTATGGACTCCGTTATCGATACGGAATCTTCAAGCAGGAGATTATTGACGGATACCAGGTCGAGGTTCCCGACTACTGGCTCGATTTCAATCCTTGGGAGTTCCCTCGCCATGATGTCACCGTTGATGTAAGTCGACGCCGCACCCCCGTTTGTTGATACTCTGTAAACCCATTGTGGTTGTAAACCAATGTGCTGATTCAATCGCAATTGGAATTGTAGATTCAATTCTATGGTCATGTAACCAAGTCAACCGACAGAAATGGCAAGACCGTTTCCCACTGGGATGCTGGCGAGACTGTACGTGCCGTTGCCTACGATGTCCCCATCCCTGGTTACGACACGCCTTCCACAAACAATCTCCGCCTGTGGTCCAGCAAGGCAGCTAGTGGCGAATTCGACTTCCAGAAGTTCAACAGCGGTGATTACGAGAGCTCGGTGGCCGACCAACAGCGCGCCGAGACCATCAGCGCCGTTCTCTACCCCAACGACAACCTTGAACGAGGCAAGGAGTTGCGACTCAAGCAACAGTACTTCTGGGTTGCGGCCTCTCTCTACGACATTGTTCGCCGCTTCAAGAAGTCGAAGCGTGCATGGAGAGAGTTCCCCGATCAGGTGGCAATTCAGCTCAACGACACACACCCGACGCTGGCCATTGTTGAGCTCCAGCGCATCTTGATCGACCTCGAGGGTCTCGAGTGGGATGAGGCATGGGACATTGTCACTAGCACTGTATGTATTTCGACAACTCCCGTCAATCTCCACCGACTAACGCCTTTTGCCCCCTTTTAGTTTGGCTACACCAACCACACCGTTTTGCCCGAAGCTTTGGAGAAGTGGCCCGTAGGCATGGTCCAGAATATTCTTCCCAGACACTTGCAAATCATCTACGACATCAACTTATTCTTCCTTCAATCGGTCGAGAAGGCATTCCCGCAGGATCGGGACATTCTCAGGAGGGTGTCCATCATCGAGGAATCTCAGCCCAAGATGGTTCGCATGGCCTTCCTCGCCATTGTCGGATCGCACAAGGTCAACGGCGTCGCAGAGCTACACTCGGATCTCATCAAGACCACCATCTTCCAGGACTTTGTCACAATCTTCGGTCCTGACAAGTTCACCAACGTGACCAACGGTGTGACACCGAGACGTTGGCTCCACCAGGCCAACCCACGCCTGTCGGATCTCATTGCAACCAAGTGCGGCGGTTACGACTTCCTCAAAGATCTCACGCAGCTTAACCAACTCGAGCTCTACGTCCAGGACAAGGCCTTCCGCAAGCAGTGGGCAGATATCAAGTACGCCAACAAGGTCCGTCTGGCCAATTACATCAAGGAGGCGAACGGTGTGACGGTCAACCCATCGGCCCTCTTCGACGTGCAAGTCAAGCGAATCCACGAGTACAAGCGTCAACAGCTCAACATATTTGGCGTCATCCACCGGTACCTTACTCTCAAAGCCATGAAGCCGGAAGAGCGAAGGAAGCAGCAGGCTCGTGTCGCCATCTTTGGCGGAAAGGCGGCGCCGGGCTACTGGATGGCCAAGCAGATTATCCATCTCGTCAACAGTGTTGGCCAGGTTGTCAACAAGGATGAGGACATTGGCGACCTCCTCAAGGTTGTCTTCCTCGAGGACTATAATGTCAGCAAGGCCGAAATGATTATCCCGGCGTCTGACCTCAGCGAACACATTTCTACGGCTGGTACCGAGTAAGTAGTGTCGAATTTTTACAGCCGTAACATGACGGTAGGCTAATGATGGAATTTATCTAGGGCGTCTGGAACGAGTAACATGAAGTTTGTGCTCAATGGAGGTCTCATTATCGGCACATGCGATGGTGCCAATGTGAGTATTACCCCGTGTTTTACTTTTCTTTACTTCCCCCCCCCCCGGATGTGACATGCACAGTGGCTAACGCATTTCTTTTTCTCGGATTAGATTGAAATCACACGCGAGATTGGCGACAACAACATCTTCCTCTTTGGAAACCTCGCCGAAGACGTCGAAGAGCTTCGCCATTCGCACACGTACGGTTCGCACACCATCGACCCCAACCTCGCCAGGGTGTTTGAGGAGATTGAAAAGGGAACATTTGGCAGCGTGGACGACTTCCAGGCGCTCATCTCGGCTGTGAGGGACCACGGCGACTTTTACCTCGTGTCTGACGACTTCAACAGCTACATCAAGACGCACGATCTCGTTGACGAGGCGTACCAAAACCAGGAGGAGTGGGTGACAAAGTGCATCACAAGCGTGGCTCGCATGGGCTTCTTTAGCAGTGATCGGTGTATCAACGAGTATGCAGAGGGCATTTGGAATATTGAGCCTATGCATGTTGGAAAGGAGGACTAATATGTCGTTGGTATGGCCTGGGCAGGCCATTTTATGTGTTGGATGTTTTTTTTTCTTTTTCTTTCCTTCATTTCTTGCGGAAAATCTATGTTATATTTGAGATGCTTTACTCTATTTGCTAGGCACAATTCATGACCTTTGAGCCTGTCCGCTTTGGACAGAAGACGGCTTCTTTTGTGTTCAACCAACACTCGGTAAACTTGATTGGCTGGTTCGACTTTACACTTGGTTTTACATGATTTGCTCCAAATGCTATCAAAGGTCACCTATGGATGTGTACGGAGTATCTCATATTAGCATATTCTGTCCTTATTTTTATACACCGCTATTTCCTTTTGGGCTGGGTAGATATTTCGACTTCATCATTGCGCACACCCTCCCAGGCATGACCCATTTAGCAAGAAACAAGGGAAAGCCGCGTTGAGGGGTAACGAAGGGTAGCGAATGAATGATGGCGGGCTTTTTGTAGGGGTGAAGTTTGAATGGCTGGAGCGAAAGAAGGGATTAGGAAAGGATGACGTCATTGAAGCAGATTGACGATAGGATAGTATGGAGTATGGAGTATTACTATTTGTACCATGTACCTTTTGGGCCTGGGGGAGGGGGGGGAGGGGGGGAGGGAATCCCCTGACCGGTTGCCGCTTTTGAGTTTCCCAGATGAGGGGTAACTGCTGTATGTCTCTTTTTTTTTTTCTTTCTTTTGCAGTAGTGATGCCCAAGGCTTGTTGCAAGGACACTCAGCTTTTGATATTGGAGGAGGGGTTACGGAGTATAATGTGACGTCATGGGAGATTTGTACAGCGGAGGTTTTATGCCATGCTACTTGTACGAATTGGATTCTTTGTTGCGTTGTTATGGGATGGGGGTTTTGTAATACGATAATACGATGTTTGAGAAATACTGCTCTGTACCGAAGGGGTTAATATCATGGGAAAGAAAGTTTCGAAGTGTATCTTTTTTTTATGTGGAGGCGTGATTTTCAGGTACGAGGGGAGGGGGAGCTAGTTCGATCGATAGCTTTGAAAGAGATCTTGTTTTTTTTTTTCCTGTACTCGGTATGGATTTAGTTTTATTTCGCCTGTTTTGTTAAACTAATAAATCCTTGGGGGGCTCCCCCTTTGTTTTCGTGAGCTTTCACGGTGGGATAAAGGGATGAGATTGTTGCATTCGATGCTATAGTAGACGAGACGTTGCAATTTCTAGTAAACTAGGCATAAGGCGCGATACGACATGACAGAAAAGGAAAGGGCAAAGGGCCAATTGGACATGACGTCACTGTCAACATTTACGCGAAATGGCAATCGTGAAGTCCTTTTTTTGTTTGTCGAGGTTCTTCAATCATAGGCTCTTTTATTGATGCTGAGAAGCGGCTTTCTGTGTCTGTACAAGTATTTCATTTGTGGCTGGATATTTTGCATTAGCGGCATGTCAGGAGTTGGGATAGGTCTTTGGCTGGTGCCGTTTGGAGGGGAGTAAGGGGATGGGAGTTGGGACGTCATCGAAGCTATCTATTATGCAATACCAAGTGCTTTGCGAGGATACACCAAGAGAAGAGAAAGAAAAAAAAAGACCGAGCCCATTAAGATTCCAGGAATATCATGAACTGAATGTCACTGCGTTTCACCTCTCCGGTGGCCTGCCGATTCAGCCCAGACAGCGGTCGGGTGCGACCAAGGTGTCACCTGGTTTTACCAGGCCAGAGCTTCCCATAGCTTCCCATAGCTTCCCATAGCTGCCTTCCGCTCTCTCCAAAAAGGGCCTTGGCGGACAAAAACCGGAGCTAGTGTTTCTGTTTCTGGCTCTTTCTGGCTGTTGCTTAAAACCTTCAGGCTCCCATTCTCTTTGCATCCCATATGTCCCGTGTTTCGTTTTTTCGCCTTGCCAATTTGCATTTGGCTGTCTCGTTACGAAGGATGGGGGCACATTTGATTCGCTTTTGACTGGTTCCAAATTGGGGGCCACTGACAGACCAGCGAAGAAGGGAAGAAGGGGGGTGTGTTGCTATGTTGTATCTAGCCAGATTTTTAACAAGGTCAATATTGCTGACGGTGTACAAGTACGGAGTAGTGTCATCATAGGTGGCCCAATCTCGATGTCTGTCCATTCTGCCACGAAAGCCCCTGTCACAGATTTCCTTTGATTCAATCTTCTCGCAATCGTCGGCATTCCATCTCAGTACAAGCTGGCCAGCCCAATCTAATAGTACATGGCGCAATCTCTAGTCTCAGTCTTGCTTCCACCAGCTCAATCAAGCAAAGTCGGGTCTCAAAAAAAAAAAGTACGAAACTGTTCTCTCTTTAGCTCAGTACAAGTATTATGTAGTAGCTTTTGTTGTACCCGTGCCCCACCTTCTCGCCCCCCCGGAGGACAACTTCAGCGAGTAATACCACCGCCCTCCAGAGGACTCGTCCGGCGGCGAGAACACTGGACACTCTACTCCGTAATACTGGACAGACACTTTACTGGACGCTCCGGAGACTAGCGCACTTGGCCTACTGTTCCACTAAAACTTGGGCGGTTGGTAGCGAGGAAAAGGGCCACACGCCCAGTTAGCCAATCGAGAAAAGCCCGACAGCGAGAGCGAGGAAACCAGCAGAAGGGGGGGGAGGGGAGAAGGAAAATTCCATCTAAAATACTCCGTACGGAGTACTCATCTCATTATTATTACCACCTCCCACCTCCAAAGCCCCACCCCCTCCTTTCTCTCTTTCGCGCCCATCCATCTGTTATTTCAACCTTTTCAACCTTTTCAACCACTTCGCTTTTCAACTCTTCCACAGTCACGACCTACGCCGGGATAATAGAGGGACAGGATATAAAAAAGGGTGAAAAGAAGAAGCCGACGAAATTGAAGAAACGCTTTGCGAGCTTTCCTTCGACGCACCATCGCTCGCTACTATTTCGCTCTTTTTCACTACCACGATCCTAACCTCCCCCTCCTCGCTTGCTATCCATCGCTCTCGCCTCTCACAATCGACAACAGAGCAACTCTTTCACAATGGCCGAGTTTGTACGCACCCAGATCTTCGGCACCACATTCGAGATTACCTCGCGGTATGTACCCTCGCAGGAGAAAAGCGAAAGAGCCAAAGTGGCCTGGCACCAAAGTGCCTCTCGCCATATGCTGCCTCTGGACACTAACCGTCGTCCGTTTCTCTAGGTATTCGGACCTGCAACCCGTTGGCATGGGAGCTTTCGGTCTTGTCTGGTATGAACGGCCAAATTTCCCTTTGCTCCTCTTTTTCTAGTCGTACCGCCATATCATCTGACACTCAAAACCTCACCGCGAATAGCTCCGCCCGAGATCTCTTGACGAATCAGAATGTTGCGATAAAAAAGATCATGAAGCCTTTCAGCACTCCTGTGCTGGCCAAACGCACCTATCGAGAGCTGAAGCTACTGAAACACCTTCGACACGAAAACGTTGGTCGCTTGCCGTTCGGGTGGGGGAACCGTGACTGTTTTACTGACTGCCGGTCTGCATTTAGGTCATCTCCTTGAGCGACATTTTCATTTCTCCTCTAGAAGACATGTTAGTCCCTCTCTCACTCTCTTCTTTCAGCAAAGCATGTTTTTTTTGTTCTTCTCCAGGTTACGTTCTAACATTGGTGGCAGCTACTTTGTGACGGAGCTTCTCGGAACCGACCTACACAGACTGTTGACATCACGTCCTTTGGAGAAGCAGTTTATCCAGTACTTCCTCTATCAAATTTTGGTACGGCAAGCCTTTCCCACTTCACCGAGTGATCCGATGCGTCGCTATTGGTGGCAACTCGTTGCGAATACACCTGGTTTGGGCAGGTTTGCTGATGACAGTACTTGTGCAGAGAGGCCTGAAATATGTGCATTCCGCCGGAGTTGTCCACAGGGACCTGAAGCCAAGTAACATCTTGGTCAACGAGAACTGCGACCTCAAGATTTGCGATTTCGGTCTGGCTCGAATCCAGGATCCCCAGATGACGGGTTACGTATCGACGCGCTACTACCGCGCCCCCGAAATCATGCTCACATGGCAAAAGTATGATGTGGAGGTGGACATTTGGAGCGCTGGCTGCATCTTTGCCGAGATGCTCGAAGGAAAGCCCCTCTTCCCCGGAAAGGACCACGTCAACCAGTTCTCCATCATTACGGAGCTGCTCGGCACACCCCCCGACGATGTGATTAACTCTATTGTCAGCGAGAATGTAAGCGACGGCTCTCGTTGAACCCGGCCTTTGGCACGTCGTAAGAGGTTTGTCTTCGATGCTAACTGCATAACTTGTAGACGCTGCGATTCGTCAAGTCTCTTCCAAAACGCGAGCGACAGCCCCTCGCAAACAAGTTTACCAACGCAGACGCCCCGGGTAAGTTATGCCGTCAAATTTTCTACTTGTCTTTTTCCTCCTTGTTTTCTCCTTTTCTTATGAGAGCGCCCGGTGCTAACTGCTCTGTTTCTAGCCATCGATCTCTTGGAGAGAATGCTCGTTTTCGATCCCAAGAGGAGAATAACGGCCACCGAGTCGCTTGCCCACGAATATCTCGCACCCTACCACGACCCGACCGACGAGCCTGTTGCCGAGGAAAAATTCGACTGGAGTTTCAACGACGCCGACCTGCCCGTCGATTCGTGGAAGATTATGATGTACGTGTGCTCTCAAGTTTCTGGGGCTCCCCCATACTGGACACGAATTTGGGCCATTGCTGCTTGGCTTGCTTGGATGAGGAGCGTTGTGACGGGACTTTGGACTTTGGACTAATTTGATCTGCATATAGGTACTCGGAGATTCTCGACTACCACAATGTCGACCCCAATGCGGCACAAGTCGAAGGGTTCAACGGACAATAGAAGCCGAAACAACTGGCTGTGCAGCGAGCACAGGACACTGTGTTGAATGAATGCCACAAGTTTGACTTGATCGGTAGGGCCTAGCTCGTTTTAGGCCTTCATCGATGACGAGACGGTGGAGGTCGACATTGAGGGAAAGTTGTTACAGGCATGTCCAAGGGAGCATGAAAAGAGACACGCACGGGTCCGATTCCCGTCCGGTTGCGTAATTGTCGTCTTTCTTCTATTCCATCGCACTCTCCCTCTCTCCTTCCTCGCACCCGCCTTGACTCGTCCCTCCTTTTTCAATGTACATGCTCGTGCGAAATGGGTTTCTTTTTTTTCTTTGTGGTTATTTTCGCGGTTTCTCCTCTTGTTATATTGGAGCTTGGGCATGAGGCAAAACGGTTGGGGATTGGTGGACACGGGGCGGGTAACAAAGGCGCACGAAACATGGTTTCCAGGGAGGGTCATGTATATGGACGACGGGGGGGCATCTGCAGATACGACGTCGTTCAAGGAATTGGCGTATGAGCAACTCGATCCGCAGGGAAAGGGGGTGGAGGCTAGGTCTCTTTTTTTTTTCTATTTTTTTTCTATTTTTTTTTTCATTTTTGGCTTTTCTCCTTGCGCATTGATGCCCCTCCCTTTTTTTTTTTTAATTTAACGACTTAGAAAGGGTTATTCGGTAGTAGACCACGAACAAGATCTCTGCTTCATTTGACCAATTGCCATTTACGTGCTATATATATCGATCTACTCCGTACCATGGGTAATCTCGAGCGCGCGGAAAACAATGGGTGCAACGATTAAGTTTTTGGCGATAGAGAAATCGAGGTTGATTATTGGCCAAGGCCAGCAAAATCATCGCCACTAGTTCGTTCGTGTTGATGGTACTCCGTAGACATGGGGAGGGCGGGGGGAGTCTGTCCAAGAGCACGAGCACATGCATGGTTGACCAATGCAGAGTCTCGACAGCCATTTAAGCACAATCACAGTACGGAGTAAAATCATCATCACTACTCCGTAATATTCCTTTTCCTTTCATCCCATCTCATACCAATGAAAAGAATGTCTGCTATTCTGTAAAAGGAATCCTACTCGTGCCTCGTCAACAATGCCTTTTACAATTTAAGGAGCAGCCTCGTACTCGTAGCTCAACGCTCTTCACCGCCCCCTCTCTCCCTCTCTGCCAGTTTAAAAAAAAAAAGAGGAAACCCCGCGAACTTACCATTCACCGCCTGCCACGTACAACGCCCCCGCCCCATGGGCGCGCGCCGATAGAAGCTACATTTTTTCTGAGTTTTGTGTATGCAAGCCTTTCGGCTACGTACAGAGATACACTCCCTCGCCTTGCCCCGTTTTCCAGCCTTGAAATTGAACTCTCTTTAATCTCCCGAGTCTTTTTTCTTGGTTACTAATTTTGGGGGGGGCTTTTTTTTTTTTTTTCTATTTTTTCTTTCTATTTGTTTGGGTAGCAATATTTTTTTTATCGTCACACCTTGGAATAGCACTCCGTCATGACGGACATCTACAACGAAGAGGAAAACGTGTGGGCCGATCCCGCGGCCTCGCCTTTGCCGCCGGCCTCGCCTCCTGCCGTTCCTGTTACGCCTTCTGTCTCTGTGCCGCCTACGCCTTCGCGCGTCGAGTTCGTTCCGTTGGTTACTGTTGTTGGGTTTCATCATGCGCGCGGCCCTGAGGTTGAGTCGTGGTTTGGAGTTGAGGAGGGGTTTGATCCTGCTGTTGAATATGGGTGGTCTTTGTTGCCTTTTATGGCTTTGAGTGATGGGGCTCATGCGTACGTTTTTTTTTTCTTTTTTGGTTTGATTGCGGGCAATTGGGCCATGCTGACCTTGACATAGCTCTGAGGAAGACTTCTCGTACTTTACTCTGCTTCGACCCGAGTCCTCAGCTGGACCCGCGACTTCGCTTTTTGGTATATCGTGTACACGACAACTCGACTCTTCCCTGCTTATCAACCGCCCATCCGATGTGACCCGCTCGACGGTGCAGAAGGCTGTTGTTGTCATCGCTGATAGTCCTCAATTCTTTGGCATGCTTCGCGAGAGGCTGAGTGTTGTGACGCAGGCTTGGTTCGCTCAGCGAGAGTTCACTGATACCGAGATTCTGCGCAGATTCCAGGAGAGTCTTGCGGATGAGAAGGCTAATGGGTTGCTTGCTGCTGAGGAGGATCGGGATCAGTATCTTGGTATGAGCTTGCGGGAGTTGGTGAGGGAGTTTAAGTGGCAGACTCTGGTGCTCTTGAAGTGTGCCTTGCTCCAACCAAAGGTGCGTGGAAACCCAGGCTTTCTCGTCTTCTTTTCTGCTTAGTCCATTGCTGCTTCATTTCACTGACTCTATCAACTAGATGCTCTTCTTCGGAGCCCGATGCGATCGGTTATGCATGATGCAATTCTCCCTTATATCATTAATACCAGGTCTTATTCGAAACCTTCGCGACTGCGCAGACCCCGATCTCCACGAGTATGAAAAGAAGCTACGGACGCAAGCGTCTTGCCGTACCAGCGACCGCAACTCGCTTTTGCCCTACATGGGGCTGCCTCTACAAATCTTTGGCAAGGTGAGTGGCGAATCTGCCGTGCAACAAAGCCTACCCGATACAGCGCACGCACACTACACGCACCGCGTAACCATACTGATTGATGTCTAACTGCCACGTCATGTATGACAAAATGCAGGGGAGCCTTTACGGACCGTATACACCACTTCAGCAACTCGATATCCTCGCCGATGTCGGCACCAAGTCATACGTCGTCGGCAGCACCAATTCACTCCTCCTCCAGCAAAAGGACCGGTACAGCGACGTGCTCATCAACCTCGACACGAACACGGTAAACATCACTTCGCCGTCCCTCCGTGCGGCCCTAGCCCTTACGGCTTCAGATCGCCGCTGGATCGACTACCTCACACAAGAAGTCAACGACACGTGGGACGAATCCAATCCTGGCCAGCCCAGCACCATGCGCTACGTAGGCAGCGAAGAGTTTATCCGCCTGCAGTTCGAAGAGTACATCCTCTCGCTCGTCTCCTCCGTCAAGTACCACAACTACCTCCTCGACCACCCCAACAACCCTAAAGCCCTCCTCCCGGACATCGAAGGTGACCCAGCCGTAGACTTCGGCCTCGACTGGGTCGAAGCCTGGATGCGCACCGACAACTACCGCATCTGGAACACCCACACAGAACCCACCCTCTTCGACATCGTCGAACCAAGACACCCCTGCGCCGGAGGCCTAACAATAGACGACGTCCAGCGCCGCATCGCAGAGCAAGTAAAAGAACTCCACCTCGACGAACGCTTCGCCGCCGGCCGCGAAGTCCTAGGCCGCAACCTCGCCGCCGGCCGCGAAAAGGCCTCGACCGTCTTCAACAAGCTCTACGCCGACATGGAAGCCCTCCGCGACGCCCAACGCAAACGCGCCGAAGAAGCCCGCCAACAACAATCCTCCACCTCATCCGCTACCCCCTCCGAACCGCGAAAATCCTCCTCCTCCGCCCCCCAAGACCCCGCAAAACAAACCCAATCCGTAAGCACAAGAGCAGGAGCCTACATAGGAAGCTGGGCAACCTGGGCCGGCGAAAAGCGCAAAGCAGGCTGGGGCCGCGCCTCCTCCTCCACCTCCACAACGACAACAAGCAACGGAACGTCATGGGGCATTGGCTTCGGCGGAAAACTAAAAGAAAAACCAACGGAAAAGGAGAATCCCTCCCGCCAATCTACTTCTACCGCGGACGAAAACGAAAGGCTCAGACCCCAGACTGCAAGTTCCCAGGGCGCGGAACCTTTGTTTTCCGCGCCGTCGGATGCGCTGGTTTCGCCTAAATCGCCTAAATCCGTTGACCCCCAGGGGAAACCTTGAATATTTTAAGGAGGGGGGGGGGGGGGGGGGGGCGGCGGCAATGTCTGAACCTATTTACACCATTTTCTTGCACGGGGAACTTTTCTTTTTACATATCATTGCATTTATTTTATCGCATGTTGGAATGAAGTTATGGAAATGCATAATGCATAGGGCATCTGATCCGTTTAATAATAGACTACACCTACGAACCCTTCAGTAGACCGTTGCATTGTACTACAGTATTACTCTTTTCATCCTTGATATACGTGGAGGAAAGCTTCTACTCCCGTGATTTATTTCTCAGGTCATAATCATATATGAATCTATAGCACCACGTATTCCCTTGAGCACCCAGACCTTACGACGCCACTCCCCCTGTTAATACAAGTAGACAAGTACTGCACAACACAACGAGTCGACATGAAAATGGAGCAGCGGTGAGAGAGCGTCTGCATAAAATCATATAATTTCCAGTAGAGAAGCCCTGCTTCTATGCAAACAAACAGTACCAACGTTAGATAGTGCCCTGTCCTTTCTTTTGGCCACTCCCCTTCTTTTGTTTAGGCTAGATAGCCGATTTCCTCGTCGTCTAGTCGCTCGATATATTCCTTGTCAAGCAGAATCTCAATGCACTTCTTAATGTCCGACACCTTGGGCGTGAAGCGGGAGCGAATCTGATTGATGGTTTCACTGACGAGCTGGGCGTGCTTCATGCGCTTTCGTGCCTTCATGATACGGACCATGGCCGACTATCGTGTAGAAAATTTCGTTAGCAAAAGTCTGAGAGAGAGAGTTAAGGGAGGAAGCATACCTGTATCAGAATCTTGCGATCCTCCTCAATAGTCTTGTTGGTTTCCGCCTCCTCTTGTCTAGCCTCTTTGACACCACCCTGGTCGAGCTTGACTCGAATCTTCTTGCTCTTGAAGTCCATATTGAGGCGGAAGGTCTTGCCAGGTCCGGCCTTGTCGCCACCCGGTGGTGATATGAGGAGGACCTTGGCCTTGAGAATAACCGACATGGCTTGCTCGAGAACCTCCGGGTTCAGCTGGGTTGCCGCAATCATCTCCTCCCACGTATAGCTGTCCTTTTCATTGTACAGCAAGAGGATGGCCATCTGGTACACCGTCACCTGGAACGTGTATGGGGTTTTTGTCTTGCAATAATTCACCTTAACTTCGCCCTTGCACAAATTCCAGAGCCAAGTAAGCTTCCGGCCTTCGTGGTTATTTTTGTAAAATCGATAGAAGCGTTCGGTATCGCTAGCAATTTCCACGGGCGGGTTGAAGTTGGTGTTGGGGGGGCTCAAGGGCCAGAAACCTGTACCCAGGATCGAGTATTGGGAGTCGATGGCGCCCTTGCCGAGCTCGAGCTTCTGGACGTGGTCGCGGAAGCTTGTGTTGAGATCCTTGGAGATCTGGATGTCCTGGAACATGCGCTGCAATTTGTTGGTGTACTCGAAACCGCAAGCCTCCTTGAGCTTGCTAATCATGCTCGTCTCGGCATCGTCAGAGGTCGAGTTGCTGTGCACGAGGCGACGGGCCAGCATGCGAGAGTAGAACTTCTGGAACACATCCTTGTCTTCAATATACTTGAAAACAGTCATGATTTGCGACAAGGTGGCCTCCAGCTCCGACTCCTCCAAAGCCGAGTTTCCTTTGCGTAGAAGAACGTCTGTATACTTTGCCAGCAATTCCGGAGACTTGCTCGTGCTCGCCTTGCAGACCTCGTTCCGGTTCACGAATTCGTGGCAGGCATTGTCCAGCGAACGGGTGAACTCGGGCTCGTCGCAGAAGGAGCGCTTGACTAGCCCTTGGTACTGAGTATGGGTCTCAAGCAGAGCATCGACATAGACCTTGGGCTCCAGCTTCTCGGAGTCCGAGGCCACCTTTTGAACAGCAGCGAGGCCGGCCCGTCGAACGTGTGCCTCGAAACGCTGGCGTAGAGGTTTAAGCCCGTCTGAGATGCGCGAAAGGAGTTTGTACATGCGGGCCATGTCCTCTTCCCGGTCATTGTCCAAGAGCGCCTGGAACTCCTCTTGGAGAAGGGTTGAGTGATCTTCGATGAGGGACTTGTGGCAGCACTGCTTGAGAGCAACGGCAATATCAGGGTGCAGGTAAGTACGGACTCGTTCCTCTTCTTCCTCGAGGCGAGCTTCCGCTTTTCTCATATAATCGACAACACTGTTTTCGGCGACAAAGGCTTTCGACTCACTCTGGTAAAACCGACCAGTGGCAGCGATGAATGGGCGTTCGAAATGATAACGGTAAACGTCCAGGGTCGGTTTCGATGGGTCGGCATCGTCAAGACCGAGGGAAACAAACGAATCAACGACCTGCTTGATCCTTCCATGCTGAATCGTCTCGCCATTGCGCTGTCTCTCGACGAGTTTCAATACTGCATCCATCACCTTTTCGTGCACTTGGTCAAAAAGGACCTGGCGCCACTTGACCAAATGGAGAGTGTACACGTCGTAAACACTCTTCTTTCCCTCATCAAGTTCCCGTTTCACCCAGTGCCTATTAAGGTATCGGAAGAGATGGTGAATGTACTTGGCCGCAGTCGTGTACCTGTTCCACTCCTTGATGTAATATTGTAATAAAGCTTCGTCGGTGAAATTCTTGGACTGCTGCACAAGCTGCACCAGGTGGTTCGTGAGATAATTAGTCAAGTTGTGGTACAAATCCTCGCCTAGGAGGTGAGCACCGCGGTGCGAAGCTGTGGCTGACGGTTGCGTAGGGATTTGGACAGCGACAGCTTTTTGTGAGGTACAGAAGTTGTGAACAGCGGTATAAGCACCCATATACTAGACGAAGAGGGAGCAAGAGGAGTTAGCATCGAATACGCACGGACAATTCGGTTGAGGTCGACAATAGATGGACTGGATGGAGCTCCAACATGCACAAAAATGGGGGAGATGGGCAAGCCGAGCCAAAATGATGGTTCCCAAATCTCGAGCAAACGGTAGTACTCACACTTTGCAGGTCAAATCCCTTATCTAGGTTCAGCATGATCCTATTCACAGCCTCCTCGAGGTATAACCACCTATTAAAGAATCATTAGTAAATGCGGCACGCAGCCGAGGGTATTGCGGGGTTCAGCCACAAGAGACGTATTTGAATAAAGAGATATACATACGTTGCCTTGATGTCGTCCTTGTTGGGCACGGGCGGCATTGCCGGCATAGGTGACGCCGTTCGAGACATCTTGGGTGTTGCTTGGCTGGACAGTGCACAATCTTGATAGTCAACGATGCGTGCAGAGTCAGCCACCCAACTACAAACACGAGGGTGCTCTAGAGGACGAGACCAGAGTCCTCGCGAGGGGCAAGTGGACGAGACAGCAGGATAGAGAAAAATCGAGTCGTAGTCAAACCAGCGGTGCACGTCGCGATGCGACGCACGGTTTTGTTTGTCTCCTTCGTCGTCGAGGGTCGAGGAGAGGAGGGAATTGGGGGGGGGGGGGCACTCCCAAGGATGGTGGTAGTCGAGTAGAGTAGGCTATGTGTGGAGGGGTTGCAAGGAATGATTGAGGATAATGGATGATGCAGAAGGCAGGGTAATGAAGCCCGAGTATGTGTTGTGTGGGCAAAAGATCCACAAGGAATTCCTCGTCAAGGAGTCGAGGAAAGGACGAGGGTTGGCGTAGATGGCGTTGGGTAAAAAAGAGGTGACAAGGCGGAAAGATTGAGGAAATGAGCGTAATGGGACATACCTGCCTGCGAGGTAACAAAGTGAAATGAGTGGATGTGGCACACAAGGCAACCTGGTAAATATGGGGGCACTTTTCTCCAATGCAAGTCTTTATTGAGGGAAGGCTGGTGGTGTATACGTTGTTTGTATCCCTAGGGTCACTTTTCTCATTGTATATGCGTAGAAATACATTGAATATACAAAAATGCTTGAGACGGAATTCTGCCGTATGCCACCGCTCTCTCTCCTTGGAGCTCCCACCCTGTTCTCGGCCGACTCTCCAACCGAAGAAACGACCTCAGCTCAACTGTACTCCGTACGGAGTATCAGAGTAAACAGTTTCCCTGAAAAAAAAAGCAGAAACTGGACATATCTTGCCAGGCCCGGCACGGAAGAGGATGGAAATCCAAAGTTGTCCCATGCTAGGCAAGCTAGGTTCGCCTACTAGTACAGGACCAACAAACCCAAAGAGAAAGAAACAAAGGAAGCTCGAAACACTACGGTATTGCACTGGAGAAAGGGAGAGCTCAACCGACAAATACACATGACTCGATCAAAAACTAGATGTACAAGAATACGTAAATATATACTTGTACAATCAACATACTCCGTACAATCAGACTGGACGCAAGAGGTGGTATTTTCACGCAAATCGCAGTGGCCACAAACCTAAACTACTCCGTACAGCTGGTCTAGCTAGCACCTGGCAGGTGGGTATGAGAGCCGTACTCCGTATTACGCCTCGGCATGGGAATGGGTCCGCTCAACTCTCTATCAACTCCACAGATACCTGCATTCTTCTTGTCCTTGCAGTACTGGACATACTTGTACCTTTCGTTCATCATGTCCAATAACTTCGAATCGGTCCTCGCGCAGAGCACAGCACGTGGCTCCAATGTAGTGTCAGGATGCGTCCTGTCGGCAGTGAACAGCTCAGGTTTGTCTCACGCCTTACAAGATGGTCCCAACTGGCATTGACCGATGAAAACAAATAGGGAAAATAATATACTCCAAAGCTGCAGGATACTCTACCGTTGAGCCAGACTCCAAACCCATCGATCCTAACTCGACGTTCTGGGTTGCTTCTTGTGGAAAATTGGTCGGGGCCATCGCTGCGTTGCAATGTGTCGAACGAGGCCTTCTCGCCTTGGACGAGCCGGTTGACCGTATCTTGCCTGAGCTTGAGTCTCCTGTCATTCTCACGGAAGAAGGCGACGGATCCTTTAGCACAAGGCCGGCTACTAAAAAGATTACCCTCCGTCACTTGCTATCGCACACCAGTGGCATTGGCTACGATGGAATGAATCCTACGTTACTAAGTTGGAGAATCTCCCGTAAAGAGAAGCCCATGACCCTGAGCGGCAACTTTGAAGCCTTCAAGATTCCACTGCTATTTGAGCCTGGTGAATCTTGGCTCTATGGCGGAGGCTTGGATGTAAGCTAGAAAGCCCTTCTTATTGTAACCATCTGCCCCTGGAGTGACAAAACCGGAGTGAGATGGCTCTTTGCCAATCACTAACCTGAATCCTTTTTACAGTGGGTAGGGGAAATGGTGGCTCGTGTCAACAATACCACCTTGGAGGCCTATCTTCAGGAGAACATCTTCTCGCCCTTGAAGATGACCTCTACAACGCTCCGTTTCGAACGTCATCCCAATGTTCAGCGCCGCCTATTACCCATGACTTTCCGAGACCCAAACGAAAAGCTGCGTGTCTCGAAGAAGCCCTGGCCCAACCATGCTAAAGACGACTGTATCGGCGTAGGCATGTACTCCTGCGCGGCGGACTACACTCGTCTTCTCGCCGAGGTGATATCACCCACGCCACGCATCATGACAAAAGACACGGTTCGCCTACTCTTTGAGCCTCAACTAGCAAGAGGCTCAGCCCCGAAACAAGCCCTCATCGACTCCATTGTCATATGGGGACGTATGGTTGGAATCAGCGAAACCGACGGTGGCATCACTTTTGCGTTTGGCGGGGTTCTCGTGGAGAAGGACCATGGGCTGATTAAGAAGGGCACGATAGCTTGGGGTGGTCTCCCGAACTTGACATGGTTCGCCAATAGGGTTGCTGGGGTTGCTGGTTTCTTTGGGACTCAGCTGTTGCCGACAGCTGATGAAGCCGCAGCTAAGCTGAGCAAAGAGTTTAGCGACGAAGTTTGGCGCCTCGCTGCAGGTAGTCCGAAAAGCAACCTGTAAGCCATGCAGGGTTATGGTTTTGGCAAGAAAATTTCCTTCTTTAAAACCAAATCCCAACACGAGTGATGTTCGCATATTAGCAAGACGTAGAAATCAGGACACAAGTTCACCTCGGACTCTATCGTGCTTCCCCTTTACTCCGTAGTCCCCACGAAACAGCATGTAGCACTATGTAAGATGGAAAAATTAGTATTTTACCGTTTTGCGTCGCACAAGCAAACAGGCCAGATATCAAACGAGATGCATGGCAGAAATTAGGTGGTGAAGAGCCTCAGTATTTCGAGTCGCTGCTTGATGGAGCAAGCTGACAGACATCCTTTGGGATTCAATAATCTATGGAGTACGTGCAAATGCTCGGAAACATAATACTTGTACTCCGGAATGCTGTGCTTTAGCGCTAGTCGGGAAAGGTTCAGCTGATGACGGCCACTAATCAAAACCCAGCTGGGGCGCAGCTGGGGAGTTTTTTGGTGGGCTCTTCCGTCCCACAGAATTTCTCAACTGAGCCTCGCCTCCTCAACTTGCTCCGTACGCGCCCACCCTAGCCGAGCCAACCCGCGACTCTCTCTACGGCCGTCCCTATTCTCCTCAAACCTCATGGATCCCGATCAAATCAATACAGTTCCAAATATATAACCGGCAACCCGAGCTCCTACAATAAACCTATTCAAAAACGGCGAGGCTGCGCGCGCTATCGTACCCTGTGTGACGGGGGGCTGCAAAACCGCCGTCATTCGGGGCCAAAATGGCCTCGAGCACATACTCATCGGGCTCAGCCAGACCGAGAACCCCAAGGACGCTACCGGGTATGGGTCACCTTTTCTTGGATTGTTTCACATGCATTCTTTCACTTTTGTTTGTGGTTTAGTATTTGCTTTGTTCCCAGAAGCCTTGGTCAAAGCCCCCCCCCCCCGGACCACCCGGGACGCATCTGCTCGCTTTTTTTCCATGAACCCCCTTTCCCTTTGTACCATTGTTCCTGGAGTCTCCCTTGTTTCTTCCGTTTTACGTTAGCTAATCTCGTCTTCAGCATGGATTGCTTCATACGAGGCTAGCGACCGCGTAGACGCCCACGATACCAGCACACTTCTCAGCACACCGCCAAGAACCGCTGCGCCACACCATAACTCAAGCCCGACGGACGTTCCACGCCGAATATCTCACGACGGATATGTGCACGTCTGCGATCCCAACTCAGATCTAACCCCGAAACGAAAAAACGGCATCGGCCTCTCATTCCGCCAAGGGCGGAGACCGGAACGAGGGCGAAAATGGGACCACTTGCGATCCGCCGAACCGGTCATCGTCCAACAGTATCGCGCCAACGGCCCCGAGCCTGCATGGAGTCACTTTGTGCGTTCCTCGGCGAATCCTGGTATAGCCAGCGAAAAAAACGAAGTTGTCGACTATAGCGCATTGGATAAGCTCATGCCAAACTTCAACCGCCCCACGGCAACGGCTCCGGGACTCCATGCTGGGGACCCGTCGGTTGCCCTCGCTCTATTCAACCGCGAATCTCTCGTTCCCCTAGGACTACGAATGACGGTGCTGATGTTCTCCCTCACATCGCTTGTGGTGGCGGCGACGATAATACGCCTCGGCGACAATCCGTTGACACCGCGAAATCCAGAGAAGACCCAGGCCATCATGGCTGTAACCGTGGACGCCGTGGCAGTGCCTTATATCGGCTACATGCTTTACGATGAATACACGGCGAAACCACTAGGCTTGCGTCGAGCGCGGCAAAAGTTCCGCCTCATTCTCATGGACCTCATCTTCATCATATTCAAATCGGCGAGTACGGGGCTTGCGATGGAGGTTCTGGCTAGGCCCGAGAGTTTTGACGGCCTCGTCAACATTTATCTCTCGCGGGCACTCGCGGCCCTCGTCACGCTTGGGCTCATCACATGGACCATGACGTTTGTGCTCAATATCCAGCGCACTGTAATCAAGCTGGGCGGATAGAACTCTCTCTTCTGCAAACCCTATCATGCGCTGTTCCCCAGCCTCTTCAACCTCTCCGGGTGTTTGCATCACTCGCTCACACTTTCCCTCTCTCTCTTTTATATACCACAGGCGCTAGCACGGCATTTTGCTTTGTTTTTTGTTTCTTTCACAATGGTCACAGGTCTACGTTCATGGGAATTTGGCTTTTATTCGGACACAGGTGCAGTCTTTTTTTTTCCTTGCCAATGGTGCTGCGTATCTAGCAATATCACACTTCCTTTTTTTTTTTCCTTCCTCGCCTCTCATCCCACCTGGCCTCCTTCTTGCGCCTCCTTAGGGCGCGGGGATTTATACGAGGAGCTGGCCAATCGATCGAAGTACAATACTTTATAAAGATGAAAAGACATGGCACAAATCTCGGTTTAGATTTCCAAGATAGTCCAGCGGATTGATGGAGCCACGCGAATATGATACCCCCATTGGGAACGTTGTATATATAGTTTTCTATCAATCTACCATATGTCAAAATAAGAATATACATCAGATACCATCCTCACACATTTTCTCTGCCTTCTTTCTCGTTGGCTCAATTCCGAGATCAATTCGGAGGACGCGAAAGAAGAGGCTGTCTACCATCATCACTGCTGTGAATATCTCCCTTGGTGGATGCAAAAGGCCTGTAGCCCTTATCCTTGCAAGTCATGAGGACGAAGGCCACGGTGACCCCAACCCAATACAAATTGTAGGAGACGACGGATCCAATGGTGGCCGAGTTCTGCCAGCCTAGAATGGCGTTGAAAACGCCCCAGAAACCGCCACCGTCGATGTAGGGGTTGCAGCACTGTGTCTACGAGTTAGTTTCGGTTGGAGCGGGGCATGGGAAGTGAATGAACTCACGTTTACGTGCCAGACACTCCTGCGGATGTCGTAGGAGCCTGGACCGGAGCCGAGTTCTGCGGCGTCGCCGCCGACAATTTTGTTCCACTGTGCATTGGTTATAGTGATTAGTAGGTTGCCCAGCTTGGCAGTGAAGTGGAGGGGTTTTTTCTCACCTCATTTGCTTCCAAATGCCAGACACCCCTCGAAAAGAGACCGGCTGCAATCAGATAAAGGAAGCAGGTCGATGCGATGAGGAAGTATTGGATTGGAGCTTTCTTCGAGCCGCTGCAAGTGAGAACAGTTGATGTTAGGTCATGTTCAATGACATGGGAGAGTAAGAAATAGCGAGCGTGACGGGAAATACACACCTATAAATCAAGTAGCCGAGAAAAGAGCCAGCAAGAAGGCCCGTAACAGCAGGCAAAGGAATAGACTTTCCCGAAAGCCCAACACCCACACCAGCAATAAAGAGCACGCCTTCGAGGCCCTCTCGAAGAACAGTAATGAAAGGCAGCACAAAAAGCGCATACTTTTCAGACATGTGCTTCAACCTCTCACCAAAAGAAGCATTCCTCGAAGACAAAACTCCATCCTCGTCTTCGCCATTCTCATCACGAAGAGCACGCGACAACTTAACCTGCCACTTCTCCTGCAAACGCGAAACGCGAAGCAGCACAGCGCCCATGATAGTAATGACAATGGCGGCAGCGAGGGAGAAGATGCCTTCCCATATGGACTCGAAGCCGGCGAATACTTCGGCGAGCTCGTGGGCGCTCACCATGACGGCGACACCGAGCGCGACGCAGAGGAGGAGGCCTACGCCCGTACCAAGCCAGACTTGGCGGGCGAGTTTGGTGTAGAGGACTGGGTCATTGTCTTGGCAGAGGGTTCGTTTTATAAAGGCTAGGAGGACCGAGACGATGATTGCTGTTTCGAGGGCTTCGCGGAAGGCGATGAAGAAGACTTGGACAGGTTAGGATTTTAAACGGTCATGTGGATTCTCAATGAGCGTGCAATGCCGAGTCTAGTATTTGCATTGACTGGCTTGGTAGTGAGGGTTGGGAGGCGTTTGACGTACTGGGAAAAGAGAAGAAGGAATCCATCTTCAGTGAGAGGCGAGATGCAACGAGGAGTGAGTGTAGATGACCTTGGCTTTAAGCCGGCAGAGGATATTCAAAAAGGAGACGGCCGATTTACCCACGACGGCCCATTCTAGTAATTAAAAAAAAAAAAGACAGTTATATATACAAGCGCATACACATGTACGGATAGACACGCGACAGGAGAGTGATGGTGAAACTGGACGAAAAAGAAGCCGATGATTCGATTTTCAGCCTTTTGTGGGGCAGTTTTCCTTTAGCAATCACATCACTGAAAACCCACTGCAAATAATACCCCGCTAAACCCGACATCGGCACTTTTTTAATGCTGCCGAAAACCAGGCCTTTTTTCCTGATGGATTTTTACGTGTAAGCGTTGCATCTGATAAGTGCTTAGCCAGATCTGATAACAGCAAGTTTGGTCACATGACTGTTCACTTTTACCTATCTCTCGTCAGCTCATCAGAGCCTATGAGATAAAAAAAATTTTCGACTTATTCCGTAGGACACAAGAGCACCACCGAGAAGAGGAAACCCACATGGCAAGCCAAAAGAGGGGGGGAAGGAAACACTACGGAGTATTATTAGAAGTGGAAAGAGAAATGCATGTAGGTTGTAGTCCGTTTACGAAGTACTCCGTAGTACTCCATATTTGATCAAAGTTATCTGATCATAGTGGGCCGACCTTCCCACTCCGATTATCTAATTCCTGCTTGGGCCGAGAACGGGCAAAATCCACTTTCAAAATAGTTGGCACACCAAATCCACATCGTCTCAGACTCGAACCCCCAAGGCTGAAGGGAACAAAAGGAAAGAAAATGAAGGAGAGAACGATTGGGGAATTCCAGAAACACTACTAAAACCCACACAGTCGAAAAGAAAAAAAAAAAAAGAGACAAGAAGCCAGCCCAAGCTACGGAGTACTTAGGCCGAGGTGCCTCCTCGTCAACCATGGCTTCAACTCATACCCTTTCTCTTTTCTTATTCCTCCTCCTGCGGTGTCTACATCTCGCTGCCGCCGAGACTGTCACCCGCGACTTTTCTGTCGGTTGGGTAAAGGCCAATCCTGACGGCCAATACGAGAAATCCGTCATCGGCGTCAATGGTCAATGGCCCATCCCGCTCATCAGCGCCACGGTCGGCGATACCCTGGTGCTAAACGTGCACAACAATCTCGGAAATGCCAACACTAGCCTGCATTTCCACGGATTCTTTCAGAACGGTACCAATTACATGGACGGTGCCGTGGGTGTGACGCAGTGCCCCATTCCGCCAGGTTCCTCCTTTACCTATGTCATCAAGTTTGACCAGCCGGGCACCTACTGGTATCACGCCCACAACGACGGCCAGTACCCCGAAGGTCTTCGCGGTCCCGTCGTGGTGCATGATCCCAAGGGTCCCTACGAGGGACAGTACGACGAGGAGCTTGTCCTCACATTCTCCGACTGGTACCACAAGCCCGTGAAATCTCTGCTCCACGAACTCATCAACGTTGAGAATCCCACTGGCGCAGAACCCGTGCCCCAGGCTGCTCTCATCAACGACACGCAAAACCTAAAGGTGCACGTGCAGCCGCGCAAGAGGTACCTTGTGCGCATTGTCAACATTGGTGCCTTTTCCAGTTTTTACGTGTGGTTCGCCGGCCACGATATGCGCGTGGTCGAAGTCGACGGTGTGTGGACACAGTCGGCTCATGCCGAGAAGCTGTACATTGCTCCCGCGCAGCGGTACAGCGTTATTATCACGACGGGAGACGATGCTTCGGCCAACTTTCCCATTGTTGGCGTCATGGATGAGGAGCTCTTTGATGTGATTCCCGAAGGACTCAATTCCAATGTTACTGGTTGGCTGGTCTACGATGATACCGCACCCTTGCCAAAGGCGCCTCTTGTCGATGACTTGGATGGTTTCGATGATTTTGACCTTGTGCCTTCTGATGGTATGGATCTTTTGGAGGATCCCGATTATTCTTTCTCGCTCGATGTGAAGATGGACAATCTCGGCGATGGAGCCAACTAGTAGGCATCCCTTTTCGAACTTTTGTTTTCACCTGTTGTTGACATATTCACTAATGAATCCTCTTAAGTGCATTCTTCAATGGCCAGACCTATGTCGGCCCCAAGGTGCCTACGCTCTACACGGCTCTGTCAGTGGGCTCTTCCAACGCCACCAACCCCGTCGTCTACGGCTCCTACACCGTCTCGCACGTTCTCAACCACCACGACATTGTAGAAATCGTCATCAACAACGGCGATGACGGCAAGCACCCCTTCCACCTCCACGGGCACAACTTCCAGCTTGTCTACCGCTCCCCTGAGAACGCCGGACCCTACACCACCCTCTCCACGTCCCTCTCGCCCACGAGCCCCATGCGCCGCGACACCATCCTCGTCAACCCGAATGGCAACGCCGTCATCCGCTTCCGCGCCGATAACCCCGGTGCGTGGTTATTCCACTGCCACATTGAGTGGCACATGGACCAGGGCCTCATCGCCACCATTGTCGAGGCCCCCGCCGCATTGCAAGGCATGCGCGTGCCCGAAGACCACTACGCTGCATGTCGGGCGGCGGGAGTTCCTCACGCTGGAAACGCCGCAGGAAACACCAAGAACGTTTTGGATCTCACTGGGGAGAATAGGCCGGTGAAGCCTTTGCCCGAGGGGTTCACTGCGAAGGGATATATCGCCATGGGCTTTAGCATTTTGGCTGCCCTGATGGGTCTATCGGCCATCTCTTGGTGAGGCCTCCCCCTCTCATTTTCTTTTTTTTCCTCTTTTCGACGCCGCTCGGCAACGAGACATGGAGTCCACCGCTAACAAGGTTTTTCTTTTTACAGGTACGGATCCATTGATTTAGAAACCAAGGCTGCTCCACTATCCCGGCGCCCCTCGAGACATGAGCGTCACGAGCGACAGGACTAAACTGTCCAGGGGGTGTGTGTTCAACCGTATCGTGTACGATGAAGCGACAACGACCAGCGGCCCATCGGCCCATGATAGGGGTTTCTCTCGGGGGAAAGTTTGATATTGTAAATATAACGACTTTGTATAGCGACCAGGGTTTAGATGTCTGATCCTGGTAAATAATACCCCATAGCTCTGCTTTGTGGCTGAGCCTTTTGCTTTTGTCAAGAGGCAGCCCACCATAACGAATATAGAGAATTTACTTGCTGACTTTGTTGGGAGTGGCAATTTCTTCAACGTAATTTACGCTATTACGGAACATTAGATTGACTAGTTGTCTGCAGTTTCGTCTTTCTGTTGGGATGGATTGCTCTTTTGCGATCGTCGAGGAGGACCATCTTGGGTCAGGGTGCACCACCTGTTGACAGCTGAAAGATTGACCTATGAAGCCCTCCTCTTTCAGGTGCCAGCTGCCAACAGTAAAGCGACTGTCGCCATGTGGGGCCGGCTATCTCCAGCTGACCACCCAATCCTGCCTGGATTTTACATCTCGCCCCAGTTTTAATTCTTGTTTGGTTACTTTTTGTAGCTCCATTCGTTGACGTCTTCTCTTTTCTCCATTTTGCTAGTCTGTCCGCCCTCCTCCTTATTCCTGTTCCTTTTTTTCCCCTCTCTCTACTCCGTACACGTATGTGAAATTATACAGTCAATAGCTCTTTTCGATTGTATTTGGCTTTACTTCTTTCTCTTTTTATCGTCACCGACAGCCATGCGATCGTCCAGGTGAGGTCGTCCATCCAATAGCGGCGGTTCGCTTATGAAGGGCAGGCTTTCCCTCAACCCCACCATTTACTGATTTACTGAGCGAGCGATCCAAGCCCATCGACAGGCTTTTGCCACTTGTTTAAACCTGAATATCCTCGCAATTGGCTCTCTTTACAAGTCACGAGTGTTATTATATCGTATAAACGCCGGGGGTAGAGCTGTGGCCTCGACAAGTCCGCCAGAATGCGCCTCTTCCTCATACCCATCACGACACGTCGCACCCTCCTCTACTGTCAACGTCCTCACCCCGCGACACTGCGCCCATCAATAGTCGATCGCGCGACCAATAAAGCAGCCGATATATGGTCCTCGTGGGAAAAGAAGGAATCTGGTTGGCAGAAAACTGTGGTGGGCTGGGGCAATCATGCGCTTCGCCGCATTCCTTTCAAAGAATGGGGTTTGAAATCTGTACCGCCGCTCGCGGTGCGGCGCAGGGAGGAGGAGTTGCGCGAGGGCAAGATTGCGCCTATTGAGCTTGTCTTTCCGTCTTCTGTGATTCCTGCTGGTGAGGCCGAGGGGTTGTTGAGGCGCTTAGGAACTGAGCGCCAGTCGCTTCATCAGCGAAAGCTTTTATGGTGTCTTGTGGGGATGCCTATTACGGCTCCATTTGCGCTGGTTCCTCTGTAGGTTTTTTTTTTCTTTTTTTTTGGTCCCTACCTGCTTGTTCACTTGCCCTGGTCAAGAGTCAAGACTAACACAAATCTCGGCGCGCATAACAGGATTCCAAACCTTCCCTTCTTTTATCTCGCTTACCGTGCCTGGTCGCACTGGAAAGCTCTTTCCGGTGGAAAGCACATTCAATTTTTGCTCAAAAACAACTTAATCGCTCCCACGCCATCGAATCTTCTCGACCAGATATATAGAGCCAAACATGCCTCGGCCGCCCTACCCCCGCCTCCTGGCTCTCCGGCTGGGTCCGAGCCCACGATAGTGCCGGCGGCAGTTGCCGTGGCCGTGGCCGAGGGCGAAGGCTATGACGCGCATGAGGACACTGTAAGTCCTGACGGCACGGAGAAACTCCTCGTGTCGCCAGCGCGGGGTAAGCTTCTCGCCGACGCGTTGGGTGTTCCAGAGATCGAAGGAGAGGTTGAAAGGGCGGCGTGGCAGGTGATGCACGATTACGAGCAAGAGGCAAAGAGACGAGGAGTTAATAAAACTGAAAACGATGGGAAAGCCTCGACAGGGAAAGAGGAAGAGAAAAAAGATCGGTGAGATGGTTGGCTTGATGAGAGGATACCCTGAAGATGTTGGTGCCTTGTAAATTATTTAGAAACACCTTCCCCCCTTTTTTGGCTTTGCCTACACGAAGTAGACATTGTATGATATGAATTGGCGTTTTGCGGCGAAGGAGGAGAAACAGGAAAGACTTTCATAGACTTGGTCGAAGCCACGCATACGAATGGCGCATATATGAAGACATATGAAGAAGCCGAAGAAGCAAACCCCCCCCCCCCCCCCTCCACGATATACCAGATAGCAGGATACGGCAAACGACATTCCTGGAAAAGGGTGTTTAAGAACAAAACACGAAAAAAACAAGACGCGTGAATCAAGTTTACCGTGTAACCCCAATATCGACCATATATAAAGAGCGGCAGTTACCTAGACCCATGTCCAGATATCCAAGGCCTTTCAGTCTGTGTTGCGGTATCACAATGCATGTTTTTAATATAAATAGCTTCAGAGACAAAGTTGCACCCCTCAACTTCCTCAGTAACCGAGTTTCTCTTTGTTTATAGAACTTTATAGGTAGAGAAACAAGGTCTCGATGAAGAGGGAAGCAGGGACCGGGAGTGCCGATATACAGGTTTTTTTTTTCTCTACAATCCTTCTCTTTTGTCTTGTAGAGAGAAATACTCTTCTTCTGCCCTTCGGTTCATTGATTATACATCTTTTCTCGGTTGCTTTGTACGACCAGAGTTTTCGTGATGCCCCCGACTCGATCTCGCCCAACGGCCCAAAATATCTTAAGTAACGATGGTTTCCCTGTTGAACCATGAATATACTTCTATACTTCACTTATCTGGTCGGGATTCTAGGCCTTTTTTTTTTTTTGCATAGCTTGACATGGTGAACCTCCCTTTCTTTTTAAATGCCCTGCTGGGTCATCGAGGTGCGCGTGCGCGTGCCCTTCCGAATGTTGCTGTTGCGGATAGACGTGGACCTATTCGGAACAATAGGGCGCTCAACGAGGAAGGAACTTCGGATGACGAGTCTATTATCGAGTTTGGATGTTTTCGGCTTCGGGGTGTAAAAGATGATTTGCCACAGTAAGTTAGATGGCAGGCTGCCTCGGACGAAATGTTCTAAGCGTCATGGGTTTCGATAGGGATTGGTGGTTTGCATCGACGGCTATTCCGCTTCTTGCGGCTACGACGGGACCTTTTACGAATGTTCTTTCGATTGCCTCGCTTGTTTCTTCCTGGCGCGTTGAGCTTCCGCATAACGGAGTGCTACCGGAGGGTGTTGACAACAATGGTGTCGGTCTACCGGATCCTCGATGGTGCGTTTTTTATTCCTCTTCCAACTGTTGCTCTTTTTGACACAAGCACAAGCGAAAGTGGATAGAGTGAGAGCTTCTGACATGGTAATTCTAATATCCCCGTCTTGGTAGGGGCATCATTCTCAACGTATCTTCGCTCGTCTTTGGCTTCGCTGGTAATGCCTTCCTACTGTTCAACTTTACAGCGAGTGTTCGGTACATTATTGCCCTGCCTTTATCCGTCGTATTTTGGTTTTTGGCCTCGGGAATTGTGAGCCTCGATCTCTTTCTCCCAATCCTCTTTTCTTTGGCTGTGATCCTAAATTGACCCTCGGATGGAGACGCAGCTCATCGCCGTGGCTGGATGCCTACACATTTACAATCCGCCCGTCTGGCCTGAAGTTTACTCTCAAGGGTTCTGGTATGCAGTCCATGCAGCGATACTCTATGCCATCAACGCATTCATGCTTCTGATCAACATGCTTGGTTACTTCCTCGGCCACTATCCGCAACGATTCGAGCTCGATGACGCACAGAGAACTCTGATTCTCCAGACTACTTTACTTTTCTTTTGGCTTGCTGGTGGAGCTGGTGTCTTTGCCAAACTGGAAGGCTGGACTTATGTTAACGCCCTTTACTGGGCTGATGTGGTGTGTTGAAATTTTTCCTTCTGTTCTCCATGAAAGAAAGCCTACAAACCAAGACGAAGAAATATAAACCACTTTGACAAGATACTCACTTTTGCTATAGTCAGTTCTTACTATCGGATTCGGCGACATGTCCCCCGACAACCCTTCTGGCCGAGGCTTCCTCTTCATTTTTGAGCTCGTAGGCGTCATCCTCCTTGGTCTTGTAATCAGCAGCATCAGTCAATTCGTTGCAAACCTATCTGCCGACAAAGTCATAGCCACACACAAGCGCCGTGCCCGTCAAAAGGTCCTCCAACGGGCCGCCGCGGCCTCCTCCTCCTCAGGGACGGGACCCACATGCCACTTCGGGCCGACGCCACGGCCCCACATGCCGATGCCGGCTGCGGCAATACCCGTCCCTGTCCCTCCTATGTCCAATGGTAACCACCATAGTCGGTCTCGTCCTCGGTTCTTGTCGTGTTTACCTTGGCCTCGAAATCGCAGGGATAATACTCCCATTCTCCGTGATGAGCAAGCCCGCTTCGATGCTATGCGCGCCATTGAAGACGGGACGCAGCGGTTTCGGAGATACTATGCCCTGGGCATGGCGTTTCTTGCGTTTGCCGTGCTCTGGATGACGGGTGCAGTGGTTTTTTACAACACCGAGCAGCGAATCTTGAAACTCTCATTCTACGATGCATTGTACTTTTGTTGGGTTTCCCTCCTGACAATAGGGTAACTAACCCCTCCCCCGAAATCATTCAATACTCCCGCCGCCACTGACTTGATCCAAGGTACGGCGACATGAACCCAAAATCCAACACAGGAAAACCCTTCTTCGTAGTCTGGTCCATGATTGCAGTTCCAACAATGACAGTCCTCGTCCAAGAAATGAGCAACACCGTCGTCGCAGCCTTTAACCGCGGTACAATAGCAATGGCAGATTGGACAATCATGCCTCGTCTCGGCGCACTAACAGAATTTCTCGCCCAGCATCCAAAAGTAGCGGCGAAATCCCACATTCGCATTCGTCCCTCGATAGAACTACAGAACCGCGGCCCAGACGTTTCCACGCAGCAAATTGCAAGGAATGCTATGGCAGAAGAAGCAAAGGACAATGGAAACCAAACGGACCCAAATCCAACAGCACAATTCCTATCCGATATTTCAACGGCCATTCGTCGAGTTTCAGCAGATATTCTCGTAACACCACCAATCCGCTACACATTTCAAGATTGGCAATCCTTTTCGAAACTAATCCATTGGACGGGTCCGCCGGGTATCGCTCTCGAGCCGCTTACTTTGTCTTCGGACAAGCCTTGGGATTGGCTTGGTGAGGATAGTCCGTTGCTTGCGGATAGGAGTGAGGCTAGTTGGGTTTTGGAGAGGCTGTGTGAGAGCCTTGAGCGGTTTTCTTCGAGTAGGCATTTTGGACGGGTTGCTGATTCGGCTTCGGAGCCCAGTGGTAGGTCTTGAATGGTTCTTCAAGATTAGCGGGACGAATTTGTTATTCTTTGCCTCTTTTTTTGTTTGTTTGTTTGGTTAGAAGTATGGGCGTTAGTGTGTATGAATTGACGAAGCGAAGAGAGCAAGTTTCGAACTGAACAAGTTTTTTTTTCATTATCGTGGTTTGCTCGTAACATGACCAAAGTGCCAGCATGCATCGGAAGCAAGTCGGGAAAAAAAAAAAGAGGAACAAAAGAAAGACCCGCGAAACCAACCTCATTCTATATAAGAAAAGAAAGAAAAGAACAGAGCTCCGTAACCTTGCTATAGCAAGCATAAGAAATAGCTTTTTGGTATCTACCTCCAACCCAACTGGTTTCCCCGTCGCCACTTGTCCAAGGTACTCACGCATGAGAACTCGCTACGGCCTGGCTCCATTTGTTCTTAATTGGAGTATAGCAAGCAGCTAGATGCAACGACTCAATCGCCTCCGTCCGCGAAGCCATGACCATCATGCATAAAAAAATATCTAAGGGTAAAGAAGGATAGAAGAAGTGAAGATTCTCTCGGGAACGGGAGAAGGAGCAAGGGGCATCTAGTCTCTAGATTTCCCAGATGATCAAGCTTTCCTGCGGCCGAAGCATCGTCCGCGAAGAGCCGAGGGAAGTTGTTGTAGGCGCGGATACTCGTGTCGTCAAAAGAGGAAATCTTCTATCGAGAAATGTTTCAAGCCGGCAACAAATCGAAAAGAAAGCAAAACAAAGGCAGGTGATGGTACACAATAGAGGCGCTCCGTAGTAAGAAAAGAAAGGAAAAGGAAAAGGAAAAGGAAAAGGAAAAGAAAAGAAAAGGCAGACCAGTTACAAAATGCAGCAAAAAGGCTCCCAAGAAAAAGGCTTAGGAGGTCTCAGTGGCAGGTTCAGCAACAGGTGCCTTGGCCGGTGCCTCCTTAGACACTTCGGCAGGCGCTTCAGCAACAGCCTCAGCCAAAGCGGGCTCGCTCTTCTCTGGAGCTGGAGCCGAGCCAGACACATCGTCTGCGATGGCGGAGAGTGCAGGGTCTGTCGTGAGCGCAGGGTCGGTTGCGAGAGCAGCGTCTGTGGCGGAGGGTGCTGCCTCGGTCTCTGCCGTCGGATGGCTTACCGGTGTTGGGTCGACTTGTAACGCCGGATTGGTAGTTGGCTCAGGGATTGCCGCTTCTAAGGCAGGATCGGTTACTGGTGCGGGTTCTGTAGACAGAGCAGGATCGGTCAACGCCGGGTCGGTACCCATGGCAAGATCGGCGGTGTCGGGGTGGTTCGTCGAGTTCGTCATGCCATCGTTCGTCATAGCAGTATCTGTCTCACCTATTATGTGGTGATCCAGGGCCATGTGCGCCGCGCGGGCCTCTTCCATCCCAACATTGGATAGTCGCGCCCTCTTGGCTCGGTGAACATCTTCTAGATCCTCCGATTGACCAGTCCTCCCACGCGCCGAAACAACTTCATCCAGCCGGCGCTTGAGTGTATTTTCGCGGCGGTGGCTTTCATCCAGTTCGGCGCGAAGGTGCGCCTCTGCCTTGGTGCTCGCTTCGAGTTGCGCGCGGAAAAGCTCATTGATTAGTTCGAGCTCGCGCACGCGCGTCTTGAGTGTCGCATTCGATGCGAGCAGGTGTTCGTGAGAGTTAACCTGGTCCATATGCCCATCTCTACCGGGCGAGCCTTGGCGGTGCGGAGATGAGAAAGGGGCGAGTGTGGAAGAAAAGTGAGCATCATTCATGGGTGGATAGGGTGTCGCAGGGTTGTATGAAGGAGCCAATGCTCGGGAGGCCGGCGACCGGGCTTCGTCGGGGTGGCCATTCTGAGAGAATCGGCGCACGGCAAGTGAGGCGGAGCCTGCGAGTCCGTGTGCATCGACTCCATTTGGATCCAATGAATTCGGATAAGGGTGTGGTTGTACCTGCGGTTGCTGTACACACGAAAAAGAAAAGGTCGCAAGTTAGCAATGAAAAAAAGAAAAATAAAAATAAACTGCCACTGCCATTGGAGTGGCCGCCTCTTACCTTCTTTTTCGCGAGGTCTGGCCGCACTGTTTTGACGCGGTTTCGACTTTTGATTACGTCGGTCTTCAGAGATATGGGACGGGGCCGGCCATGGAGCTTTAGAAAGAGGCCGCAGGCATTACATAAAACGGAACCATACTCGTCGCGTCGCCAGAGCGGTGTTGTAGATGTCGTGCAATTTTGGCATGTCGGCTGCGAAGAGTCACGAGAGTAATTAGCAGGAGTTGCCATCATGTTTGAATGGCAATAAATGGATTTGGACAGTGAATAAACAAGTAGGAGAACGATAACATCCGTCGCGGGGGGAGTAGGATAGCGAGAACTGGGGGGCGCTTGAGATGATAAGAATTTTTTGAGGTGGGTTATCAGCAATCCTTGTCCTTGGCGATCATGATAAGGAAAATTCTTATCCAAAACGTGGAGGTTTATCTTTTAGCATCACGTGAGCAAGATAAAGAAATTTCCAAGTGGGGTTTTGGGATCCACATGTGTGGATTCACCATGCACTAGCGATAAGTTGGAAAAACTACCAGTCTACTTTTGCTTCATGGCAGCATGGGAAATGCTGGGTCGGCTTTTCAGATGGTAAAGATAGCTTGAACCAGAGGAAACAAGGGAAGAAGAGTGCACGGATGGAAGGGTGGGGGAGGGGTTTCGAGACCCCGTGGAGTTTCTTAGGGCCGACTAGCCATTATTGTGTGGTTTCGATCTGAAGATGCCGTTCATCTGATCGTTGTAGGGTACCAAAAACAATAGGAAACACGACCAAATACATACCAATGAGCTTCCTCCTCCGCCAGGAGTAGCAGACGGAGCTGAAGCAGAATATGTCAGAGGGGGCGGGGGTAGAGTGGAATGCCTTTAAAGGGGTCGAGACACATTAGCGACAGTCCAAGTAGTCACGCAGGGTAGGCCGTGCGCTATGTGCCGAGATCACGGCAGGTCTCCAAAAATAGATAAGGACGGCGATAGGATAATCTCCATTGCGTGAAAGATGGATGGGGGGGGGGGGTTGGGAGCCGAGGCATGAGATACGGGAATGCAAATGCCGTATGTGAACAACCATACCTTAATTGAGGAGAATTTGTGCCTGACGCAAGCGACGATATGCCAGGTAATTGATGCAGCGAGGCTGAGGTTGATGTCGAGCTTGGCCGCGAGATTGGCTCCAGGGTCGGAGGAGGCAAAGGCGTGACCGGAGCTCCATCCTCCATCTCCGGCTCGGTGGTATTAGTGTGTCTGATAAGCTCACCCGGGAGGAGGGATATCAGATGGGGCAAGGTGGTTGAAGATGATTGGGGTTAGTTGTCAAGCGTTGGTGCTAGAAGTCGAAATGGTAGGTGGTGTATACTCCGTACGGAGTAGGCGGTATGGGGATGATGGGGATGATCGATAAGGCTATCGTTGGTGGGGTGCTAAGCCCGCTCGGTTTGAGACGAGGAAGGAGACTATTACTCCGTATCTGACGAAAATGCGAGAGAGAGACGGTTGTGTGCTGTCTGAGAGCCACGAAGAAGAGAAGAGACTCGGGGTAGATTGGAGGAGAGTGCTTAGTTCGTCAAAGCTGGCTAATAAGAGCTAATGTATTTATGAGAAAGGGGAGCGGGTTGGCATTGCATTGGAATAGGACAGAACAACCCGGTCAAGATTAGGAAGGGGGGAGAAAAGACTATTAAATAAAGTCCCCCAAAACTGACAGGAAAACTGACGAGAAATATTATTATTACATGTACTTGTACGGAGTACTCGAGGTACTTGGTGTGGAAGACACTCACTCGCCCCTTAATTACAAGTCGGTAATATTAATAGATGGACTTTTTTTTTGTTGTTCGAGGGAAAATCCTGCACACCAGAGGGGAAAAAAAGAAATGCCCGAGGCGCGCTCTCGGATTGGCTGACAGCTCGATCGATACAGAGGCCGCTAATATGGCAAAGTATCATTTGTTTCTGGCGCTTTACCATTGGTTGAGTTTCAGCAGAAAGTGAGAGTGAAACGATCAAAGAGAGACCCGACGGGATGCATTGCATTGATGAGATTTCGGGCTCTCTCTCTAAGCCGAGCTGAATTCTGATACCGCGTCTTTTTTTTCTTTCGTTCGTGTGTGCGCACACTGTCTTTACAACCCTAACCCTCTTGCAATGCAGCTAGAGGTGGAAAAAGTACCGAGAACAAGAGAGATTACTAGAAAGGCGGGCTTGACAGTGATGATTCAACACCAACCTCACCCATGAACCACAGCGTAGTTTACTTGTACAAACAGGGGGTTTGATGTATTGTGGAGCTAATGACGGGCAGCTATCGATGGCGATAATGGCTAATCTCGAAAGTGGTGGGTACTCAGTAATTTTCTTCAAGAACTTCTACAAGTACTATTAGATGACAAAGATCCAAAGATCGGGACTCCTACGAGAAGGGCAGGACAGCACACGAGAGTACAAGTAAAAAAACGGGCACCTAAACCTCGGGTTGCTCCTCTACTCCGACACGAGACCCTCAACCCCCCGTACGGAGTATGACCCCTCGACCCCATATTCCAGTTTGGGCTAGGTGAAAAAAAATTCGAGTCTTTATGCACCAAGGAACACAGAGGCGAAATAAAACTCGAAAGAGCATGTTACTTGGGCAGCGGCATGGAGTCGGGATAAAGGTTAAACATCGCCAAGAGCTATTAGTCCAGCTATGTAGTTACTTGCAGTCGAGGCTCGAGCTTTTCCTTCTGCAAGTACGCCCACCAATCTGCAATAAAAAGATAAGTGAATACTAGGTAATCTAGAGGACATGCCGTAGTAGTGCAGAAACCTGTTGCTTTCTTCCCTCTCGCTTTCTCTCTGTTACTTGGAAGGTTGAGACACTTTCCCATTTCTTGGTAGGGAACCCGAGGCACAGACAGGCTTATGACGTTAAGACCTGGTTGGGGCGGTCACGTCTAGTGTCTACTCCGTAGAGTGGTTCTTGACCCTGCCTTGTCTGTCCTGTCCACTGTAATTGTGGTAATTATGGAGCAGTTACTCCCTTAGCAGCCTAGTTCGTTCAGTTGCTTAGCTATTATTACGGAGTAGGCATTAATTCTTAACCCTGCCCAACTGGAACGGTGATGGTCGTACCACAATAATCTTACCGCCACCGCCTTTCTGATATTCCTCTCGCCAAAATTTTCTTCTTTTTTAATCGCTCCTTTTACTCTCTCACTGCACAGCTCTGTTAGTTGCTATATTGATAATATCCATCCTTTTGTTCATCAGCTTATATCCGTGCTACCCATCTCCTCCAAATACACGATGTTTCGGTGGGCTCAACAGGCGTATGCATTACCCCTCCCCCTCCCACCCACCTCTACCACCTTCCCCGGCCTTGGCTAGCCGCATCCCCTTATCTCCTTCTCCCCCGTGCCAAAACCACCGGTCTTGACTTTTCCAAATACTGACATTCCTCTATTATTCGGTAAAGATTGGCAGATGTTGCCGGCACGCAAGAGCCGATATACGGCCCCGAGGGCATCCGGTCCGTTGCGGAAGAGGCGAAGCAGACCCCGTATACCGAGTTGAAACGCGACGATTTGAAATGGAAGGCTCCCAACCACACCTGCGTGGAGACGCAAACGTTCTACGTCTACTCGGGCAAAGGACATTTTGCCATGATCCAAGTTCTCTACAACAATGTTGCGTAGGCTACCGATCCTTCCGCACCCACCTTGGAGGTTACTTCTTGTTCTTTAGACTAACCATGTCTCCCCGGGAATCAGTGGACTTCATACCACCTACCAGCTTAATTCGAAAGTCTTTTTCCTCGACCGTTCCAAGGCCCCCATATGGTGTTCGACACCACTTCAAAACCAGGAGTTCAGCGAGGATATGGCCAGCTTCTACGCCGACGGATGCGCAGTGGAGCTTTCAGAAGACGGCAATTCGTTCACAATCAAGAGTATGAACAATGACAACTCCATCATCAACCTCAAAATCACTCGTCAAGCACCAGGCTTCCAAGCCGGTATCACGGGAAATTCGCTTTTCGGCACCGACCCCAATAATCCGTGGGGATCCATGCGACACGCCTTTTGGCCTCGCTGTGCAGTAGAGGGAACCATTACAACATCCGAGGGACCCATCGAGTTCACCGAAAGGGCCTTGTTGTCGTACGCTCTCCAGGGCATGAAGCCTCACCACGCCGGAGCTCGTTGGAACTTTGGCTACTTCCAGGGTGCCACGACTACGGGACTTTTGATGGAGTTCACCACGCCCCCATCATACGGATCGACGGTCGTATCCGTCGGCGCTGTCGTCAAGGACGACAAGATTTTGTATGCGGGATGCGACGTCACCTGCCAACATGTTGAGACGCAGGAGGACAAGGAGGTCGGTTGGCCCGAGCCGACCAAGGTCAAGATCACATGGTCTGGCAAGTCTAAGGACGGTGTAGATGTGGACGCTACGCTCGAGGGCGACTACGAAGAGCGCCTGGACCGAATCGACGTCATGGCCGAGGTCCCCGGCTTTATCAAGTCCATTGTGGGCGGGGTTGCCGGGACAAAGCCGTACATCTACCAGGTTAGTTCACACGTCCCCAGGGTCGATAAAGAGACGGTTCTGTGCAATTGCGAAATCGGACATGAGGAAATCGGACATAAGCTGACCATGATTTCCAGTTTGCGCCCCAGAAGAAGCTCACCCTTCATGTCAAGGATGGCGCCGAGGCATACGACGAAGAAGGCGCAGTGTTTGCCGAAGCAACATTCATCAGTGCCTAAGCGCGCCTAGGCCTCGCTGGGTGACAGCCCTGGTTATACGATCTCTTTTCTCTCACGCCATGTTTCTCCCTTTTCGCCCTTTTCCCTAGTGTCACGGAGAGGCCAACACGAACTACGCCTTCATCGTTTCTTCTTAATACTTTTGATACGACTAGAACACTGGATATTTCAATCAAGGTAATTGGGTATTGCAAGAACCTTTTTGTAACCTGCGCAACCAAGATTTGGTTCCCCTTTTTGTTTCTTCTTTTCCTGCCGAAATACCTTACCCTCACCCTGACAAACACCATCCCATATACTGGATGGCCACTCTTCACTCACACTCGCTCTCGTACATATTAAAAATCAACTCCTCCTCAACCCCTTCTCCTCCATAAAAACGCTTAATGTGTATTCAATTATCCTACCTTGCGCTCTTCTACCGATTATTAGGGTTAGAAGTAGGATCTGATCTAAATATACTGGTTATCATTTTCCTTTATTTCCAATCTGGTATCTTTCCTTCCTTCTCCATTGCTTTTGTGAACAAAGATATTGTCTCCTGTACAATGCGAGCCGGCTAGCCAGTACTACGACACATGCTCATTAGTGGACGAGCGTCGTGCGTTCAACTGCCGATACGAGTACGAGTCCAAAGGAAGAACTGAGTCTATTAACGTGCTTACATAACTGTGTGCACTAGTCTACTTATGTAAAATTTACATTACCACTCGAGCCTACCATACAAGTAGGCCGAGATGTCGAAGAGTAACCAAGGAAAACCCGTTTCCGGTAAGAAAATCCAATCACTTCGATCGTGGGCAGATAATAATAAAGCCGCCCACCTACATTGAGCAAATCATCTCCTAATTAAAAGGTTCATAACAAGGGCCTTGTATATTTACTCCAGTTTATTATTATTTTCTTCTTCTTCTTCTTCTTCTTCTTCTTCATCATCTTCTTCTTTCTACTTTGCTGGTTTCCCTCCCTTCCTGTTTACGAAGTAAACACAAACAAAGGGAGGTCCATACCCAATCTCACGGGGGTTCGATTAGTCACCCAAAATAGCCGCCCGCCTACGCTAAACCAACTCCACTTGTGACACCCGCTCTCCCACCTACTCCGTCCATTTCCCCTTATCTCTCTACCTATTTTCTTTTTATTTATTTATTTTCAAGCACTCGCCTTCGAGTGAACAAAACGTCAAAATGCTTTCTCAGAGAAAAGGAGGCCCAGGGGGTCTCAACAAATCTACCTCGCGGCCGATTGCTGGCAAAACCATCCTCTCAGGTTCAAGCCGCCACAGGTAAATGCCCTCATTTGACTTTCAATGTACAAGTAAAGGCATAAGCCTTTGCAAAAAAAAAAAAAAAAAAGATCCAAACCTTGTTTCTTTCCTTTCTCTCTCGTGTTCGCTTGCAGATTCTGTGGATGCTTAAACTAATGATGGAATGACGTACAGAAAAATCATGAAAGACAACATCAAGGGCGTCAGTAAGTTTACACTCTTAACCTTCCCCGTGGAAAAGAGAAGAATTGAGTTTACTTCTTCTTCGAACCGCCCGAAAAAGCGTATCATTCTAACTTTTTCACCTCGTGTAGCCAAACCCGTCATCAGGTACAAACTTCAATCAAGGGTTCTCCTGCACAGACGCAGTGTTATGCTAACGCAAGTATGAATATATAGACGCCTTGCACGCCGAGGCGGCGTGGTTCGAGTCTCCGCAACAATCTATGAAGAGATTCGAAGAGTCATCAAAGATCGCTTGACCATGGTACGTCCCTCTTTTCTTTAGCTTTGCTTCTTTCGGCGCAATATACGTTTGATGGAAAGTTAGAAAAAAAGAGCTATCAACTGACAAGTTCTTACTTAGATCCTTAAGGATTGTGCCACTTATGTCGAGTATAGAAATGCAACGACAGTCACTGTCCAGGATGTATGTTGACTCCACACTCTTTATTATACTTTAAGCCATTGCAATGTCGCCCCTTCCAACCCCATGAACCTCTATTTTTTACCTCTCGCTGCATCAAGGTTCAATGCTAACATTTCTGGCAGGTAATTTTCAGTCTCAAGCGCATTGGCACTCCCATCTATGGTTTCGATCCTGACACAGCTCAAGCCAACAAACCTCGACTAGCTGCGCCGGCTAATGATGAGGAAGCTTGAAGCTTTTCTTCACGGGGACTCATCTGAGATGATACTGGCGTTATTGGTTTGTTCTTTGTAATGTTGTATACCCTGTACGGCGAATGGCTAATTAAGGGAGGCACGTTATGACTTTTTTTTTTTGCCCAACGGCTCGGTGTTTATGCCTTGATTTTCTTAGCTTGATGTTCTTGTCAGGTGTTCTGATCTTGGGTAGCAATGTACGCTCATCACTATCAACTTGAAGCCTTCCATCTTCACGCTGTGATTTGAATCTTGTAATTGTGCAAACTAAATTAAAGTATAATGTAAAATCTTATTCAACTTTGGGGTATTGCTTCAAAACCCTTCTGGCTCCTTGTGGGTATAAACGAAACAAAGTTTTGGGGTATCATCGTAATTCGTTGCTGTGTTCGGAGAGAGAGGAGAAGAAAATTGGGGAATATGAAACGAAACACGAGCAAAAAGAGGAAAAGAAAAGTTTGGCAAATGCCAGGGTCCAGGGGTTCAACAAGCCACTAGCAAAAGGATGTTGCAAGCCACGGGAACAGCCAACGGGAGGAGAAAAGACCGAGGTCCCTAACGTCGTCTTCTCCCATCCCAAGCAGAAATGGCTTTCTCCAATGCCGTCGTTGCCGCCTTTTCCGATCGTCGAAGCCAACCCCCAGCCAGCCACAGAGGAAGCACCCGCACACTGTTAGCATGAGCGCGGGCGAATCCAATCTCTGCATCGCGACCACACCGTTCGCGCACCAGGCGCACAGTTTCGGCAAGCAGGTCGGCCCCTATGCCACCATGGCGGCGGTCTTTTCTCACTGTCCAGGCACGAATCACCCCTCGACCACCTCGAAGGCTTGAAGTTCGTCCGCGCCTTCGACCGCCACCAGCAGCCATCGGGCCTACTCCATGCGATGCAGTGCCCGCGACCAAACTCCCGTTGGTTGTCCCGCTTGAGCTCGGCGGAATTAGGCGCACGACGACAGCGCCCACCACCTCACCGGCCAATTTCGTGCCAAGAACGAGATCCTCGTCGGCAAACTCACCCTTGAGCCACCAGCGGCCAAAGTCGTCGGCAATACGGCGGTAGTGGCTGGTCCAATGCAGTGTCAAAGCGGCGTAGGTGGCGACGAGTACGGCAACCAGAGCGACGGCGTAGAGCGGGTCGCTGCGAGCGGTCAAGAGGCAGCGATGGACAATAGCGAGACAAAATGCGAGAGTGGAAAGGCACAAGGGGTGGAAGGCGAGAGCTAGTGCGGCGTGGCGGCGCTGTTCGCGAATCGAGTCACCAATGAGTGCCAAGGCATCCGTCTTGTCCACGTCATCGGAAAGGAGTTCGAGCGAGAGCGGAGGTATCTCATCGTCCAGGGGTACAGTGTAGAAGGGGTCGGCCAAAACAGAGTTTGACGGCGGTACGAAGCTCCGCGTAGGCTCGAGGACAGGCGTGTCGGTTTGGGAGGCAGCGAGGTGGCTGAGAACGAGATTGGCTCGAAGAAAGGTAAAAAATGCTGAAGAAAAGAGCAATCAGTCGGGGTCGCCCATGGGTGCATGGTTGGGTGGCACAGCGACGAATGCTTCGGATACAGGCACATGTACAAAGGGGAATTGGCAAAACGTACCAGCACTCGTCTTGAGACCAGGGACAGCGTTGATGCGATCGGCCAGCGAGTTTGGGTTCCATGAGGCCAGGTCAAGTTCCCGGACCATGTGGCGCGAAGCTTGTATAGCCATCACGTAGACAGACGAGAAGCCCAACAATCTAAGGGAAATGTTCAACTCTTTCCCTCACTTACACGGCGCGCTCCGCAGTCAAGCTCTAAGCCACTATACTTGAGTGTACCGTTGGGCCGGTTGTTTATTAAGATACAAAAACCCTGCATCAAGCTCCCTGCGCAAGCGAGGAAACGTGATGGGCAACGTGATATATGCAAGGTAAAGAGCAATAAATTAGCACCTGCACCACTGCATAGATTTCGAGCACTTGTGGTGTTTTGAGGCAGTCGATAGTGGGTTGGCTTGGATCTTTACACCACTGAATTCTCAGCTCGAGGAGGGCTCAATATCTTCTGCACTTGGCGAAAGAACCCGGTTGTTGTCGAGGAACACTCTCGAGTGATGGCAGCAAGGATATAGCGTATAGGAAGAACGAGGTTGATAATAATAGCAAGATAGAAGCAATAATAAAAAAGGGGGAAGGGGCGACTAAAATAATATAATAAAAAGCTCTAATACTCGACGTTTCTCAAGGGAAGAGACGGCAGGGAAATCGAGCTTGCGACAAAAGATAAGGACGAGGGGAGAGGGGGGTTTGATAAGAAGACGAGGAAGATGGATACAAGTAGAGACTTGAGATCATCCAAACAGAAAAAAAGAGGTTTATTATAAGAGAGTAATGTAGAAGAAAAGTAACAGTCAAAAGTAGGGAAGATGACCAAATCGATGTGAAGGGAGAAAGGGAGAAAGGGAGATCTTAAGAAGAGAAGAGGAGGTAGAGGAAAAGGTTTGAGGAAGGAAGCAAAAATGCTGGACTTGCTCTTGTCGTCTAGGGTTCCAGCTATTTTTTTTTTTTTTTGATCTGCTTCAGTTTCGGTTGGGGCTTCGTTGCCACAGGACCCCAAGCGGGCTTCCAATACCCCAGTTTCCTTTTTCATCCTAGGGAGTTCCGTGGTCCATAATTGTTGGTACAAAGTATTGGCTTTTCTTTTCTTTTCTTTGTTTCTATTACGGCCGCTATTCCTCTTTTTGGGGATTTCTTTCATCCAAGCACCGGCCAGGGTTCAAGAAAAAAAATTTGGTCGTTGTACTCTGCAATAATAGTCCCAGAAGTAACCTGATGTGAGCATGGGGATAAGGGGGGCATCAGGAGGGGCAAGGGGCCGACTACGACGCCGCCTAACTCCATATTTTGGCAACCCCTAGACTAGTTTACTTCATATTACACTTTGACGTTTCTCGTCTTCCCTCCTCACTCCAAACAACCTAATCCCGTTCTGTCACTTACCAATGGTGGTGGTGGGGTGGCCAAGCGAGGACACGACCATGGCAACACGCAGTTATCCTTGAGAAGAGTACTTGTACGGAGTATCATTGGTAGATATTATCTCAAGAGAATGGCGACACAACCACCAGGGAAGACGGATGATTTGAAAGGGTCTGTCGGGGGGGCCGTGCTTATCGAGAACAGCGGGACGGGTATTTGGTTATTTGGCCATCTGGTGGTTTTCGCGATATGATGATTGGGCGAACTACAGAGTAGTACTCCCGGATATCGGCTGGGACAGGGAAGCGAGCGTCGAATCGTGGCGAGAGTGGCTGGAAAGGGGAGATTTTTGACTCTCAGCGAGCCAAAGCATGTTTGTCTGTTTTCATCCATTCTCCAGAGTTGACAGTCTGTGGCTGTTTGCTAATGATCTATTCTTCATATCGGGCCGTAAAGAAGGGTAAAAAATCATCATCAGATCTCATGGACGCCACCCAAACTTCTGTGTCTCGTAGTGGTCCCTCGAATCCGAAACCATGCTGTCCCGCAGCGATCGACGAGACATGCCCACCATGAATCTTTGAGAGAGACAAACCCACGGCTGTCCGGGCTTGGTGGTGTGCGTTGTTGGCTCTTAGTTGTCTCATATGGTAAGTATGTGCGTGCTACGTGCTAAGTGCTTGTGAGCCAATCAAGGGAAACCAAGATAGGTCGACCAACAGAATGGCGATACACGATCAAGTATGGAGTAAACTATTTGGTGACAGATGATAAGCAGAGGAGGGGGGAAGAGGCCCCTGTTCGACAATTACGGGGTTCATTTCGCGAGCTTAGAACGGGGCTCGTGCACTAGTGTCTGGTGAAGCGTTGGGAGTCGGGGCATTACTACTAGCTGGGTGGCTAGGGTCCATACAAGTGGACCACCAGCCACAAAGTCTAGATTTCGTGGCAGTTGCTAACACTAGGCTTCGCTCCTAGCTACCAAATTTACGGGGTAATATCTCGTAGTCGAGAGACTAATAAACGAAAAAGAAGAAGAGAAAAAAAAAAGTAAACTACTTTGTCTCTAGTCAGGGGGGAAAACGACACGCCATAGTTTACAATAGAGAAGAAGATCGACCCATCATCCTCTTGGACTGGAAAAAAAGGGCTTGTTGCCGCGCAATGCTGGCTGGTTACGTAAGAACTCTACGGCCTCTTCTTCCTCAGGGAATTGGAAGTCAGCTGGATGGCATCTCGAACCGACCTGGACAAGCCTAGTGCATAAAAACAGGTTGGCCGAGTCCCAGTAGTATGGAGTTGGCCAATCCAAGAGGTCATAGCATAATAATACGGAGTAGTGTACGGAGTCGAACGGCTGAGCGGTAATGGCCGGCCATTTATCTGAGGGAAAGGTTAAAGAACAGCCATCTGGGAAGCCCAAACCGTCAGCGGCGTTTCTCTTCGCATTGCACAACCAACTGCCAAACAAAAAAAAAGAAAAAGAAAAAGCCCTGTTGGAGTTACCGTATGTCTACGGAGTACTACGGAGTATTACGTACTCCATAAGGTCGTCGAGGGAAGGGGGGGGTCCACTAACATGACAGGCCAATTGGCGTCTGTGTCTCTGTAGTTTAGTAAACTCTCCATACTATTACGAATTACGAAATGCGGTTGGTTATTAGGGTATTCCTTCCACCATCGAATAGTTCGGCCGCAAGCTAACCAAAAGTAGGCAGTTTTCATCATGGGATGTGACCACACGACCAACGAGCGCCCGCCAAAGTGGTAAAGGAATTCGAGGGCTCAACATGTCTTGGTTGAGCTGATAGCTTCTCGGGTGACTACTCTGTTACTCCTCCATATTAGTTTACTCTCGCTAGTCACAAGTTTGAGCGTCATCCAAGCCCAAGAGAGAGCGGGCTTATTATCGGTTGCCGAGCTCTCCTTTTTTTTTTTCGGTGCTACGAAACCTTAAAAACCCTCGTGTGTAAACTACTCCGTACATCATTGAAGCACCGCAGACAGGCTGTGCACTAGACTTTACGGGGAAAGTTGGAATTTGCCAGTCCTATTTCTTGGGGTCAATATCTAAATGTGACACATGGCTTTTTAATTATCGTATATTGGCTGCAGATGGGCTGCAGATGGATGCCGTCTAGGGTTCTCTCCCCGCACGTTTGAGAAAAATTGCAGACACACAACACACCAAGCCCGATATTGTTTCTACTCGGTAGTGTTTATAGAAGTTGATGCAGTATATAAAACTCTGGGTTTGAGAATTAGACCCCGAGTGACGACAGCTTGTTGTCGAGGTCCACAGCGAGACTGTTCGCCTCCACGTAAGCACCCGGGTTGTGGGGTCGAGGTAACAAAGAATACTCAATACTCCGTACTCCCTTTAAACTAGATGAATTCTGAAGATGGCCGATGGAGGGAGCTCGGAGGCAATGCGGAAGAGACTTTTCCTTTGCGCCATTCTCATCTCCTCTCATCTGAAGGGCCCCGGTTCTCCGAACCCTTGAAAAGCCATAAACTATAATTTTGTTCGTTCTCTTTCCATACTCCGTATTTCGAGGAACATGGCCACAATACCGTCCCAACCCATATCAAGCTCAAGACGATGAACGGAGTACGGGTAGATTCCACCGCCCAACTGCATGGTGTCACGTGGGATAAGGCGACTCTCGATATGAATGGCATGGAATTACAAGGAAAGAATGGCGGACGTTGCTTCTCTAAGTTTGGGTTTGCATCATTGGGGTTAGACAGTCTTCCATAGCTAAGAACAGAAGGTACGAAGCAAGCACTGTTAGAGAAGGAAAGAACAACTGATTTGGCAGTTGCTTTTCTTCGTCTCTTCGTACCTTCGTACCTTTTGCCCCCTCCCGGTCTTTCTCTCCCTCCATCTCTTCTTTGTCTCTTCTTCAATTTCCCTCGCCTCTTTTCGCAACCGGCATTATACAACCGATCCGACTTACACCTGCTTCCATGTAAAGTGGCGCTGGTAACCTTCGATTAGCTCGTAATATCTGATGCATAGGCTGAACTCCTCTGCATTTTGCATGCATAATGGACGCGAGTGATAGATACACCCCAAGGACCCTGGAAAATACCAAGCGAAACCGGAGGGGCTCTGACACCTGCCAGCATCAAAAGTTTTTTTTCCATCTGGCATTGTTTACATCGAAAGTAAATCCTCAAAATTTTGATCGAGATGCAAGAAGAGACTTAGTTTGCAGCCTTTCTACCACATACAACTAAGGAACAAGACGACCGATCAGTATAAGTTAGCAAGCAAGCGAAGAGAGCATGTGATTGTAAGTCTCCAAGCATTACGGCCCTTTCTTATCTATCGGGATTAAGTCGGCGTGTATATTCTGATACATTATGTTAACTTACTGAAGCGCCACTCGCTACTATCCGATCACCAGTGAGCCATGGGATAAATAGATTGATAGGGGCCAGGGAGTTTTGGCAAAGAGGTTATTTTTAAGCGCGTCTACCGCACTGTGCGACGCCACATTTCTTGAGCCTCTGCCTTGTATCGTGCAGCTCAACTCGGGCACTGAAGCGTCGAACAATCATCTCAAGTCACTCGGCCCCCCCCTTCTTCCCTAATGATTCGGATAACTGTAGCACTGCCGAAAGCTATTTGTAAACACAGTGATCAAAGTTTTTACGACGATGTTGCCATCCCCCCCCTCTCTTGTTGAGGAGAGAGGCGTGAAGGGGGGTATAAAGGGGGTAGGCTGAGCATGCCCTTTTGCAAGCTCAACAGCGAGCATTGCAGATGGTGTGAAAATTTGACCATGGCCTGTCTACATACTATAAATTGAAACACATCAGTAAGTCCAAAGCCTACAAGTCACGATGGTACGTATACACGTATACATTCTGTACTGACTTTTTGTTCCTCTTGTTAGCCCTCCATGCTTGTTCCATCTCGGCTTTGTCGTCTAGTTATCGTCTAGTTTCTTCTCCGTATCTGGAGGATCTCCTCGGGCCTTCCCTCGTTTCGAAAACGAGGGGAAAGGCAGAGGCATCTTTGGAGACACCATTGTTCTTTCCAAGTCTTGCGTCCTGCTCGGCTCTGGCCTCCTAACCGGAGCTACATAAAGTAGAGGAGCCAAAGCAAAACCATCACTGACACGCGCTACCTGCACCATCTTCCACAGCTTGATCCACACGCCAGTCATTTAAGTGGCAGGTCCTAAGCGAGTTGCATAAAACTGACAAGCGCTTTCTGATAAAGCTACGCAGCTACGCTTTGGAAGTCCTAGATATACTCACCGACTCCAACATCACACGAAATAGACGCATCTAACGCCCGTCTTAGTGGGAGACACAGAAAACTGATTCGGGGAAGAAAATCTTATCAAAAGGTATGTTCAGCTTGCATGAAAACGAGTCATCAGTTTTCTGATAAAAAGCTCACTTCTTTCCCCAAAACAGAGGCGCAACCAACATCACACAAACATCATCAAGAATATCGTCAAGAGTATCCTCTTTGCCTGTTTTGATAAGAGCATCGTCAACATCTCTTTTGCCTGTCTTGTACACATGCTTTGCCCGTACATACTCTTGTCACTCTCAAACCCTCCTCTCCTCAAGACCATCTCCAATCTTTATCAGAACATATCGGGCTTGGAAGTTGGTCCTGCTACATCGAACAACTTCTGCACTTTTCTCCCGTTACAACACAAAGCAGCTGCTTCGGCTTCGACACCGGTATCAGCGAAATCTCCGAAGAATCACACACGCCAAAGTCTGCCAAGAAGGCCTCTTGTACAGGCCACGACGCTGCAATGGCGACCGACGTTGTGGCTCAAGACACGGCTTGGATGGGCCATCCCTCCTGCGACGACACTGAGGGTGATTCGTTTTTCGACAATCTCACTCTACTAGAGAACTACTCTTCGGGTGTCCCTATCCTTGATTTTCCGACCAATGATGAAACCATGGTGGCGGATTTGCCCGGCCATGAGAATGTTGACAAGAGCTTCTTTTTGGCCGAGATGGAGAATGGAAGTTCTTCGTCTAATAGCTCTACCCCGACCGGTCCCATTGTTCAAACCCCGGACACGGTGTTTGAGAAAGCGATTTTCCCCAACGTGCCAGAACTCGTGGAATCATCTCCTCTTCTTCTTCCCACTACCACTTCTTTCGTCGCTGCCGCCACTGCTGCTATCGCCTCCGCCTCCGCCATGACGGAAAGTGCAGGTACGATTATGCCTAGAGCATTCACGGAGCCTCCGCTTTCGGGAATGGGACCACCCCGAAGCGGCTTGACCCGCCTTGAAGGTATGGTGTCTCCACCAACAGCGAAGGCTTCGCCATACTATTCTTATAATATCGCGGCGCCAAGACACGAACCTTGGAGTTCATACACTCAAGCTGATGGCATGGATGCTTTATACGTGTCGGCCCCAAGCGGTATTCGGCCGCTAACCAGTGAGGGTTACCTGTCCCCACCAATGCCAACGGCGATGGTTGGGATGCAATCCCCGGTTGTAAATGCGCAGGTGGTTTCGAATGGACTGCCTTTTGTCAATCCAACACACAACCAGTTGATGCAACAGCCCAATGGCAATTACACTGGTGTCGGTATGCAGTATGCAGCTCATCACCAGAATGCAGCCCAGCGCGACATGGCTTATCCGCAGATCCCGGCCGAGCAATGCCGTCGAGTTTTGGAGGAACAAGTGGCCGGGCGGGTGTATATGGCCTCTCAGCCATACTCCAGCCAGCAAAAGTTCGTGACCCAGCTGCCTTACATGCAAACGCAACATTACATAGCCCCGCCCAACTACGTGTCCCAGCCAGATAACACGCAACATTTCATGAACAATATGGCACAGTCAAGCAATACGGTCCAGCCGAACAATATGTCCCAGCCGACATACATGTTTCAGCCATATCATATAGCTACCCAGCAAGATGGGGCCCGTGTAGGCGCCCTGCACGTCTCCAATTTCGACTTCACGCCTCCGACCAATGCTCCGGTCTCGCCTGGCTTCGTCAGTCCGGCTCTGCTACATCCCCAATTCTCCGAAAACAGCGTCGCGCTCATGGGAGGAGAAGCCTCTGTGCCTACATCGAGGCAAAAGGCACCAAGAAGGAAACGAAAGAAGTCGGAGGACCCCAGCGAAGATGAAGAGGCCAAACCAGTTAAGGAAAAGACGGAGTCATCTACGATGTGTGGGGGTTGCGGGTACCGGCCCAAGGGTGACAGCCAGTGGTTCAAGGGAAGCATGGCCAAGCACGTGAAACTGCAGCACTCCAAGGACCCCCCAACGATGTACCCCTGCCCGTTTCCCGGATGCAAGAGCCAGTATAAAAACCGACCAGACAACCTCCGACAGCACCAGCTTGACAAGGGGCACTTTCCAGATGGCCAGGTGCCACCACCCAAGCGGCAGAAGAAGACAAGTTAGACTAGGGCCGCGGGCCACGGGCCAAGTCTCGAAATTTTGATTGTAATTTACCCTGGTAGAGCAAAAACGGCTATGCAAACGTCCCTTTGCTTCTCCAGCCAGGAACCCCCATCATGACCGACTACACGACTCTATTGTTAGAAAAGGCGTCCGTAGCCAGCGTCGTTGTTTCTCTCTTCTGAAATCATTTGGATGCCCGCAGCTCAGTTTGAGGATCCTTGATTTCTTGTCACCTCCAGGGTCCTCTTGAGAGCACCTCTTGAGCATGTACAACAAAGAACTCGCACACTGTACATCACTGTGCTTTTTTCTTCCCTTCTTTTCAGCATTCTCATCACCCTCAATTCCCAGCAAACGTGAAACCAATATGCGTGGGCTTTTGAGAGGGCAATATATCAATGCTTGTTATTTTCTTTTTGGTCTCTTTTTCGATTTTATGGGTATACGGTATTGGAGGATTCGTCCATACACAAGGAATGATGCTCCCTGTGGGAAAGGAGTTGGAGGGATTTTGAGGGTTAGTGTTTTGATTTGATTTTTGGTTTGAAAACATCTCGTCGAAAGACTGGAAGACGCCACTCGCGAGAGGAAAAGGAAAAGGGATGTTGGAAGGAGTTTGGCAAAGGAGTTTTTCAATTGGAAATACCAATAGGTAACAGAATTGACTATCATTCAAAAGACGGAAGAAGAAGTGAAGAAGAGGTGAAACGAGGTCTATTTATAATGTACTCCAGGAGGTTTGAAAAAAATAACGAGGCCATGCTCAGGTCCAGGACTGCATTCCCAATCGAGTCAGAAGATGTAAACAGCGGAATCATTCAGGATGTTTTGGGAGCGGCGAACAAGGGAGAATGTGCTAAGTTTGAAGAAGACAGCGTGAGTGCAGCAAGGGAAGACTCATGAATGGTGGCGAATGACGGGATGGATGTAGGTCTGCAATTGACTTTGAACAAGGGAAAAGCTTGGCTTGGTTCTTTGGAAGATGAGGTTCTCTTGAGACTTTTGGATTGCTTTGGTCTCTCGGTCTCTTGCTTTGGCGGGTTTAGCTATTCCTCTTTGGGCTGGTTGTGAGAGTTTTCAGTTTGTGATGTTGGTGGGTTGCCGAGTGAGGTGCAAAGTGTGGTGTCGGGGACGCATTTGATAGAACTGTCACTAAGCTGCAGAGAAAGGCTCTCTCCGAGGGCACTTTCTCTTACGCTTTTTTTTTTTTGGTCCGGGACATGTGGTTTTGGCTGTAGTTCGCATGACTGGAGATTTGGGGATGATGAGGTTTGGTTTGTTGGATGGACGTATATTGCTTTTTTTTGGTGTGCGTACGGGGTAGCCACATGATATATATATATATGTAATTTTTCAATTTAAGCTTACGTCCTTTAGTTTTTGGATTGAGGAAAGGGCTTGAGGAGGCTGAATTGCAGATCGAGGGGTGAAGTCTTGTGATAGGCCGATACAAACGGCAGAAGCATAATCTCCATCGTGGGAGATGGAAATGAGTGCTTCTTGCAGCATTTCCTCGCCGTCCGAGCCCGTTTGGGTTCGGTTTACGGACGTGAGGATCCAAGCCCGTGGTCTTTTTGTCTCCCGTTGGTTCACATCGTGAGATGAGGGAGAGGAAAGGATGTGGATTTTGTGGAGGGTCAAACGGATGTGTGGATGAGCTTTGATGATTGCTTCTTTTGCTGCGAAGCTAGTTTCGATATTCGTTAATCGAGTTGTTCTTCCCCTTGGGGTGAGGATATGAAGAAAAAAGGAAAGGAAAAAAAAAAAAAAAAAAAAAACGTACCGGCCGGCGAGAAATCTTGCGGCATTCAACTCCCATTCTGCACCACTTTTTCCCTCTTCTAACTTTGAAATAATCTGCGTGCCCCGACCATTTCGATCGCGTAGCTCGACGGGGGCGAGAATTTTTTTTACGAAGCGTGGGCCGCGGGGAGAAGTGAGGATTGCGTGGATGCGGGATATGCGACAGAGGTCTGTTCCTAGGGATATTGGGAAAGGGAAACGTGGAGGTGCCATTCTTTCTTTCTTTTTCTCTTTTTCTAGCCCCTTTTTGATAGATTGGGCTTAGGGGACTTTAGGAATCCCCCTTCCCTGCCATTCTGCGGGTTTTGGCTTTTGCGTGGGTGTGCGATGTGACGTTGAATGCCAGCTGTGATGGTGTGATGGTTGTTTGAGCCTTGCCATGATTTCGTGAGAAGGCTTCGAGGCTGAGACCCACAGGTTCAAGGTGGGTCTGCTCCGTAGTCCGTGCGTAATAGCTCTTAAGCGGACCCACAAAGTCAAAGTAAACTAGAAGCTCTTTTACGGAGTACCAAGTACTATTTTATCGATAGGAAGGAAAGAGCTCTTGATCTTCGACATTCACGTTTTGGCAGAGAGCCATTAAATATCTACAAGGAAAGAGGAGATTTTCAATTAAAAGACTATATAGATGCTGTACAATCAATCGTAGTTATTTGTCGTGTCGTGGTAAACTAGTTGTAACATAAGCTTTTCCAAAGTCAATTACGTCATAGAGCTAACTTGAAATCAGAGGAGAAAACTTTGCTCCTAATGAAATTGTTCCTGGTTTTCGGGGGGGGGGCTTGGTTTTGATTTTCTTGGAAAGGGTAACATTTATTGATTCGAGAGAAAGTCTCGACTTTTTTTTTCTCACACCCTTTTCTTGCATTCATGTCTTGGCAGCACACAACCTTTCAAGCTGAGCACCGATGGGACTCACAAGACAATTTTCAAATGTGAACTCGTCCCGGGATAGGCTTCTTAATTCGCTGGCTTCTGGACCGGTTTAGTTGTTGTCAGCAAGGAGAGGAGCGCGCTCCGTGTCCGCGGGCCGAAGAATGCCTCCCTGTGCACGCCATGCGGGAACGGCAAGACCGACAGAGGCAAGGAAGAGGAGCGACATGATGATAAAGGCAAAGATCCACTGGAAGGCGATAATCTTGCCCAAGAACTGGGCGACGCCAATGCCTGCGGCGAGGACGCTAAGGGAGAAGCCCATGGTGTAGTCCTGTCCGAGGTGATTAGCCATGGTAAATGATCAAAGTGAACAGGGACAACAGAGTTTCCCCCAGTTTCCCTCCCCCCCCAAAAAGGAAACTCACCTTGTAGACGACAATAAAGAATGCTCCGTACACGAGAATCGACCAGATAAAGATATTGGCGAAGATTCGGGCGACAAGGTGGTTGGGATGATGCACCATAATCGCACCGTTCCAGTAAATAGCAACAAAATACCACGCAAGTGGCGCCGAAACCACCGGCCAGTGGATGAATCGTGGGTACGAGTTGTGGCCAAAGTACAAGAGCGTAAGATTGCAAAAGTTCAAAAAGATGATCAGCTCCGCCCAGGCGAAATGATTCCGCACAAAGAGCAGGACAAAGGAAAAGTGCAGAATGTTGTGGAGGATAAAATGGCCGCCCACGCTGGCCGCAGCATTGACGTAGGCCGTATTGCTAGAGAATAGATGGCCTACGTAGCCGATTTGGAGGACAAAGAGGACAGCCCAGTAAATCTCGATAAACACATTGTTGATGGTGAAGGCTGTGGGATACAGCGTGTTGGTGTCTGGGATCGAATGGCCGATGTGGAAGCCATCGTGGGGGACGTATGCCGTGTAGTAAACCGATGTGACGGCTGCAAGTAGCCAGCTCGCAATTGTGAGCACCTTGTAGGCGAGGATGGAACCCGGGGTGTGCGAGTCCCTGGCCACGAATGGGTTGTCTGGAAAGGCGGTGGGAAGTTCAATTAGCATCGAGGAAATGACGGGAACCTCGGGAGGGTCTCTTACAAGCCTTGATACGATCCATGATGAGTAGGGATCAAGAACGTCGCTGTAACAATGTCTTTTTCTTCTTCTTCTTCTTCTTCTTCAAAGATTCAAACGAGAAGCGTCCAAATTGTAGTGGATGGAATTGAGGAAGAAGGAACAAAAGAGAAGGAAGAAGAGGGGAATGAGTGTTGGGCAAATGAGATGATGTAGACGAGAGACGTCGACGTAATCGTCACCACCATCCAAAGCTTGAGGGGCGGGGGAGGCGAAAGTGGAAGCCGCGAAACTCCCGAGGTTTACACACTACTCCGTACTTTGCACACTAATTACAAGTACTTTGCACAAATCCAAGACCCCAAGACTCGAGACCAGTCGTCTATTCCTGTTTCACAGTACGGGAGTACGTGGGGACTCTATTGCACAAAGAGAATACTTGTATGGAGTACGGATTGGCTGGTGGCACTCTGCAAGCGGGGAACCGTGATGGCTCAAGTTATGTACCCGCCTAACCACCACCTATCGCTGCCTACACCTACAAGTACGCAGCCTACTTAATACTGGACGTCGTCATTCTCTACCAAGTTTGGATGGTAACTCGTGCTACGAATAGTCGAGTGCCACTATGCCAGCCCCACACACCCTACTAAAGAATTCATGTCTGTCCATCCATCCACGGAGCAACGCAGCAGAATACAGCAGAATACTTGTACAGCGGAATCCAGCGGAATCCAGCGGGTCAAACTTCCCCATAACAGCCCAACTCCCCCGTACTTGTAGTAACACAAACCCACCCCTCTGGCCAGGCCTTTGTCCCCACCCAATACCACTGTGATCGCTTCATCGAG
>JADHKT010000085.1:0-127615 GCA_019925285.1 Graphium sp. VPRI43844
ATTATACAAGCCAGCCTCCTCTTCAGCAACCTCTCTATCTACCTAGAGTTTGTGTTGAGATAGATGCAAAAAGTTGGGTTTCTAGCTAAAATGCAATTGGGGAGAATAGTAGAAGCAAACAATGGAAGTTCTGCAATGAGAAAAAGAGAGGGAAAGAATTAGCAAATGGAGAAACTCGAAAAAAAAAAAAAAAAGAGTGACTAATGAAAAACACTTACTAAGCGCGAAAAAACAATTACTAAGTGAAAAATTTTTACAGCGACGGGAGGGGGGGGCGTCGGATACGCCAAACCCTGGCGTCTCTCTATACAGCCCCGAGGGAAGAGGCTGGATGACTAATCACAGGTGGAGCTGTAGGTTAAGGTGCCCCAAGACAGGCAGATTGGGCGGGTGTGGCGCGGTTCGCTCTTCAGTATCAGCTCCCCTGTACGGAGTAGTAAGCAGTGCTATTTACAGCAGCCAAAGGACGCTCCAGAATACCGAGTACACTGTATTCATGCGCTGCTCTAGTCTTATACACTGCGATCTCACGACAAAGGACTCTGTCCTGTCATGTGCATAGAATGCTATCATGCACAACAACTCCTGGAAAAGGCCAGTCTCTGCATCGGAATTTCGGAGAAAAGAGTGAACCCAGCACTCGACCACTCGCAACGTTGCAGGTAGATCATGTTCTGTGTCGTTACACTGGAGTTCATGAGCCACAACCAAAACGCCCTTTGACACGCGGAGAATTTCGGTTCTCGACGCAAGGAGGCCAGTACTAAGGCCAGTACTACAAGAGTGTGCTGTTGCATGCCCCTCAAGCCTTCTCGAACCGACTTTCGCGAGGAGTCTCGGAAGCCAAGTCACACATAATGAAGTGACATGAGAATGTTACAATCTGTTGTGCGCTGCAGAGGGAAACCGAAGTGGCCTGTACAAGTAGCGCAGAGGCCCTCGTGAATCCTCGATCTTGTCCCAGAATTGGGGAAGAATAGTTCCGTCGTGGGACGAATTGTCGCTTACTTTTCTCTCCGTAGAACCGTATTGGACGACGGGAGATTGAAGCTCGTGAGGTGGCGGTCTCGAAAGGCATCCCTTCATTTCGTCAAGGAAAGATCAGATCTTTGTCCTGCCCATTTGGAAAGACGGCTTGCGGGAACCTCGCCTGAAGATGGGTGATATGGGCGCAGTTATTGTTCTGTAACTTCAAATGGAAGAGTAGAAGAGGCAAGAGGCCAGAATACGAGCTCGTGTTCCACTGGATAGAGTCGGAGCTCGTGACTCGTGATAGAGCATGTGGGAAAGGGCTTCCCTCGCTAGCTTTCCTCTCACCAAACGCGTTCTATCCCGTTCCCCCGAACGGGGACTTACTCGGCTTGTTTGATTCCAGGCGTTGACTTGGATCAATGGACAGCAACAAGGTGCTTGTCAGGAGCGGCTCACGATGCCACCAAGACTTACACAGCCACTGAAGCGATCGAGGGACAATGATATCCGGCCATTTATTTATTTTCTTTACACCACTCGTAGCAATTTTTTACTTTTTTTTTTAAAAAAAAATACTCTTTTGTAGCTGCAGAGGAACTCTGATATTAAGGTTGCTGGTATCCAACTTTCCTATATATTATTATTATATATATGCAGACAGTCAGAAGCTAGAAACCCATCTTTCTATTCTTCTCGCAACCTCCTCATATCCCTCTCTTTTTTAACCAGTTGTCTGTTGTTTTACTATTTTTCATCATGGTTTGCTCCCAGCTTTACTTGATCCTCTTCGGGGCCCAGCTCTTCCCTGGCATCGTGGGAAAGCTGGTACCTCCTAGTGAACTCAACCTCCGCCAGATCCCACACGAGCATAATGTCTCCATCAACAACTATATCCATTTCGTTGTCGATAGTGAGATTCTTGCACCAGGTGCCTCGGTTCCAAGTTTGTCTTCCCCTTCCCCGTCCTGCCACCCACATGCTTTGGGCCCTTCCCATACTTACACACCTTCGTCACGGCAGTCAAACTTGGCACTCCAAAGGTGAACATGACATTGTTTATCGACCTCACCAATCCGGACCCATGGGTTGAGCCCACATGTACGAATCTCGGTCTTGAGGACCCGGGCCGGAACTCAACTGGCCGGTCACGGCCATTTCCTTGCCCCAGCGTACATAACTCGACGTACGACCCGGGACGCTCATCCACTGCGACATCTCTAGATGAGAAGTCGACCATTTACTTCCGCGGTGAAAAGTATGAGGGCCAATATATCTCGGATACCATTAGTCTTGAAGGTAAAGCCCCCTTTTTTTTCGATCTATGCTACCCAGCAAGAAATGAACTTGTTCTCTAATCAGCACTATTTTCTAGGTTGGGACCTGCAGGCAAATATTGTCACCACATCGGAGAGAGCCCTCGGTGTTGGATGGCCGCTTTCTCAGGGCGGGTTAGGTCTTGGGCCCCTTAACGATGAGAATAAGGATTCCGGTCTCCTTCGGCGACTCTTCCGGTCCCGGTTGATTGCCTCACAAGTTTTCACCATGTACTTGAATGTGTATTCTGACCAGACCTTATCGTCGAAGTCTGGTCACCCTTATGGAGGCCTCACTTTTGGCGGCATCGACATACGGAAGTATACTGGTCCGTTATATGAACGCGAGTACGAGACAGAAAGGGGCGGGACTCGACGGTATGTTTCATCTCCTCCCTAAAATTACTCTCTGTGTTGTAGACCCTTCTCGCTTTGCGAATACAAAACATGAAAACTGAGAGGCTCATAGGTACTGGTTCAACGCGACCCAAATCACGCTGCACTCGCCGAGCTCAAGCACACCACACACCTTTGCCTACAATGTACCCGTATATGCCGACACAAGTAGCTACCCGCTCACCTTACCATCAACGGCAGCGTACGCCCTTCTCGCCTACTTTCCTGATGCCGAACCATTGGCAGATGGACTCTACACTGTGTCGTGCAGCTGGCGCGAGAAGAAGGGTAGTCTCGACTTGTTCTTTGGGGACTTCCGTGTACGGCTGTCGTATGAAGATCTCGTTCTTGGACCGGAGGTGCACATTCTCGTACCAGGATCTTGCATTCTAGGCGTCCGAGTCACGGATGAAACGTTTGGCGTGCTTGGGACCTCGGTTTTGAGGAAAGTTTTGTGTAAGTCACATTCCTAGTTGCTTCTGTCTTTACACTTATCTTATGATTTCAACCATGTACGGAGTAATACTGATCACCATGTTATTATCTCTAGTTGCCGTGGACCAGACGGCCGGATCGGTATTTCTTGCGGAGCGTGCCGACTGTGGTGAAGATATAGTTCCCTTCAGGTTTGAAAATCGGGATGTTTGGAATAATGGCACATGCCCTTCCGCATCTGATGAACCGGTGCAGCAGGTGAAGCTTCCGGATAACAGCGATGGAGGCGATGGCCCAGATCATCACCATGGATCTGATAACGAAGAAGACCATGAGAAAGGAGATGCCAATGACGGCGGTGATAAACACGAAGGCGGGAACAAGGACGGTGACGAGGGTGGGAGTGACGAGGATGAAGTGCATACCAAGACGTCTGACGAAGCCGCAAAAGAATGGGCTTCGTCCGCGTCAGAAGAGGCCTTCACCCCGTCTTCGACCCCAATCCTATGCGAGGATGGACACGAAACATCTCCCAAACACAGTTCAACCCATCGCAAAGCAGGTGCTTCAGCTTCAAGCTCGGAGTCGTCAGATCTAGCCTCGGCTACTACTTTCTGGACAAACTACACAGAGACGACTACAGCCACGCCTGCTACGCCTGCTACGTCCGAGCCTTCTACTACGTCCCCATCTGAATCGAACCTTGCAATCGAAGGCGGCTTTTCCGAGTGGATTGGGGCAGGTAATGCGACGAGCACTTTGTCCACCACGATCCCGCCGTCCTTGCCTACCTCGGGTTCGGAGACCATCACAGGTTTTGAAGAGACCGGGTCTAGCTCAAGCAGTTCGCGACGTCGGCGCGTGACAACGAGGTTCGAGACAATCTTTACGACCATCACGATGAAGTGTGAGCCAGGCGAACAAGGGAGGAATTGTACTCGGGTGTAGGATGGATCTTTACGCAGCGATTCGTTTTCTCGAAAGCAGCCCATGACGACGAAGTCTGCCTTTGTATTCGCCCGTGCGGTGCGTTCGAACGAAAATAGGGTGTAGGTAACATTTAGACAGTGTTGTAGCAGACTTTCCCCATTATCAATTTTTCTCTTGGTTACTGGTATCGAATCCATCTGGGAGTGACTGATGGCCTGGCCTGGCCCCTGTGTATTGATCATGGCGAGGGAAGAAAACATTGCCAACACTGACACACTGATACTGACACCTACCTGTTTCGGGGGCCGTGGCTCGTATGTACAACAAGTTAGTTTAAATGGTGGCCGGGACGACCCATGTACTCCGTAGCGATAGTGAATTAATAGTGAATTAATAGTGAATCGGGAGGGGCAAAAGGCCCCCTTAGCCAGCCCACCATACTAAAAGTCCCTTGAAGAGCAACCCGCTGTAAAGGGGGCTTGAGAGCTTTGGATTGTTACCCCGCGAACCCCACCCCACTTCCTTGACCGTTTATTACCAAATTCCCCCCCTTCAGGTTTTTAACCCCTTGACCCCCCGACCTAGCCTTCTTCTCGACGTCAAGACTTTGTTCGCTACTCTCTCCAATTGCTTCCTAGCTTGTTTTCTGTTTCCTTGCTCTTCCGTCCTCTATCAAATAATAGCCACTTCAGCGCATCTTGTTCCTGATTTGGCAACCCGGCCACCTCGCTCCCCGCTCCCCGCTAGCCGTTCAAGCCCAAGCTCTATTTGGGCTCCTAATCTCCCTCGACCCTCGATCGAATCTCCTATAATGGCGTCAAATACAGTGTACCGGGCCAGCACGACGGCTCCGGTCAACATTGCCGTTGTCAAGTATGTCTTTCTTACTTTGTACCGCCAGTCGAGGACTGCTTGGCTTGCTTGGCTAGGTTTTAACCCGCCCCCCGCCCCCCGCCTCCCGCCTCCCGCCTCGCTGGCCTCACCCACTCTTCTATCTACTTAGCCCTCCTCATTCGCTTCTTAAACTGACGTCTGGATATCTTTGTGTAGATACTGGGGCAAGCGCGATGCAAAGCTCAACCTACCAACAAACAGCTCCCTTTCAGTGACTCTCTCCCAGTCCGACTTGCGTACCCTCACGACTGCTTCTTGCTCGGCCTCGTACACCGACGGCGACAGCCTCACACTCAATGGCGAAAAGTCGGACGTCTCGGGCGCCCGTACTCAGGCATGCTTCCGCGAACTGCGCCGGCGCCGGGCCGATTTGGAGAGCCGCGACGCTTCGCTGCCCAAACTTTCGGAACTGCCCCTCCGCATTGTCTCGGAGAACAACTTCCCCACAGCTGCCGGGCTGGCATCGTCGGCTGCGGGCTTTGCAGCGCTCGTGCGGGCCGTGGCTGATCTATACGAGCTTCCCGACTCGCCTGCGGAGCTTTCGCTCATTGCGAGACAGGGTTCCGGATCGGCGTGCCGTAGCTTGTTCGGAGGGTACGTGGCTTGGCGCATGGGCGACAAGGCCGATGGCAGCGACTCACTTGCCGACCAGGTAGCCGATGCTTCCCACTGGCCCAACATGCGTGCCATTATCCTCGTCGTGAGTGCGGGCAAGAAGCTGGTGCCGTCGACGTCCGGCATGCAGCAGACGGTGGCCACGAGTGGACTCTTCAAGCAGCGCGTGGCTGAGGTGGTGCCTGCAGCCATGAAGGGCATGGAGGAGGCTGTCCGCGATCGCGACTTTGCCAAATTTGCTGAGGTTACTATGCGCGACTCCAACTCGTTCCACGCCACTTGCCTCGACACCTTCCCTCCGATTATGTACCTGAACGAGTACTCGAAGGCGGCCATCCGCGCAGTGCACTTGCTCAACGAGGCGGCCGGCCGAACTGTTGCGGCCTATACGTTTGACGCTGGCGCCAACGCCGTCATCTACTACCTCGAGGAGGATAGCGAAGCCGTCATTGGCACCCTCTTCCCCGCCCTGTCGAGCACGCCTGGCTGGAAGGACGCGTCGGCTTACAGCGCATTCAAGCCGACACTCGATCTCGAAGAGATTGGTACTCTCTTGGCCGAGGGTGTAAAGAGGGTCATTATGACGGGTGTCGGCGAAGGCCCCATTAAGAGTGACCAGTTCCTCGTCAGCGAGACGGGTGAGCCTCTCAGCAGCAGCCAGTAACCGGTTGGCGAGCTGAGGGACATGGATATATGATGGAGGTTTTCTTTCTTTCTTTCTTTTTTTTTTGAACGATCGAGTCGAAGCATATATTAAAGCAATTCTGGAGGATGGTCCAAACATGATTTATCTTGGGGATATTGGGACAAAAGACGATATTTTAAGCAAAATCATGAAAGCGGGTGATTCGCAAGTTATTGTTCCCCTTTTTTGGTCTTTAGAAGTAAATAATAATTCAGCAAAATTTTGGCCAATGTTTGGCCAATATAAACATAGCAAAGTTGCTGGTTCCGTTCTGTTTTTGTGTACATGGCTGCTGGTGTTTGGTTTTGGCTGGAGTAACAGCTTGATTGTTTCCCATTTAGTATGGCTGTTTTGGTTTTCTTCACCTTTGCATCCCGCACACCTATACACACCCAAATAAACACTCAGAACCTCAACCTAGTAGCATCAACAATAGCGAGAGAGGACGAAACTGGGAAACATCGATAAATCTTAGCCAATTCGATCAGTTTACTAACCCTGCTAAGATCAAGCAGATCCGGTATCTTAATGCATCTGGCTCAAAGCGACTAAAGCTAGGGAAGCTTGCAATCCAGAGCAAAGAAAAGTGACCTTTGGCGCCCCCAACCAAGCAGGGAGTAAATCAACTCCAGCCATTGACACAGGTCCCGAATTTTACCTATTCATCTGCCTCTTTATGAGTATCTTCATCGCTGCCTAATAAGGAACCAACAATATCTATTTGGGCCAAAAGTATTTATCCCCTTTCGACATGAACATCAGGGAAGGAGCGATAGGTTCATTTCAGATCGGATAAAAAAAGAAAAATTGAATATCACGCACAAACCAAGAGAAAAAAAAGGAAAAGTCACGGGAAACCAAGACCGTCGCAGTCCTTCCTCTCCAGCCGACCTCTGCCATGGCACGCACCGTTCAACAGCCATCAATAAGCCTGGACGAAAAGTCAAAAAGAGCCATGTCGAAAGAGAAGAGGGAACGCCACAGTGAAGACGAGGGCGACTCTGATGCTACCGTCAGCATTGTCGAGTGTCTCGCTGGTAACAGACAGGTAGAGATCAGAGAGCTCGATAAAGCTGGTGTGGTTCAGCAGGTCTGGCTTCATGGGCCGAACCACTCTCTCATCCATGTAGGCATTCAGCTTTACTTTTTCCGTTACTTTACTTTTTCTTCTGGAAAGTTGGAACTTGGGGTTGACACTCTTCTTTCCAGGGCACCTCCTCTCCATTCCCCTCAGCCGGATGGCCATCGTGGTCATCCCTCTCCTCATGGCGCCGGGATCTCAACGACGCCTTTTTGCCCGTCGGCTTCCCATACTCAGTGACGAGCGACTACCTCGCCTACCAGACTTTCGATTCCCTGCAGGCCTTCTTCTCTGCCATCTCGTCCATGCTGGCCAATCGTGCTCTCCTCCAAGGTCTTGGCGTAGGCGACGCCGAGTCATCAGCTACCTATGCTATCCTTGTCACTGTTCTCAAGGACGGCGTCTCGAGAGTGGCCACTATCCTGTTTGCCCATAGATATGGCGTCGCCATTGAGCCCGAATGCAAAAAGTACCGCTTCCTCGCAGATTTATTCAACGACAGCGCCTTCTTTCTCGACCTCTTTAGCCCCGGATTGGGTTCGACGGCAAAGCTAGTAGTCCTCGCAATGGGAGAGTGTCTGCGTGCCCTATGTGGTGTTGCCGCTGGAGCGAGCAAGGCCGCCCTCTCATCGCACTTTGCTTTGCAGGATAACCTGGCTGAACTCAACGCGAAGGAGGCCAGCCAAGAAACCGCTATTGGGCTACTGGGCATCTTGGCCGGCACAATTGTGGTGAAACTCGTCGAGGATAGGCGTGCGGTATTTGCTCTGATGGTGATACTTGTGCTAGCCCACCTCTGGATGAACTATCTCGGTGTCCGCTCCGTCGTTCTCCAACACTTCAATCGACAGCGAGCCACCATCCTATTCCGGGAGTATCTATCGAAACAAACGGTTTTGAGTCCAGTAGATGTAGCAAAACGTGAGCACATTGTCACTTGGATACCAACCATTGCGAACCGGGACGGCCATTCAGTTGCCAGTATTTCGTTTGCGAAGAGCTACGCTGGAGCGCTGAGACGCTCAACCCAGCCGGTCATCTTAGAGCGGCCAAAATTTCTCATATTCGTATCCAAAGACCCAGCACCTCTTGCCACCATTCAGATTCTTATCCTCCATGGTGCCGAACCTGTCGACCACATAAAGGCTTGGTTCATGGCGGTCGAGATTGCCTGGACTATGAGGCCCGGAGGCGGGTTCCCCGAACACGAACGTTCTTATTTTACTGAGAATCGCAGGTCCAGTTTGGATAAGGGTGGTGCCGCCAAGGGTCGCCCTTGTTTCGACGACGAGGACTTGTTTCAGGCAGTGAAAGACAAAGGATGGGACTTGAACACAGCATCATTCGAAACGGGAAACCCGGTGCGCCTCCAGATTGTTTCGGTAGATGAAAAGTCTAAATAGAGCTAGACTTCAAAGGCATTATTATAATACACTCGTATTTCTACGCGTTACGATTGAGGAAAAGGTCCTCCCGTGTCTATGTATCTATGAGCTCTGTGTATTCTAGAGTTGAGATGCTGATGATTTGATTTTATTTACATGAATGACAATAGTCGCTCCATTAATAGTCCCGCTCGCTTCGTTTTTTATTCTTTCCCAGGGGTGGGATAAGGCGAGGAGGAAAGAAAACACCTGACGCCCTTATGATGTTGTACAGCTGCTCTCTTCTTGGAACGACCCGCTCGATAGAGATGAAGAAACGTCAACACCGACGAAAAGGATCCCTGTAAGAGAAGAGAAAAAAAAAACAGAAAAACAGGCATATTACACTATCGCACACGCGCTCACCCAACAAGAGAGTAAATCAACTCCCTAAACGGCCCCAATGCCCCTCAAAATTCGCATCTTGACGCCCTCCCACGAATTCAACTTGGGCCGCACATCCAAGTAAAAGCTCGGCAGGAGGATCTTGCCGCCGCTGCCAGCGGGCGGCGCGCGTCCAGCGTAGAAATCGATAATGTACTCGATGCGCGTGCCGCAGCGGTCGACGATCCAATCGTGGCGGTCAAAGGGCGCTTGGTAGCCTAGCAATGTGTTGAAGCGTGCTTTGGGGGAGAGTTTCTTGGAGAGGCCTTCGAAGGAGTAAAGTTTTGGGCCGTCGCATCTTTTGAAGGTCTTAGCATGCGGTTTTTTTTTTTTAAAGAGGGAAATGGGAAATGGGAGAAATGATGGGGGACTTAACGTTTTGGTGGTATATGGCTTTTCCCACTCGACGATTTCTTTCCACGCGCGCTCGTTGACGGCGTTGTGGATGGGGACTACGGATTTCATGTCGTGTTCGCGCGCCTCGTGGCCTTTTCGGCGCATGGCTTCGAAGAACATTTTCTCGCTTGGGTAGACCCAGCGGCCGGTGACGGGGTCGGATCCCGTGTCGGCTTCGCTGTTGGCGGGACATGCTGAGGGTCCTGGTTCGGAGGACCGGGGGATGCTGGAGATGACTCGCTGGGTTGAGAGGTCGTGTGGATTTGGAGCTTGGTGGGGATTCGGGTTTGCTGCTGGTGGTGGTGGTGGTGTGGATGTGGACGATTGTGTGAAGCGGAGGTAAGAGGTGAGGGTTTGGGTCCAGGATTTCGTCGATTGGGTGGGTTCGGGTTTGGAGGCGACGCTGGCAGAGGCTGCATTTGCGGCTTGGGCTTGGGCTTGGGCTTGGGCTTGGGCTTGGGCGATATATGCCTCCCTCGTCTTGTGGTCTACGGGACAGGTCGCGCCGTCGCCGGCCCTGTTTGCGTCTGACATGCCTGTTGTGGTTTAAAGGTTGGGGGATGTCGTAGAAGTCGAAGAAGACGAGGGTGTATATCAATGGCGTAAATTATCGTCGCGAGCTTCGGGGGCGAGGCATAACCCAACCGTCGCAGTCGCTATCCGGAGAAACTTGACAGCTTGGACGTAGAACACACGGGACTAGTAAGGTCTGCAACTAGGCGATGCTTTGTCCTAGGATTGCCTCGAGCGGAACTGGTGACTTCGATACAGTAAAAAATTCTCGGCTCTCGTGGATAGTATGACGATATTTTTTGGGCGATTTACGTACAGAATCCCTGCTCCACCCTGCATTAATTATTTGACCATAATTGGTCGTTGTCTATGTGGCCTATGATTGGCTACCTGCGCCATCCTAAACACCCACTTCCTCATTCTCACCATCTTGTCATGAAAGAACCCCTCGCCCCTTCCAAAATCGCCCGAAAGTGAGTTTTGAAAGCGTAATTCCTCAACAAGCCATATCAAGCCCACCATGACAACTTCCAAGCTGGCCAAACAAATCCATACAAGGGGCTTGCTGCATGATGCGAGCCAAGCCCCTCTAGCAAGTGCTGGCTGCCCTTCCACTTGCTCTTGATTAGTTTTATCTCGTCTCCGATTGGTGAGATTCCGTCTTAGTCGAGAGAGCAGCCCCCTCTTCCCCTCCGACTGCCCATCTTGACCAGTCTGTTTCCTGCCAGAACCCCTCTCTCGAGTGTGCCCTAGCCAATGCGCGTTGGCAAAAAGGGAAGGAAAAGAAAAGAAAACCGTCGCGTGCCGTGGGTTTGGCCCCTCAAAGCAGCCCAGGCTCCGCCATCACATGGGGGCGCGGGTACATTGTGTCAACAAGCAGATGGCGCGGCAAATCGCAATGCCCAGTTGTGCTCCGTAGAGAGTCACATTCCATTCATTACGTCGCTTCGTTCTGCACTACAGATACGGACCTCCCCACATTTCGCGGCGCATACGACAGAACCACGCCTGCTTGTGGGGGAAAGAGATCTGTCTCTCTTTTGAGAATCCGGTGAATTGGACTTGTTGGAGGCACCTGCGTTAAATTGTTTAGTGCTATGCCTCATGAAAATTGGAAAAAAAAAAAAAATTAGAACGAGGGAGGAGTTGGGAAACTGCCATACCTCAAGTTGTCAACTCGCGGCTCCATGCAAATGTTCATCGTGCGATAGTCGGCCGTAAGGCACCAGTGCACCAAACTGCTGAGCCAGATGGGCACACGACCACGGGCCCATTCTTCGCCCACGAGGATATGTAGGCCACGATCCCAATCATTTGCCTCGGCGCCGAGGTGCTGCCCTAAGATGTCTTCCTTGACCCAGTAAATTTCAAAGTAGCCAAACGGGACACCGTCCCACATCCCGATAACAGGGAATGAATGCTTGGATTGGACAGCCGTCTCCAAGAAGTTCGGCTCGTAGTCGCCCCAAAAGGCGCTGACTCTAGGCTTGGCCAGCCAAGACTCGATGAGCTGGCTGTCCGTCATCTCCGTGAGATGAGTGTTTGTCGGCCGTGACTGGCTCACAGGACCCAAATAAGGCACCGGATGGGGCGAGAGGGATGCAACTCGGAACCCCAGGTATTGACCGATGCTTGGCACGTAGCGAGTATAAAACACTTCGCCCATGCGGGGTGGTTTGGGGCGGATGGGATGACGGATGCGGTTCGTCAGGGTGTAATGGAGTGGACCGGGCGGGTAATACGTTGGCAGGTGGGAGCTTGAGAAGTAGGGACCGATTGGGAAGCTCGGGGACGTCACCAAAGCCGATGGCACACCATCACCGGGCACGTCGTCGAGACGAGATACAGATCTGTTCGGGGAATGGGACCGATGTTGCAGTAGACGATTGGGCGACTGGCCGTTGAAAGGAGATCCCGGGCGGCTAGTCACGGGCGACCCCGGGTACGACCGTAAGTGGCCCGTTGGCTGCAAGGTGAAGAGGAAGAGAGTTCCCGGAATCTGCCAAAAGGTCTGGCGAGAGACGAACATTTCATTCCACCCCTCGCCTGAATTTCCCGAGTCAGAGCCAACGGCCGAATCATAGGAGGCAATCAGCCCCATGCGCTCGAGCTTGGGGATCAGGTTGCGGCTGCGAAGCACGCCGTCTCGCTTGATGTTGATTCTCCAGTCGCCCCGTGGTTTTGCGTGATTGGGCATCTTGGCCAGCGCTTCCGACTGGAGCCAAGGATCGGGTTCAGGCTGGTGGAAGTACCAATACAGCGTGATCCAGAGCATCATGGCGATCTGTCTGGTAGGGCTGGCAGCTGGTTTAAAATCCGAGTTGGAAGGGCTCGAAATTGATGATATGAAGAGGTTATCGCCTCGGAGAGTAGGCTTTCGGAACGAATGAATCTGAAGCTTGCTGGCTCGAGCAGCAAGGGTGGAATCGACATCGGCCTCTTTCGAAGCGGCGGGGCCATCAGTCGACTCGGCGTTATCCTCCTCCTGGGTGGTGAGGACGACGGACCATCCGATGGGGTAGGCGTTGGGGTGAGTGGTAAGCTCATGAGACTTGAAGAAGAGGCCTGAAAAAACCGGTGTGACGGTGAAGTTTTGGCCATCAGGCAGGTGAATCACCTGAGGCGCCATTTTGCTAAGTGGGAGATAATATCCAACCAAGAGCCAAAACGACGACTCTGTGAAGTGTGGGATGGATCAGGCTTTAGGAGGGAAAGTAAAAGAGGTGGAAGGGGGTGGGAGTTGGGGGGGGGGGGGGAGAATGGAGAAAAAAGGACTAAATTCTGAATCCCGAACCAAGACGGTTTCAACCGCCAACTATGGGGTTTTGCTTTTTCAACGGGGACCTCTGGGAACTTATACTTGTAGAAAGGGACGAACGAGTGTTGTTGGATGTTTGCCGGTGGCAGTAGCTTTTGTGCCTCCCTCCACTTTTCTCATACAAGCAAGAGAAGTTACAGGTCGCCGCGATAGTGGCGATAGCGGGGGTATGAGGGGTAGCTTTTTCAAAGACAGCTTCGGAATGCCTTAATTGGTGGTGTGTTCACGGGCATGTTCTCAGTGTTCCTCCTTACTGGAATTGGCGGTGGAACAACTACGGGAAGAATGTATTAGCTCCCCCAAGCGCGGCAATCTCCACTATAAAAAAATAGTGTAAAGTGTACGGAGTAATACAGTGAGTGGGACGTGAAAGAACTATGACGAGTCAAGCCCCTCTCGTTACTCGATCACTCACACACTCTCTCCATTTATATCTATAGTGAACAGGGTTTGGATATTCCTTCCAGATTGCCTGACCTGGCTTGCGGGGGAGAGACAGCGGGATGCCCTCCAACTATGTAGCAATCATGCAAGGCAGCAGGGAGCGGGAGGGTTGTGTGTATTCGGCTCTTCCGACGTGCAGTCTACCTTGGCATCTCATCAGGTGAGTAATTGGAAAGAGGCGTTCCTAGCCCAGGCACCGACAGGCCGCCACTCGCGTGATACGTGTACGTATTGTGAGCTTTTTGGAAGAATCTGCCCTGAGCTGGTGGCGGGGTATTCCGTACAGAGGACGTGCGCTACCGAAAACGCATTGCCAACAGTGGTCGCATGACTACGGAGTAATACTCGGTAGACAGGGCTCCATCCCTGAGGTGGCGGGGAAGTGGCGGCAATTGGAAAGCCACATCTGCTTAAAAGAGTACGGAGTACTCAGATGATGACACCCAGCTTCTTTTTACTTGAGAGAATGATCAAAATCCTTCCGGGGCTTGACCTTAGTCAATGAAAACTATTACCACCAAGAGAAGAATTTCCAATAAAACCCCAAAGACGAGAAGTTGGACTCGTGGGGAGTAACAGTTATAATATAAGGACAACACGGGCATATTGATTCATTTGAAGGGCAGGTTACAGCGCAAAAGCACAGTTTTCCCACCACTTATCTCAAGCGGTCGGCTCTGCATAGTTTACTTTTGTCTGTCCAATAACACAGTTGATAGCTTGGTGCTTAGCATACTCCGTAATTCGCGGACTGCTTACTTGGCGATCTGTCCAGGGGGTGGTGGTTCTAGCGGACTAGTCGCTAGAACCATCGTCGTTTGGCCAGGCCTGGTCAAAGCTCCCCCGTGTACCCGTGCTAGGATTTAGTGTAACGAGCAACACTAGTTTCCATGACGTCACTAACTATCTCTTCAAGCTCTCTCTTTGTTAACCCTTATCAGGTTTCAGGCTAGAGCCCAATTATTCTCCCATCTCTCCCCTGAAAACTTTATCTTTTTCCTACACGTAATGACCTCCTTCCATCGATTCATATAGGGAAATGACTGAAAGCCGTTCTTCTTTCGGGTCTCTATATTTACGATGGCCACGGCCTCGCCCTTTTGTCGTCTCATCAGGACTCCTCAGCTGACATTCGGCTCAAGAACCGCCGGGAGGCGTAATCTCTTCACACTATCGCCCAACGGTTTCCTACCATCCCTTTGTATCACGAAATCTTCTAGGCCATGTCATCACAAGCACCAACGGGGCTTCCAAGGTACCCTACGATTCAACCTTCAACCCTTCGCATTACCACTGCCCTTCTTCCATCGACAAGCTAGGAGGGCCTTTGCAGCGACCGATGCCAGGCCATCTGGTGATGATGAGAAAGGTAGGATCAAATGACACCGATCAGCGTCCGCGGGCACAGGCTAATCTTCTTATCAGGAAAACTATTAACTACCCCTGCCCGCCTATTCAAAATAGTACTACCAATTCCGTCATCGACCCCTCCCACCAATACCGAAGCCCCGTTCGATCAAAAGTTGCCCCGGCATGCTGGAGAGCAGCATATAGCGCCACTAGCTATACTTGTGCATCCGCAACAACCCCTATCGTACCTCGAACGACTCCTCCAGGCAGAGTTGCCCCTTATTGAAGTGGACGGGACCAAAAGACCGCCCGACATCACTTTCTGGGCAGAAACATACCACAGAGACGAGGGCACTTCAACTAGAGATAGAGTGGTGAAATCACCCCCGAAATCCAACAATGACGGTGAGCGTGGTGCTCGTGTCCGATGGAGCGCTAGTACCGAAGTTGGTGATTTCGTCCGCGATGCCGCCAAAGTCCACGAATTTGCAATCGATATCGAAGGCTATGAAAACGAGGTTGTTGTGAAAGTCCCTAGCTTCCATGAGCGGACGTATTACATGCGCTCCCGCCTCAGGACCATGTCCCGCGAGATCGAGCAACTTGCGAAGATCAAGTTGGAATGCGATACCTTGGCCCGCAAGGCCGGCGACCGACTTGCAAAAGGTGGCTTCGCTATTCTCATGGCATGGTGGGGAACCGTGTATTATACCACGTTTCATACCGACTCCGGATGGGATCTGGTTGAGCCCATTACATATCTTGCTGGCCTAACAACCATCATGGCTGGCTATCTGTGGTTCCTATACGTCAGCCGGGATTTAAACTATAGGTCGGCTCTCAAACTGACAGTCTCCAAGCGCCAGAACATTCTTTATCAAGAGCGAGGTTTTGATCTGGAGCGGTGGGGACAGTTGGTTGAAGATGCAAACGCGCTGCGGCGGGAAATTCGCCGCATCGCCGAAGAGTACGAGGCCAAGTGGGACGAGGCGGCCGATCTCGGGGGAGACGATGTCGTCGAAGTTCTCGAGAAAGAGGAAAGACAAAACAAGAAAGAGACGGAGGAAGACGAAGAGGATCATGAGACAAACAAGAAGAAAAAAGAACCATCCGTAAAGAAGGACTAGACTAAATGCGATAGAAGTCACAGAGGCTAGATTCCGGATCTTCTTCGGCCGGCTATCGGAATATGAATATGCAAAAAGGACTGCGTCTGATCGTTACCGAATGCATCATCGCTTGATCCAACCCCCGTTTCTTGGTTGCGCCGTGGTCTGACCGGAAAGTACAAAGGAAAGTAAAGCAGGAAGTCGACAAAAAGCGAAAAATGACCGCCATCATCCGGATAGACAAAACAATGTGTCTCGTAAACCCTAGGTCTTTCTATATGTTTCGGAGCCGTTGCGTCGTCTCCCCCAATGCCATAAGTTCACCCTCTGCCACCGTTGTAATCAGCACCACCGGCCTTTCTTAAGCGCGCCACAATATCCTTCTCATCCAAATCCGACCGATCACTCGCATCAACCTGAACACTATGGTGCGACAACACTCTCTTGACGTCGCCACTCTCAACACTCACACGCGCTTTGCGCATAACCTTCGTATTCTGCCCAATCCAAACAATGAGCACAAACTTGACGCGCTTGCTCTCCGAGTCGTTGGCATACTCGATGCGCACGTAGGCATATTGCACCTCGGAGTCGTCGAGGGCTTCGACGAGCTCGGTTAGGCCGCCGGAGCCGGTGCGTGAAAGGGCAAGGCGGTTACCTGCGCCGGGGGCGTGCGAGATGAGGAGCCAGTTTGTTTCTTCTTTGTCGGAGCGGACGGATTCGTAGGCAGCTGCGATTTCGGGAGCTTCGAGGCCGGACATTTTGAACTGATTTTATGTATTTTTTTTTTGGGGGGGGGGGGGGGGCTTGAAAGGAATATTTTTGTAGCGAGGTTTTAAATATAAGGTCACTGGCCGCTTCTTTCTTGCTCTATTCAAGCAATTGAATTGTATCCTCGCTTCAATTGACCGCGGATCGGCAGAGAGACGGTGAGTGCGGGGTGGATTTAGAGGGGTAGGGTTGAATGTATATTTTGTGCTTCTCGAGGCGTACAAGTTTGAACAACTATTCGAGAAGCTTCGGCTTTGCAAGGTTCTACAACTTCAGCCACAGAGGTTCACGATGGAAGCAGGTTATAGTGGTGATTTTTGAAACTCATATGTTGACACGTCAAACACTTTGCTTTCCTGATGGTGGTCTGGTCCAGTAACTTTGTGTGGTGGGGTTTTGTTTCGCCTAACTGATCAACTGCGCGCGGAGTTTGGGAGTTCTCTTCAATTGCATTACCTTGATTAGCTAGAAATATTCGATGTGAGTGGGTATGATGCTACTATAGGGACTATTCGTGTATGAAGGCTTTCTTCCACCAAGTGCATAGCTTGCTAGTCTTGCCAGCGCTATTATTCTATTGCTCAACTACCTCCGTAGTTTACCTTACAAAATCCCGATCTGTGTTCGGACCTCTCAAATGGACATGTCGGTCGTGGGAAGGCAGGGAAAAAGGAAAACCCCCCTGCCCTTCGGCAGCAGCAGGTCAATGCGATTTCCGGGCTGCTGGATGGTACTAGACAAGATTCTGGACCAACGACTTGCTAAAGAAAAAAAAAGCCTGACGACCACGGAGCAATCCCGGAGCCAGTTTTGATAGTCTGTCGGCTGGCTGAAACAGTGTGCTTTCTAACGAGCCTAAAAAACTAGCCAATACGAACATATCGATTGTAACCAGGGATTCTCCAAGAGGCGCCTCTATTAACACCGTCCCCATCGCCACGTGTTGCCCCCCCTGGTCTAATATTACCTAGGAGAGGTTCTTGTCTTTTCCAAGTGACACAGCATACTCTGCAAAGACGCTTGTGTCCGTATCTCCGTGTTTTTCCTGTTTCTTTTTGCTCCCACGGGTCTCCATCCCGAAGTCCTAATCCTACCAGCCACTACTCTGTCCTTGAATATTAGCTGGGCGCAGGATTGAGGGAGACATCGAAATTAGGGTGGAAAGATGTTATTGGACAATGCTCTGTAATTTCCAGGATGATGCGCAAAGAGTGTGGCTACAAGGATCGCGAGGAATGGTCGCGTATATGTGACCGACTGCATCTACTCCCGTTCCCAGAGCCTGTTGCGTATAAGCCACGGGCTGCCCTGTGCTTGCGGGTAACTCACAGACACGGGTAGCAGGTTTAGAGGATTGTCGATCTTTTTTCTTACCGGGCTGTCTCATTTCTCTACAAAAAGTGAGGTTATGGGTTGGCGGCATTCGGAAGGGAATGCTTCTGGACGGACACCGAGGGTGGGTCATGCGGGCGGGTAGCCATATGGTGCACTTTGTACTCTGTAGCTAATGCCATCTCAAGCCTACCATTGGTGAGACGCTGTACCATTCTCAACTCCTGTCAAAGGATACGGCCGGTTTACCTAATTTGTTGACCCCCAGCCGGAATGACTTTCTCCACGACCGTCCGTGTATTCCGTAAGCTAGACAAGAGGATTCGCCTCATCCCAAGCCTGTCAAGCTTACCCTGAACAGCCAACGTGGCGAGTCGTATGCCTAGGGATAAGTGATGAAATTCGATAGTTTGCAAAACCCGAGAAAGCCAGGAACGGGAGCCCCTCATCCATAAGACATTGGGCTTTCTCGAGTTCCAGCCAAGTTGCCCACGTTGGTCTCGTTTGATCCTTGCTCAAGGATCCCGCTGCCAGGGGCTTCGAATCAATCGTCGGGGTCGCATCCACTACTCCTGTACTCCGTACGCCAAAAATCCATGGAGGTGGTACCCCCACAGAGGAGCGAGGACAGACATTGGGGCTATTTTCTATTCCTGGTCGCACGGAGGCATGGAGGATATGTGCTGTTGTGAACTAGTTTAGATCCACGTGCAGGAGATGTCCCTGTTGGCTAATCTTTGTGCCCACTCTTTTTTTTTTCGGTTTTTTTTTTTTTTGGACGTTCGTTAACTCAAACCAATATTGGGCTGGGCCCGAATGAAGACAAGGAATCGGGGATATTGGGCGATGTCGTCAAAAGGCAAGGGGTTGTACGGAGTACTTGTAAGAGTTTACGTACGTAGTACAGTGGCGCACCTTTGCGATGATGGGTGGCTTTCTTAGTGTAAGCCACAGGAGAACCGCTTGTGCTTACCTGTTTCGTCGAGTGCTCGTCCATCAACTCCTTCCATCAACTCCTTCCGCTTCTACTCCGTATTTCCATTTTCTATCCTTTAATGATATTTACTTGTACTTCGCTGTTGGGGGAGCATACACCAGAACACACCGCCTTTCCAAAAAGAGAGGGCAGTTTTTCTGCCAACATCATCGGAATAGCACAGGATCTCTCGACAATCTCTCATCTTGGCACCAAACTAAAGAGGTCCAAGCCACTCACCTACGCTTGAATTTTAACTCGCCGTCTATTCGACCGTTTTATGCATGTGTCTAAGGGGTGCTGGTGCCACAAGAAACCGACCCCATTTCCGTTGAATTGGAAGGGAGACGAGTGATGGAATCCCACTGAAGCTTTCAGGCGATCGCCCCACAAAGGACTGGGCTGGCTGGCTGGCCAAGCGATGTGCCCTGGCAATCAATTATTACGGAGTACGGAGTACTGACAGCCTCCAGGGCGTGCCACAAAGATGGCCCGTCATTGGCTGTTGGCTTGCGTCGGTCGCCAACCTCGCCCGTCTGCATGAGTAGTCAACGACAAGCAGCCCTCTCGGTCACCATAATGCCTTCCCGAACACACTGTTTTCGAGGTCGAATTAGCGTCTACTTGTATTCCACATGCATTCACTTACACGCTGACAATTGGGTGAATCGTGCCATCGGACCCCCCTTCCCACTTACCACAAGTCTTATGCTCCCCCCTGGTCGCTCGACTGCATTTGACCATTTGACCCCGACATACGGAGTACTTTGTAACTGCCCTACATCTCACCAAATCTGCTGGGTAGTGGTCGTGGCCTGGATGCAACGAACCAGACAAAGGACATCCAGGCAACGGGGGGTTCAAGACTTGGCTTCGCCCTCCGAGCGTTTTTAGCAGGTACTTGGGGTGCTCAACGAATGATCCGAACGCTTGAATACTCCGTATAGTGTGGCCAAACCGTTCACACGCCCGACTTCGTTTAGGATAGCGGGACCCGCCGAGTGTCTTTTTGTTCCACCCTTGCTTGGCCCAAGAGTCTGGGTGTTATAAGACAGACCGCCCTCAACCCAGGCCAGATACCCCATTGCACGATGATTGCCATCCTGTTGAATCGAAGCTTGATTACACTTCATCAGTCGAAGACCGCATCTAATACGGTCATCAATCCGGCCTAACCCGCCAGCCTCATAGAATCCTTGTCTTGCATCATTGTCTAGCTAGCAGAGACGCTCACACCAACGCCCGCTAGAGGGCATCCTCCTCGGATACCATGGCTGTCCTATCCCAGTACGACTATATTTTTGGCATTTCATTATGTTTTGCCTTTTTGGAAGCTTGGAATATTGGTAGGAACCTTGGAACGCGCGCGAAAATGCGCAAAAACGCATGACGACGTGGCCGCTTACTGACCTTGGAGATCAACAGGTGCCAACGATGTCGCCAACTCGTTTGCGACATCTGTGTCGTCAAGATGTCTGACGATGAAGCAGGCCATGTTGATGGCCTCTGTTGCTGAATTTTCCGGCGCTGTTGCCGTCGGCTCCAGGGTCACCGACACCATCCGGAATAAAATCATCGATCCAAGTGTTTTCGACAACCACCCTAGTATTCTCCTCCTCGCCATGATGTGCTCGACCATTGGCTCATCCATATTCCTCACCATAGCCACACGTTTTGGCCTGCCCATTTCCACAACACACTCTCTTGTTGGTGGCATTGTCGGAGCTGCCACTGGGTCTATCGGTATAAAATCTGTTAATTGGACAGTGAATGGCGTCCCGCAAGTTTTCATTGCCTGGATCGCGGCGCCGGGCATAGCTGGTGTTTTGGGTGCCTGTCTATTCCTCATCACCAAGTTTTCAGTGCTTTCGAGAAGACATGCAGTTCGAAACGCCCTGATTTCAATCCCCTTTTACTCATTCTTAACATTCGGGTCCTTGACTAGTATGTGATTAAGCCCAACATCCCAAGCCCTTCTTCCCCGGACACTCAACCACCTGTGGATGCACATGTCTAACAATTGTCCACCATTAGTGCTCATTGCATGGAAAGGCGTCCAAGTTACCAAAGACGCCACCACCAAAGAGGTTCTTATATCAACCTTCTCAGCCGCTACCGGCGGAGCGCTCCTCGTAACATTCTTCGTGCTTCCGTATCTATGGCGTCGAATCATGAAAGAAGACTGGCCACTTCGCTGGTGGATGGCGTGGCGTGGCCCCTGGCTACTATACCGACCGCCACCGCCACCAGCACCATCCGGCATGGATAAGGTGCACATCAAAGATTACTACCGAGGGCACCTTACAGCCGACGAACTTGCCTACGTCCGGGCATCCGAAACCCTTCTTAGCTCTGTCCAGTCCATGCCAGGATACAATCCCAACTTTCACGGGGATGACTTTTCCCTTCCACCACCCGCCCATTGTCCCGATAGGGCCCCCAGCGAACGATTTTCCGACTTTGATAAGCGATTTTCTGGACAGTTTGTGCCACCCAGGCCGCCTGGCCCTTGGAACCGCCCTGCCGTCCTTGCCTGGCGAATCAACCGCATCCTTCTTCGAGGCCTAGAGAAAGATGTCGTGTCCCTTCAAAAGAGAAACGCCATTCTCAGCTGGGATTTGGAGGATATGCATGCACGCGCTAAACACTACGACAACAGAGCCGAGCATATGTTTAGCACCCTTCAGGTCATGACGGCGGCGACGGCTAGTTTTGTACATGGCGCAAACGATGTGTCCAATTCTGTAGCACCTTTATCGACGGCATACAGCGTCTGGCAGTCGGGCGAGGTTAAAAGCCAAGTCGGCGTTCCCATCTGGATTCTATGCCTTGGCGGTATTGGTATTGTTCTTGGTCTATTGACGTTTGGCTACCATGTCATGCGCAATCTGTACGCTTTATGCGACCCTCCTCTCTTGGCGAAAATACATTGACTGACAATACATGTCCTCTTCTCCAGTGGCAACCGCCTAACACTCATTTCCCCATCTCGAGGATTCTGCATGGAGTTAAGCACCGCTATGACCGTTCTCATGGCTACCCGTCTCGGGATCCCAGTTTCAGTATGTTCCATTCAACTGCCTAAAACTCGCCATGTACTCGTCCTAACGCTCACCTTTTTCTAGACCACTCAGTGCATCACCGGCGCTACTGTCGGCGTTGGCTTAGCCAATGGCGATTGGCGGTGTATCAACTGGAAGCTTGTTGTGTGGATCTATCTTGGCTGGATGATTACGCTTCCTGTGACAGCCTTCCTGTCGGGCTCGATAATGGCCATGATTATCAACGCACCTCGATGGGAATCGGGGATTTAAGCCATTCCCCTTCCTTTTGGCCCATCCGTGTGCACAATATCTTAATTGCCTTGCTAAGCAGGCAGCGATAAGGCCTGATGTTTTATTATCTGTATTTAGGGACATGACTGATGAAGAGCAAGGCGTTACATGAGGGTGGAATTTTAGAGGTGGGATCTTTCTGGTTGATTTGGTAGCAAGGCGAACAAAGGGAATCTGAATCTGTTATATCATAGACTTTTTTTTCTTCCCTTCATTGTCCCACATTTAGAACAAATTCTTTGTAAAATACTATTTTCTCAATGCCACCTTTTTCCTTTGCAGGACAATGGAACTCTTTTTACTTTGTTTGTCTTTATGTAACAGATTGGGTTGCTTAATGTAATGTTTCTCGTTCATCTTGATAAAGAACACAACGTATTGTCTAAGGCGGAGGGATTGCCAGTCCAAAAGTTAATAAATAGACGAGGAATTCTCCGAGATGAGTACTCTACCATTGAAGGGAAGAGGAAAGGTAAGAGATAGACCCTTCATATTCCAAAGCACTAACTTCACACACAAGGTCTACCAAAACCGAAACCAAAAACCGAACTCACGGGCCAAGATGTGCAAAATCACAGAAACCTACACAACATGCCTCGTCTGCTCAGCCCGCACCACCCCAACCCTAACACGAACCCCGTGTCCCGAATCCGAGTCCGCTTGGCCCTGCGACCTCGAGGACGCCCTCTGGCCCAGCGAGACGTTTAGCGTCGGATGCGACGGGTGCAAGGGCTCGTGGGTTGTCTTGGAGCAGTGGTCTCGTGGTGGACGTGGGGGTGTGGCGGCGCGGATCCGGTGGGATATTGTTGGGTATGCGACTTCTGGACGGGTTGGGGGTGGACTGAAGGGGGTGAGGGGGGCGGTTGTTAAGGGCTTGGCTGGTAAGTGTCTTCTTTGATGGACTGCGCGTCTTGTCACCTCTATCTTAGCTACGAACATCAAAGTGCAGGCTGCAGGCTGCAGGACAGTTGTGGACCAGAGTTACGAGTTGCCATCGATGCTCTTTACATCGAGGTTCTTCCTCACTACAGTAAGTGATTACCTCCCCCCCTCCCCCCCCATTTCATTAGCAGATTTTTATAATTATAAATATTATCCCACAAATTTTCATTATTGTGCCATTATACTGTCACCCACTGTGACATTGTTAGAAGCCAATGCTCTTCGTGACATCGTTCCACCTCCCCATCCTCATAGGATCTAACTCTTTCAGTTTCTCCAACCACCCGGCAATTTTGTCCCTCTCTTGGTCTTCTAATTTCCCGCCGCTGGCTAGTTGAGCCCTGTTGAGACTGTACTCCATCAAGGCTTCGTATATTGCTTTGATATCCTGGTAATCTTCTAGTAGGTCTTTGGCGTCCTCAATCTCTCGGTCGAGATAGCTGATGCGATCGGCGTCTGATAGATTGGGAACAAATGATTTTGCCGGGCTGCGCTCGATAATATTGAAAACGAGGAACCGGTGGTAGTACCAGAGCGATTGGTCCTCTGGGCCGACATTCAAGGCATCACGAACCGAGGCGAGCTCTATAAGTCATCCGATTGTTAGAGTTGGTCCCAAACAGACAAATTTTTAGTAAAAGAAAAAAGCGTACCATCGTCTAGCATCTTCTTCCTGGCTGCATCGTCTGCGTCCCGCTCATTTAGTAATCGAGGGACCAACCGACTGCGGTGATGCCACGCTGAAAAGTTTGACAGATCTTCTCGGAATATCTTGGCTGTAGTATAAGCGAATTCGGACTCGGAGAGACTCGTACCATCGAGCGCAGCAGATTCAAGCTTAGCGACGACAACTCGACGATAGCCCCAGGCGTGAAAATTGCGCCGATCCTTGCTAAGCATTTTTGTGGCCAGTCCAAGTTCCTCCTCCCATATACGTCGTGCAGCCTTGGTAGGGAGGCGCTCGACAGCTTGTTGCAGGGCCCAGGAGCGGTGATTCCAAATCCAGTAACTTTTGGGAAAACTCAACAAAAGAGGAATCGTAAAGAAGAGCTCGTTCTTAATTAGCCCCGAATCAAGTTCCTGATCGGCCGCGACAGTAGCATTGTCCAAGCCGTCCTGGTCCTCATCCTGGTCCTCGACCTCCGTGCTAGCTGTTGAGCCACTCGTGCCAGTTTTCCGGTAGTCGGGGTTGGGCGGGGTCCCGGTCGAGGAAGAAGTAGAGGAGTTGGCGGAGGAGGTTATATGTGTGTCGGTCGCTGATGTACTCGGCAACACCTTCGAGCGCAACGACCCAGGCGAGCGTGCGGACAATAAGCCAGATATTAGGCAACGTCTGCGGACGTTCCATACTGTGTAGTATTCTGGGTTTGCGCGGAGAAGCTTAGTGGTTAGGTCGAATGTGGATTCGGAGTAGTCTCGTGCGGCAACCTTTCGCATATTCCAGACGTTCCTGTCAGCGACCTGCGAGAGCACATGGAAATGCGGGGAGCCGGTCCATACCTTTGCGCGAAATTCGTCCTCCAAGGTCCGGTATTTTTCAATTTTCGCAATATCTTGCTGACGTCTTTCCTCTGTTTGTTTGCGAGTCGGACGCGCTACTCCATGCTTTGGGTGTTTGAACCTCTCGTCAGTGGTTGGCCGAGACAAGGGCGTATGCAACTATCCACATTCTCAAGGGGTGACGGCTGATATTGTGTGCTTCGTGAGGGTGCCAGCTCAGATGGAGCACAATCCCCCCCCCCCCCCCAAAAAAAAAGGGCATACAAGGGGTGGATGGAAAAAGAGGTTAAGCTCTTACATTATCCATGATTCCAGATGGCCGCAAGCCGGAATCGTCACCTCGGGTAATTCGACTGTTGGGGGCGTTGAATTTCCAGCTCTGGTGCAACAAGAGGCAGGCTGAAGCAAAGAGTGTTCCAGAGGGGCACGGCGCAGGACGGCCACCACCTTGTTAGCATCTTATTAGTGGGGTTGGTAGCATTGCACGGAGTACCGGAGTACTCCGTACTTGCATAGCCAGATTAGTCAACCTGCGTCGTACAAGTATCAACCAAACCCTCCTCTCAGGATACAAAACACAAATGCTTAACAACTTCGAATGAAATGCCTCTGTTCTATATTATATTCTTGGACAATTTTGGGTTCTACCTGTGATTTCTTCGTGTAGATCATTAAATAAAGGGGGCTGTGAAAAGGCGCGCAACCCGCCGGGCATCCGCTCGGTTGTGCCAATAACTCCAGCCTGCAAGTAGAACCCTTATACTGTAAACAACGCCCAGACATTATTATATTAAAACCCATTTCTAGCCCCTCGCAATTATATAAACGCCCATGCTCCGCCTTAAAGCCAGTCTTGATCGTTTAGGCCTATCTTCAGAACCTCACTCGATGCCTGAGTCTATTGTCGTGTCGTACTGCTTGATCTAGAGTTGCTCCAACCAACAAATTGAGCAACGCGGCTCGTTGCCTAGTCCAAGCCGGCCAAAAGCATGGCACCATATCCTAATGTAACAACCACGCCGAGAGTGACGACACTGCTGGGCACACCTGTACGGATGAAGTGCTTTACTTGGAGGTATCGTTGACCAGCTGCGTCCTCCTTCATGATAGCAGCTATAGTCATTGTTAATATTCATTCCCCGGTTGTTCATCGTGTAATTTGAGCCATGGAGAGTATTCGGGAAAGGAAAGGAGAAAAGGACAAGACAAGAGGAAGGGTGTTGGGAGGGGGCAGAACAGGACTCACTCATATTAGGGAATCCACTGGTTGGTAGGCCCATGGCTGCACTGCACATCAAGACGCCGGCCATGACTAGGACGTTGGGGTACGGCTCCGCCATGTGTTTACCGACATCATGCACAAGAGGGAGAATGATGAGCGCGGCTACTGTGTGGCTGATGAATGTAGCAAGGAAAAGGATGAGTGTCGAGAAGACCACCAACACACCATACAAGCTCATTCCTTCCACCTCAGCTGAAACGACCTCGGCCACAGTTTGAAGTAAGCCCGAGGATCGCACCGCCTTACCAAGAGATAGGCCCCCGGCGGCAAGGATGATGATTGTCCAGGGAAAGTTGTTGAAATCCTCCTTGGAGAGGATTCCGATACCAAAGAAGAGAACGATGGGAATGATGGCCACCACGCCCATGTCGCCGAAAATGGGTGCGAGCTGTTTGCTGCCACACCACATGGCAATGGTCAAGATGGTGACAATGGTGACGAACCACTGGAGAGCCGTAAACTCCTCCTTAACGGACCGAATGGGGCTAATTGTTGTTCCCTTGCTTGGTTGGAAGCTAAAGAGAAGGAGGAGCCAGATGAGGAAAATGGAGACTAATCCTACAGGAATGACAACGAAAAACCATTGAATCCAAGTGGGTGCCGGTTGCATAATGCTCATGGCTACCACGTTTTGGGGCGAGGCGATGGGCGACAACATGCCACCAATGTTGGACGATAACGCGATGCCCATAATGACTGCTTTCGACATGTTCGAGCTAGATGGTAGCGTGCGAAGCATAGGCTGGATAAAGAAGAATTCGTTAGTAAAAGCCCCATCTTCCAAACCACTACTTGAAGATATTGGTCTCTTACCTCAATGATAGAGAAGCAAAGAACAGGGGCAGCCACGTTGCTGACGAGCATGCTGGCAAAAGCAGCAACCAGCATATTGGCCAACAATACAGTCCTCGGCTGGGTCCCAGCCTTGCTGAGTACAAAAGTGGCTAGTCTCTTATCAATTTTGCATTTCGATAGAGCAGCGGCTAGGGTAAACCCGCCAAGAAGTAGCATGATGACTGGTGTCCACATGGAAGCGAAGATATAGTTCGTGGCATCTTTCGAATCCAATCGCACTGGGCTTTCGCCATCAGATCGCACGACGCGAAGCACGACGACGAGGAATGGAATTGTCAATGACGTGACAAATAGTGGGATCGCCTACATGATGAATGTTAGGTCTTTCTACTGGGTACAATAAAAAGAAAGCAGGATGATGTCCATCTCGGTTGTGGGCGGCTGGTACATACCTCTGTGGCCCATAGGTAACTGACAAACATCAAGAGAGCGAGACAGTTCTGTTGCTCTGGCTTCTCCAGGACACGGATAAAGAGAGCGGCGAAGAGAAGGCCAACCCCAATGAGCAGGTGAATAAATGACAAATTCATGAGCCATGTTGGGCAAGCGAAACGGCCAATGGGTGTCTTAATGACTTGTGAGTCGGGGAGCTTGTTGTCTCCGATTGCAGGATTTGGGCCGAGTAATGAGCCGCCCAGGCCGGCTGCTGCCGCACGCCTCTCCATTCCAATCATGTCTCTCCAGACTGTGTTCCGTTCCCAGACGACATGTTCTCGGAGATGGGTGCGGAGATCTTTTCTTGCCATGTCCTCGTCACCTTGAGTGACAATGTTGGCATATGCCGATACCATCTGGGCAATATGGTCTCCAAGCTGCTCAACTGTCTCTCGTTTGAACGGATAGGCACGCTCCACTACATTTTGCATGTAATTAGGACGCAGGTCTTTGAAAAGAATCTTGTCGAATTTTTTCAAAACTTTTCGGAAGCCTGTGTGGTTGAGATCGACAAATGATTTCAATTCGGCAAGCTGGACATATAATCCAATGATGCGCTTCTTCAGCATGATTCCTGTTGAGTATAGGAATGACTGTTCGGCATAGTCGTCGATAGTCGTGCTATATCTTCGGAGAGGTTTGATAGACTCGGACGATGCGGCCATGTCCATCGGGCCAGGCACCGATTTTCGTCGTCCAAAGCTCGAGCGTCGCTTATTGAGGCCGGTGGTTTCGTCATCTTCATCGCTATCCAGGATATCGTCAACTGAATTTTGACTACGGAGACTCCCAGGTCTGCCGTGCCGGGCCAGAGCGGAGTCGGACAACTGAGTTCCGGATGGGTCGTAGGCTACGACATCTCTCAGACATTGATCAACTTCCTCGTAAAGCTCAGCCTCCTTGTTGGCAAAGAAGGAGCAGATCTTATCGAGTTCGGCGTTGAGAGCCTTTTTGAAGACGTCCTCCGGGTCATCATGGGATACAAGGGGTCTGGACTCGGCATCGCGGGCGCGGGAATCGTGAACGGTCTTTTCCAGTTGGTAGATTCTGTAATGTTGTAATGTTAGAAAGCTGCGAGATGCAAAGAGCACGTGCCCCGATGTTGCAACTGGTATAGGGTCCGATATTTTCACGGCCACAATCATGGCGGAAGGCTCAAGGAAAGCTCAATGATAATATTTTAAGTGGACGATTCATGATGTGAGCCGTTGAGACATACAATTTCTTTAGATTGCTGTAGGCAATGTAGTGCGCGCTCCAGTCCGGAACGGCATTGAATTGGATACTATGAGAGAACTTCATCTCGTCCTGCTGATCAAGCCACTGTCTCTTTTCAAATCTCTTAGCTTCTTGACGGTAGGTTCGTTCCTCTCTGAGATGGCGGGCTTCGAAGTCGTGGTAGTCTACGAGTTCGAAAGCTTCGTCATCGACGAGAGGCCCGACGGCTGGAGAGACACCTCCTCCTCGAGAACGAACAATGGGAGACGGTCCACTATGGTAGGATACGGAGCTAGAGGATGGCTGCTGCGAAGCAGAGGCGGGGCGCTCGGAAGGCGAGGGGAGTAGCACGGTGACGGTGGTTGTGGGAAACGAATCCCTACAGATGGGAGGTAAAGGAGTTACAAGAGAGTAGGCGGGGGGGGGGGGGGGGGGCCAGAGCGGTGAGATGAAAGCGAGGAAAGGGCAGGATATGATGCAATGCGTGTGTGGGTGGGGGCTCGTTGAGCAATTGGGCGAAAAATGGAGTTGGGGTTTTTCTAGTTTACTGAAGCAACAGCAAACTCTAGATTTGGCCACATTGACGGAGTGTCCCACAAGGCCAAAGTCAGCCAGCCCAGCCACGCCTACGGAGTAGATCTGCCACCGCGCCTGCTCTTAGGGTCCAATTGGGGCACGTGATCCCAATGTGTATTAGCGCGTCACCCACCCATCCTCTTGGGTCTGAGCCAATAAAAGCATGCAAGAAACCCACATGGTTTGATTGGTCGGTTTGATTAGTCACACACCTTATTGGATAGCGTCGACTGATGAACCCCACTGCTCGGTGGAGTATTAAATCGATCGTAACGAGTTTATTTGCCAATACAAAGCTTTTCCGTCCAATAATAGCTCCTCAATTTCAGAGTATGTAGTTTAGATGAAGTTGTGGGAAACGAAAGAAGAGAGAAAAAAAACTTCACGAGGACTAACGGGTGCACGGACTGCTCTCAAGGACATAATTTTTCAGCGTCCTATCTGGTTAGACTTGATCACGCCACCATGGATCCCGATTATGTGTACTCCGTAGTGTCATCAACCTTGCTCCTTTGGCCGGCCGAGTAACCCTCACGAAGCCCAAAGTGTCAAGGTGCTTGGGTGCTTATCACTTCTGTTTTAAACAGCTGTCAGCTGCGGAATGACTTCAACACGACTACGGAGTACTACTCCGTACATACAAGTACTCCGTATTTGAAGTGTATTTACTCCGTAGGTAATAATGCCTTGGCGCTTCGGTCAAGTGGCCATGTCCGGCGCCTGTCAAACTACGGAGTGCATAACTTGATGTCTTATTGGCCGTAATAAGCAGGGGTCTCGAGCTGGATGGACCTCCAAAACCGGGATGAGGGTCCAGGGTCCATCCCTTGGTTGAACAGTCTCCTGCAGATTTCCCTGCAGATTTCACCAGCCAAAACGATGTTACACTCATGATGTATGGACCATAGCTAGGATCAAGTTTCTGGTGTACATTCGTGCCAGTTTGAAGGGGGGAAAGGACGGGAGATAATAGGCTTGAGTTCCCTTGTACTAATCAGTGCAGAAAGTCATAGAGCAGGGGGGGGATGAATGTGCTGGTCCGCTTCAACTTCAGATATCGTACATGTTAAATTATCTAAGTTTCAATAAATATCAAGATGTGATCTATATGGCGCTTGTCAACTTTTATTTGGAATTATGATGATGCAAAACAAAAAAAAAGGAATAATATAGATCCGCAAGAACCAAATAGGAAAAGAGCAGATAGATGACTACTTCACCGCTAGGAGCCTAGCATTTGGTGATTAGCGTTTGAACGATAGCTTTCGCTTCTCTCCATGAGTTCCTCATGGCTTCCTCGGTCGGCAATCTTTCCACCCTCAACAACAAGGATGACATCGGCCTTCTTGACTGTATGAAGACGGTGTGTAATGGCAATGACGGTAATGCCACGGGCTACTACTTCCAGTCCTTCTTGCAGGGCTCGCTCACTCTCAGCATCGAGGGCACTAGTACTCTCGTCGAGGAGGAGAAGCCGTGGTTTGCGAACAAGAGCGCGCGCAATGGCAAGCCGCTGTCTTTGGCCGCCAGAGAGTCGGGAACCATTAGGGCCACACTCCGTATCGTATCCCTCGGGAAGCGCCATGATTGTCTCATGCATGTTGGCAAGCTTACACGCTTCCTCGATCTCGGCTTGGGTGGCTTCGTAGCCTGGGCGAGCTCCAAGACCTACGTTGAACTTCACAGTTCCGTCAAAGAGTGCTGCGTCTTGGGGTACAATAGCGACATCGTCACGGAAGCTTTCGCCATCCATCAAGGCAAGGCTCTTGCCATCAAACTCTACAGACCCGGACGATGGGTGGTAGAGGCCTTGCACAAGAGCCATAATGGTTGATTTTCCGGCTCCAGAGGGTCCGATGAGACCACAAAATTGGCCGCTCCGGATTTCAAAAGATGTATCCTTCAAGATGGTCACATCAGGCCGGGCAGGGTACGAAAACTCAACATCGTTGAATTTGACTGTAATACCGTGCTTCGTCTGTGGCGCTTGCTTAACCGCATCAGTCGAGGCTTCGATGTCTTTCTCGCCTGGCGTGTCGGGTTCGGATTTCGATTGGGGCTGGGCCTCGTTAGAGTGTGCGGGCGACCTAAGTTGGAGGAGGCTGAGGATTCGGGAGGCTGCCGACCGGGCACGAGAAACCTCGGGGGCCAGAGAAAACATCTGGCCCCATAATTGTGCACCAACCAGCATGGCAACAAGGATAATGAAGAATTTTGTCTGGGAATACTCTCCCTTCAAGATCTGCTTGGAACCCCACCAGTAAGCAAAGGCATAAATGAGGTTACCAGTGCTGTTAGCAATTGCGAGCCAGACGTTCGTGTAGGCGCTAGCACGTGTAATTTCTGCTCGAGGTGCCTTCAGAGATCGCGAGTAGGTGGCGAAAACTTCTTTTTCGAGCGAGAGAGAGGCGATGGTCTTGATCGAGTTGACCGCCTCGACAGTGATGCCCACGGAATTGGCAAAGGCGGACGAATGCCGCTCTTCAAACTGGCCCAAAGCTCGTAGTTGCATGTACCCCGAGCCTAGGAGAATGGGTAGGACAGCCAGGCAGACGATTGCAATCTTCCAAGCCAAAATATGCGATAGAATGATGGCTACGAGGAGGTTTACAATCACCGAGAAAACCGTGCCCATAATGGAGCCGCTGAAGCCTCCCAGCTCAGCCGTATCCTTGGTTATAATGGACAATAATATTGAGGGAGAGCGAGATGCCGACTGGTGAAAATCGAGGTTCTGTTCAAACAATGTACGGAACGACAAGATTCTCACGACATATAGAAGTTTTTCAGCCACGTATCCAAAGCAGGACCAGCTGAAGAGGTTGGCAAAGAATTCGATAGAGGCAAGCATGAAGAACATACCGCCTAGAAGTTTACCAAAGTGCCTGATTCTCGGTACGGGAGTGCAGGCGCTGGAATTGCCCATGGCGTTTCCAAAGATGACACCCGACCCAGAGTACGTGCCTCCCACGATAGTCGCAGCGAAAAACGCAAAGATGAGGACGAGAAGTGTAGGCCTGACGAAGCGACCCAATCTGCGGACAATGGTCCAGAGTGGTAGATCGGCCCGGATCGTGTCATTGATTAGCGACATTTGGGTGTCTTCGTCCCCTGATGCACTATTTTCCGCCGCAAGGTCGGCCTCGGCCTTCGTGTCGGGAAGTTCGTTAGAAACCGATGGCGCAGAGTCCACCTTATCCACTACAGTACTGGTGACGGATTCGTGGTCGTCGCCCTTTTGGGTCTGAATATTCTGGAGCTTGACAAGGCCGGCATATTCGCCAGCCCGCGCCATCAACTCGGTATGCGTTCCCTGTTCGATCATCTCGCCATGCTTCAGCACAATGATATTGTCGGCCTTTTTGATCGTGGAAAGACGGTGGGCAATCGAAATAACAGTTCGACCAGTAGTGACATTTTCAAGACTTTTTTGGATCCGTTGCTCACTGGCCGAATCCAGAGAGGACGTGGCTTCATCGAGAATGAGGATCTTAGGGTTTCTGACGAGGGCCCGAGCTAATGCGACTCGCTGCCTCTGCCCGCCACTGATACGGCTACCCTCACTTCCAGCCAAAGTTCCCATCTTATACTGAAGTTTTTCGATGAAGCCATTGGCATCTGCCAATTCAGCGGCATGCAGTACCAATTTAACAATCTCAACGGCTTGAGGACCAGATTTTGTTGCAGCCTGCATCAAATCCATCCCCTCCCGTACCCGGCTAGCAACTTCACCCATTTCGGGCCCTAGCAAAAGCTCCCGTAGAGCCTCGTGTTCAGGGGCAGGTGAGCCTACTAGACCAAGGGCAATGTTTTCAAGAATGGAACGATCGAGAAGAGACGGCTCTTGCTGAACGACACCAATGAAACTACGCAGGTTCCTCACATTGAGGCTCTTGACTGGGTGCCCGTCGAGGAGGACCTCGCCCTCAGATGGATCGTAGAGACGCGTGACGAGCCCGACGATAGTTGATTTTCCACTACCCGAGGGACCCACGATGGCCGTGTGCTTACCAGCGGGGCATTGAAGACTTAAGGCCTTGAGGGCCGGGTGCTCTGGGCGAGATGGATAGGCAAAGGCAACATTGCGGAACTCGACTGTCCCTGGCGTGGACACATCTAGAGAATCACCTGAGCTACCAGTTGAGTCAATCAAAGACACGTTTGTGATATCTGCCTCCAGTTTCACAAAGGCGGCAGAGGCGGCTCCAAGAAGAGGAAGAATGGGTGCTATTTGGCCAATAACAATACATCCTAGCAAAAAGAAGGATGGCATTAGTGATTTTCGCTCTTAGATAAGCCAGGGATTGCAATTGTATTCCGTACGGAGGGGACTGGAGGTAGGAGGGGGATCAGGAGCTCACCATCGACAATAACAAAAACAACAGTGTAGATTGTGCCAACGGTGGTAGAACCCTTGCCCTCAAGAGCGTCAGCAATTTTCCTGCTTCCGAGCCAAAAGGCGAGAGCGTTTGCGGAAAAGGCAATGAAGTAGAGGAATCCAGCCTGAGCCGCTGCTGCAATAGCTTTCTTGATACCGGCCTTCTCTGCTGCTTGGATACCCGCTGAGAACTTCTTCTCTAACCGAGGGGCGGCGCCGAAAGCCTGAACAACAGATACGTGGGTCAAGGCTTCAGAGGCGACGGAGGATGCATTGGCCAGAGAGTCGGACATGATGCTGGAGTATTTTTGAATGAAAATGGCACCGACGGTCCCGAGAATGAGGAAGGCAGGAACGAGGCAAACAAGAATTCCGGCAAGCTGGGCATTCTTGATGAAACCAACAATGTAGGCAGTCAGGAAAAAAGAGGTGCTGGCAATGCAGACGCCGACCTTCTCGGACGTGCCAGACTGGACCGTCTGGATATCACCACTTAGACGAGACGATACCTCACCAGCTTTGCGGGTGTCAAAGAAAGTAGCATCTTGGCGAAGAAGACTCTCGAAGTATCTCTGGCGAAGGCGATGGGCGAGGCGCTGGCTGACAAGACTCCAGGATACCAGGTACAGGTAAATGAGGACGAAGCATGCAATGGAGAGATAAACCAGGATAAGAACTTTGTCGTTAATGGAGTCTTGAAAGTCGTCGGCTCGGAGCGTCACGTTTTCTTCGCAGGAAGCGCCATTCATATCATCCACAAGCTGACCGAAGATGATACCCATCAAGGGGAAAGGTACGCCAGATGCAGCAGCAGTAACAGTGCCGAAAAGAACGAGAAAGATGTCAAGCCAAGTCGGACCGCCATAGAATAGGAGGCGGAAAAAGGCGAATCCACCAGGTGCAGGAGCCTAAGACGCGCATATACGCATGCGAACATTAGACAACAGTCCGTGATAGTAGTTTCGACAAGAGGGACTGAAGAGCCAACTGCCTCCTTCTCTAGCCCTCTTCGAGATGCTGCCCCCAACTTTAAAGTCTATGTTCGAATACTTACACTTGGCTCCGAAGTTGATTCATTGGTACTCGGCGTTTCGTCGGTGGCGGGCTTGGTTGTTGCAGCCACAGCGGCCGTCGGCTCTTCCACCTTGGTTGCTCCCATTGTGGTGCTTTGCAGCGGAGCTTTCGTGTTTCGAGAGCTACAACTCAAAGCGACTCAAAGGACATAGGGAGGGTCGGTGGGAAAATCGTCACTCGATGATGGAATGGAAGCTTCTGAGGCCGGTGAAACTACTGGGATCAACGAGGGCCAGTATTTAGGAAGCTGTTTGGTGGCCTGGTTCGCAGTTCATTGCAGAGCGAGCTGGTACAAGTAGGTAGCTATGTTGAGGAGAAACTGTGAGGTACATGTACAGATGGAGAGCCTAGCTACTCCGTACAGTAAATACGGAGTGATACGGCCTCTAATTTGCCTACAAAGCCATGATTGGCTCTTTCTCGAAACAGGGTAGTTTCTTGGTAAAGAAAAAAAAAAAAGAAGAGGAGCAGAACACCCCCACAGAAAGGTACAGGGGGGTGTGAAATAGGGAATGAACGGCGCACTTTCCTAGTTTACTGGACATAGGTCCCACCTTCTCGATTTTTCTTTCTTTCTTTCTCCTCGCCCACCAGAACATGTAAACTACTTCTAGGTACTGATACTACGGAGTACACTTACAATTTTACATGAGGAGCCCGCCACTCTGTACGTGTAAGCATTGCTTACTCCGTAGTGACGGGAATGAGTGACTTTCATCGAACGATTTCCAGAGTAAATCAGCCAGACCTTCAAGGCCTTTATCAATCTCATCACCCCACTTTTTTCAGCGCGATATTGGCCAGGCCATGATGGCATGTGTCGATCTATGGAGTATGTTTCCTTTAGGGATCTCGGCATTATTATCAATGTCAATGATGGGAATCCGATGCCGGCGAACAAGGTCAGGGGAGCTTTGGCACTCTGAGATTTCTCGGTGGTACACGCGTACTCGAGGGGAACCAACTAGTTTACGTAGTACGGAGTACTCCGTACACTGTAGTATTGAGAAAATTACGGAGTTCTGAGCGGACTACTCCGTAGTAATTAGACTAATAATGCGGAGTACTCCCTACAGCTATTTTCTTGAGCACCCCACCCACCCAAAGTCTTCACCCCCTCCCTGAACATTTATGGAGTGACTCCACCTTATGCTAATCAGATAATCTCTCTTGGCGGGGGCTCGCAGTGGGTTCTGTTGTGGAAGTACTCCGAGCAGGGGTTTACAACTAGTACTCCGTAAGGGGAGGGGCATGAGACATCAGGGCTCTATTCGGCACTGAAAAGAATCGGAGAGAGAAATAAATGTCTACTGGCCGGTTTCGGCTAACTGCGGACCAAGTTTTCGAGGCTCTGGCGTACGAAATGTTTTTGTTTTGTCTGGAAATTGGCTGCCAAAACGTAATACCCTACCCGAAACTACTTTGTACCCAGAGGTTCTTTTCCATTTGGCTGTTCCACAACACTAGATTCATAAGCCAAGGGTTCAAACAAAGCACCTTCTTACCACAACTACCGAGTTAAGGCGATGCTGCACGGAGGAGACGAATTAATAATCGGAATGAAAACATGTACTTGTAGTGCCCTGTACGGAGTAAACCGCTGTGTATCATTGCCGTGTTCTTGTCGTTCTCCTTACTCTTGGTGAAACGGGAATTCGGATCTGATAACTTTAATGTGTCTTGACTGGGACCCAGTTTTATTTTCCGCTTCATTTTTTTACTCGGTCCGTACGGAGTTGTCATAGCCCACCCACACAGAAAAGAAAAGAAAACAAAACGGATGAGATCATAAAATAGATTTAAAATGTTTCGAGAAAGAAGATACTATTGCGGATGACTCGAAAGTACTTGCCGTAATCTGATCCCTGGCCAAACGGTTCGTTTGCCCTGACGACCGAATAACTCATCTACACCGAACTCGGGCATACATTCAGGTATTATAAAGTGAAAGCAAATTCATCAACAATTCCCTCTCCACTCCACCAAAAAAAAAAAAAAAAAAAAAGGCCGATACACACAGAACTACCCACATTCTGCCCTATCACCAAGGTTCTTTTTTGACAGGTCGGCCAAGCGTCTTGTTCATTGCGTACACGTACTCCGTAAACACTGCATATGGCCCTCGCTGCCAAATTAGCCTGCCCCTCCTTAAACCCAACGCTCTCCGTACCCGTTACTCCGACGGTCGCTTAAAGAGTGTCTTCCCTATCCCTTCCCCCCTCCTTTCGTTTGTCTCGTCATTCATACAAGCACACCAACTTCGTGGCTACGGCATGATCAATGGTAACTTCGTAAAATCTGTAGCCTTGACTGCTTCGTGTAATTGCATCCCTATCGCAAGAGCCCTTCTATTCGCCCCAACTTTTACCAGCGCCTTCTCTTCGCTGTCACATCAACCCCCGGCCTTCTGCACCCGTGCACCAGGCTTGTTCAGAATAGCGTCAAATCCAGCGGATCTAACCTGCGGTATCCTGAAAGCCCCCGTCCACACATTGACCCAGACCGATTGCGAGAATTCAGCATTCCCTGAAGTCACAGTTCGGTCTTCCCTAGTTGAGAAACTCGAGAGCTCAGCATCTGCCAAATCATTATCGTCCTCCAACGCGCCTACTTTTAAAATGGGTTCTCTACAAGATGAGCGGGATGTGCCCGCAACGCCCGCCCCCGTCAAGGTTCTCATTGTCGGTATCTCCTATGCTGGACTTTCCACTGCTGTCAACCTTCTGGATTTGGCTGAGGGCTTGCAACCTCGCATGTCCACCACGCCTTATGAACACCATCCCCAAGCACCCAAAACGCCTGTTGAAATCACTCTGGTCGACGAGAGGGACGGGTTTTGTAAGTCAATCTCTCCTGAATCATCAAATTGCACTTCTTTGCCATACCATCGTCCACCCCATTCCTCTTGTCTGTCCTTGTCTTGCCGATTGAGAAAATGTTCTCCTGTTCCTAACACCAGACGTGCGACTCCTGTTCATTAAGTCCATATTATCGGCACTCCTCTCGCTTTCGCCTCGTCCTCATATGCACCCAAGACGTGGGTCAAGTTCCAGGATATTCCTACCCTGCAGGTAGGAAACGTAAAGTTTATCCAAGGAAGCCTCACAAAGGTCGACCCCGCCACCAAGACTGCCACCGTTGCCGATGTTGTGACGAAGGCTGCAAGCGAAATCTCGTACGACTATTTTGTTGCTGCGTCTGGTCTCCGACGTGTTTTCCCCGTAGTTCCTGTGTCTTTGACACGAAAGGCTTTCTTGTTGGAGGCTGAGGAACAGATTCATTCTGTTGCTAATGTTCCACACGGAGTCGTTATCGTGGGTGGAGGTACGTATCTTTTCTCTCTTGCCCTCTGTCATTTCCCTCTTACTGTTCCTTCCTTCCCTCCCTTATCCCCTCTAATTTCAGCCCTTGCCCTTCTTGTCAAGTGAATTCACTGTCATTGGCATTGCCACACCTTTCCTTTCCCCTCATATCGTGTCCTTTCCCCTCATATCGTGTCAGCCTCGAGAAGCCCCATTGTCCAAGTTCCCCGGACCGTCCGCTCCATCGATTTGACCCATTCGGTTTATGGCAAGGTGGCGTATGGTAACAAAAACCGAGCGGGGAGCGGCGGTGCTGCCCAGACATTTCCGTCCCATGCACCTGCAGCCGTTCCGCCATTGTACAGCATGCAGGTCCGGCTAAGACTAATCCGTTCTAGGTGCCGTGGGGATCGAGATGGCAGCGGAGCTGAAGCTTGTGCACCCTCAGACCAAAGTAACTCTGGTGCATTCGCGCGATAAACTTTTGTCTGCTGAGGACCTCAGCGAAGAATGCAAGGACAAGGCTCTCGAACTCACCAAGGAAGCCGGCGTCGAAGTCCTTCTCGGACGCCGTGTTGTTGGCTCGACCCCTGTCGCCACGACTGACGGGTCAAAGAAGCTCGAAATCGAGTTCAAGGATGGGTCCAAGATGTTTGCTAGTGAGCTCGTCATGGCAATTTCCAAGCCTGAGACCACCGCCACCTACCTGCCAGAGGAGGCCCGAGACGAAGAAGGATTTGTCAAGATCCACCCCAAGTATGCTTTTAACCACCCCCAAAATACCCTCCTGCCACCAATCGTTGGCCGGTTAGCTAGATGGAAGGGCCAGCCTTGCACCAGCCTGAGCCATGGCTAACACACTTCTTTCTTAGTCTTTCCTTCTCGTCATCGATCCCCAATGCATACCAACACTTTGCTACTGGTGATGTGGCTCGCTGGACGGGTATTAAGCGTTGCGGTGGTGCCATGCATATGGGCCACTTCACTGGCCTGAATGTCCACCAGACCATTCTCAAAGACCTTATCAAGGGCTACGAACCCAAGTTCAGTGAGCTCGACCCATTCCCTCCAGTAATCGGCCTTGCTGTAGGTAAAAAGGCCGTGGCATCGAGCGCTGCTGGGGGTACTGTTTTCGGCGAAGATGTCATGCAGGCATATTTCCGGGATGATCTTGGTTTTACAAGTATGTATCACCCCTCTTGTTTGAACTTTCCTACCAATTTCTTTTCTCGAGCGTTTGCTAACTGTTAGTTATTTTTCAATCAATAGTTTGCTGGAATCACATACAGCTTGGAGGAAGAAAATGACTACCAATGCTATAAACCCAATCACGACGATGTAAGCGTCTGGAAGACTGCATACAGCTCTTACGCTGCACAGAAGAGAGACGTATTTGGTGTGCGAAAGGGCCCAAGATGGAACACCGTGTGACCATTCAGATTGATAATTTACGTAGATATGGCCAAACAAACAATGGAAACCTTAGACCGTTTTTTTTTAATATAATTGGAAGCATTTTACAACTTGGGTACCAATCCAATTCTCATGCCACCAATAACCTTTTCGTTCTGTCCGAGAGGGCACAGCTGGAAGAAACGCTCACGCGAGCACCGCACGAATGCACTGCGCTTGTGTGGCAAGTCGACAAATTTGTCGAGGCCGAATCCGTGCATGAAATCATAGGCAACGACGGTATTGTTCGTCTCCTTTGGCTCACCAACGACGTATTCGGTGCGCGGGTCGTCGAGGAAGAGGTAGTGCATGAGGCTGCTCCACCATGCAGTGACACGGTGCGGGCCACGGAAGCGCACATCACCGACGAGCGAATGGCGGCCACGGTCAAAGTCGGAAGCGTCGTAGAAGGCACCTAGACGATCCTCCTGCACAAGTGTGTCAATACCAATCTCCCAAGAACCAATTTAAGAAAGTAAAACAGAAATGCCACATACCTTGGCCCAATAAATCTCAAAGTAGGCGAAGAATGTATCGTCGAACCTGGCGAGAACGGCAACTTGGTGGGGGTCCTCGTGCATCTTGCGCAAGTATTCGCGATGCTGATCCAAAGTTCCTGTCTCGTTCCAGCCCTGAGACACGCGAGGGTCGTTCTGCCACTCGTGGAATAGACGGAGGTGCTCCGAGTTTTGGTAGTCGAGGGAGACCATTGAGAAGTTTTCTCGCAGGTGCGGGATCCAGCGACTGTAGATGACGGCGCCCGGGTGAGGCTTAGCAGGGCGGATAGGGTGCCACGTCTGTTGGTATCGGGTTGGGTTGGCTGGGTCGCCGGCGGGCGCGACAGTGAGAGTGTGGAGGAGGGGAGTAAGGGGGTACGAGGCGAGGGGCTTCGTGAGAGCGGCGGGCGACTCGTCGGGCAGCCAAACCGGACGGGGTCCAAAGGGCGAGCCGGCACCCTGCCAGAAGGTGGCACGGAGGGCGAGAAGGTAGGCCTCCTCGGGATCACCGCACTCGGCGTTCTCAGCTACCTGGGGCCGGGCGGGGTGTGCAACGGCAAGAAGCACGTCTTGAATCTGCTGGCGCAAGACGGCGGCGTTGGCACCGCGTAGGCGCAAGCGGAAAGTCTCGAGGCCGGGCTCGACGGTGAAGATGACGTAGACCAGCATCCAAGCCTGGGCGAGAGTCGGGGCCTCGGCCTCGGTCCAGATAAAGTCGACCTCCGGGGCGCGGCGTGCGCGTGCCCAAGGGCTGTTGTTGGACTGGGGCGGGAGCTCGCTGGACTTGAGCCCGGCGAGCTCAGAGAAGTGAAGGGCATCGTTGGTGAGGGATTCTGGGAGTGCAGGGCCGGTCGAGGGGGCAATCTGGCGGAGCTGGTAGGTCGGAGTTGCGTTGCCCGGGACCTGAGGCGCGGATTGTGACTTTACAACGGCATATTCGGCGAGGTATGGGTGAGGGAGCTTGATGAGGGGTTCGCTGGGAGACAGCGAGCTCAATTGGATGGACGCCGACATGGTTGCAAATAATGGAAAATAAGGAAGAGAGGGTGGAAGGGTTGGTGTATACGTGTTATGCTTCGCCAATGAGGCTATCTACACTTTTTGGGAGATGCTCAGGGCAATGATACGGTGATGCGCCAAGCTAGTTTGGACGGAGAGAGAAAAAAAACGAAGAGATCAATTGTCACAAGGAAAAGCTATCTAGCACCTCTGAAGCAAGAAAATGTGGGGGGAATAGCTCTGGCTTTTTTTTTTCTTCATCTCTTTACTTTTTCCTCCTTGTGGCCCGGCGAGATGGTACACTTATCAGATCAGATTAAGAGCTTCGGTACTGGTACATGTACACGTACAAGGGAAGTACTCCCTTTCCTTTCATATCCCGCCGGAATGCCTAGCTCGCCCTTAGAGAAAAGTTTTCAGTTCTTCGGGAACAAGCTTGTATCCATCATTGTACTCCGTACCTTGTTCTTTGTTCTTGTTCCCACCTGCTCCTTGAGGGGTGTTGGCCGTTTTGCCTCTTCTCTTGTGGTGAACCAGGGGCGTGGGGTGTGTTACTTGGTGGAATGCGGCGGCACAGTGCCTGGATTTCGGGATGGTACCAGATACTTGTACATGACGGGCTGTTAAGAACACACCCCTCAACCCACAACCCACAACCCTCTAACCCCCCACCCCGTTTTCAGTACTCCGTACTCCGTACTCTGTACCCCGTATTCAGCATTAATCCACGGCGGATACAGCGCATTATTAGGCAGGGCACAGCAACGGTTGGCTGGCTCTGGGAGTGCATAGTGTACTCCCTTCCTACGTACGGAGTACAGCCGCGGTATTACAGCAGCGAAATTGAGCACTACTACCTGCGTCTATGACCTTCCTTTTATCGTAGATTTCTTTTTTTTTTTTTCTTTTTTTTCTTTTCTACCTCTTATTCTAGGGCGAACTGCGGAGACAATTTTACAGTTCTTCAAGCTACCTTAATGGCAGTTTATTCACAAACTCGTTAGCCGAGGCATCGAGACAGCACCCATGCTCTCGCCATCTTCAAAGTGATGCTCGGTGGAGACGAGAATCGGAACTTTAGAACTTTTTTTTTTTTTGGATCGTGAACGGCGAAGAAGAGTTTTTCGCCCCCACTCCTTTTTTCCAGGGGACTTTTAATCTCTCCCTGGTTTCTATGAGAAATTTTATTGCTCCGTCAGCTTCCGATTTCAAAATTGACAAATAAGTATTGTCAAGCAGGGATCCTGAATCAGGGAACCAGGTTGTAACTATTCTTGTCCAAGAATGACTAGTACAAGTATTTTCTTCAAGCTGTCAGCGGCGTGGCTTCGTCAGAACGGATCAGATAACTTTATTAGGCAATTTCAGGGGCTCTAGCGTAATACTTTAGCGATCCTTAGCCTGTCTTACTACAGGTTGGTGTGTGTGTTTTGTTTGGTTGCTTTGACTGGTAACTGTCCGGTCTCGGAGGGTCGGAGACTCGGTCGTCGGCTTCTTGGTTTGGCGGATTTTGACAGGTGACAGCGTCTAGAGTGGCAGCTGTCACCAGTGCCAACCTTATGAGACTCGGTGCCAGAGAAATGTTCGTGATGCTCTAACAACGGAGGCCATGTGAAGAATAAGTCGAAACTCGTCAGCGAAAGAAGGGAAGCCGGATATTGTATGGCTGTGTACACTATTCTTTCAAGCATCTTGAAATATTGGCTCCGAAACTTGTCAAAACAGTTTTCTCGTCAACTATTAGATGGCTGTTTCGTTTCTGTTCTCGCATACTAGATACTAGAAAATGGAATGAAGCTATGTACGTACATACATACAAACGTGCTGATAACTGTATGATGGGTTTCAAAAGGTAGCGTGAACTGTTTTGAGGTGAAGGAACAAACGCAAAGGGCGGGAAGGCGGACTGGGCGTTAACTATCGAGAATGTTTATTAAAGTTTCTCTTCATTCTGCCCACTTTAGGCAACTGTTCTTCTTGTGTGCTCCATGTTATATTAACCCAGAACTGGCAACTGTCCTATGTTCAACGTTTGGAGCGCATTTGGCACTCCTACAGTCACGTCCCGAATACGGCCTCGATCCAGCCGGTGATATATCGTCAGCCGTGTCTCTTCTCGTCCTCGATTCTCTTCTGGCATCTGAACCGTACAATCAACACTCTGACAGATTCCTAGAACTCTGGTTTACTCCTTACGCCTGCTTAATTATTTTCTATCGATCCAAATCTTTTGTTTTATTTGTTTCCCGGGGACCGGCCTCTCCATTCAATGCTTATTTGCCACACGTGTAGCTCCCGGCCCCTGTTACGATCACGATACAGCCTACGTGCTCTCATCCCATGGAAGGCGGTTCTACTAAGAAAGGCAAACCTCAAAACATTCAACTCTCAAGTGCCGCACGATCGGAAGATAGCGGTCCATCGTGTGTGGGAAGACGATCTTGCGAACCTGGCCGAGGGAGCCTCGATACCTTCAGGTCTCGTTCTAGGGGGTCGTCATATATCAGGAGACGACATAGTCAAGATGAAGAGGGTTCTCATGCACCGGCTAGGTCAATACTATCCTTTGTCTCGGACCATGGCAGCTACGTCACGGCGAGGGGAGAAATCACTACGCCCGCACTTCAACCTGGAGTTCAGAGAATCGAGGCGACGACAGTAGCTTGGACGCGCTAGCATTTAATCACAGCATATGTCCTCGTCTGGTGCATCCGGTTCTTCAGCGCTCTCCAACAGGGTATCTCGGCTGCCTTGGCCCCCCACGTTGCCAGTCGGTTCAAGAAGCACGGCTCGACGCCCGCGGTGAGCATCATGAGCCATATGATGGGTGGTCTGTGGAAACTCACTCTCGCCAAGGTACTAGACGTATGGGGTAGGCCTCAAGGCTATTCCATCTCGCTGATGCTCCTAGGTACAGGACTGGTCATGATGGCGGCCTGTAGGACCATGGAGATGTACGCGACCGCACAAATCATCTATTATCTCGGAGACTATGGCCTGGGATACACGGTCGGTGTCTTCATCGCTGACACATCAACTCTGCGCAACCGAGGGCTTATGATGGCCTTTTCGAACTCACCCTACATTATCACTTGCTGGATCACAGGTTTGGCAGCGGACTGTATCCTCACTCGGCTTAACTTTCGGTTGGGGTATGGGGTCTTTGCTGTTACGCTACCCATCGTGACGGTGCCTCTACTATTCATCATGATATCTGACTACCGGAAGGCGAAAAAGATGGGTTTGGTCGATAAGGTCGAGGAGTTTCCCACTGCCATCGCAAAATTACGCCACTACTTGACGGAGTTCGATATAGTAGGCCTCAGCCTCTTGACCATGGGACTGGCTCTCATCATGTTACCATTCAATCTGGAGTGGTACGAGGCGCTCTAGTGGTACCGGCCTATGATGATTTCCTCCCTCCTCACTGGCTTTGTCTTGCTAGCCGGATTCGTCATATGGGAAAGATATTGGGCGTCGGTCAAATACTTCCCCTATGAACTACTCACACACCCCAGCGTGGCAGGTTCCTGTGGCCTCACCTGCGTCTTCTTTCTTTCATTCTATCTCTGCGACGCCTACTTTCTTTCTTTCCTACACGTCGTCGGTGATCTCGACTTTACCTACGCCGGGTTGGTCACCAGCATCTTTATCGTGGGCTCCTGCGTCTTCTGCATAATCGTCGGGCTGTTGGTTCGATACACGGGACGCTTCAAGGCACCAGCCTTGTACATTGGCATGCCTCTCTTGATGTTGGGCCTGTTTCTTATGCTATACACTCGCCAATCGAAAATCAACATCGGATTCCTCATTGTAGTGCAAACATTCGTCTCCTTTGGCGGCGGTTGCATACAGGTATGCCAGCATATGGCGCTTATGTCGGCTGTTCCTCACCAGTACATCGCGACAGTGATGGCCATCCAGTCATTGTTCGCCAGTCTGGGCGGCGCCATTGGACTCTCGACAGCCTTGATGATCTGGTCCAGGGTGTTTCCACGAAAGTTGATGCAATATCTGCCAGAGCAAGCTCTTTCGGACTTTGAGAGGATTTGTGGTACGCATGCATGGCTGATTATCCCTTACCCCCCTTTCCTTTCGCTATTGGTATAGCCTTTCTCATCCTTTACGTGCAAATAGGGGATCTAATTTATCAACGATCCTTTCCCATGGGTTCGCTGGTTCGCGAAAGTATCAACAACGCATACGCTGACGCCGAACAGATGATGATAATTGGCGCAATGGGTGCCCTCTCGGTCGGTTTCTTATGCGTCCTCGCATGGAAAGATGTTTCGGTGAAGAAGTCACACCAAATTGAAGGGGTTGTAGTATAGATGAATGGAGAAAGGATGCGCCTGATGCGCCTGTTCACCTGTGCGGTTGACAAGATTACGAATGGCAGGTGTAGAAGAAGCACTCAGTGTATATTATTAGGCTTGATATAATTCTTTCAAATGCTTACGTTGAAGTCCATTCTTTTATGAGGCACTTTGAACTATTGACAATCAATTGAGCTTTCTTTTTCTTTTTCTTTTTCTTGAAGACGTTCCGCGAGAATATTGTTTTTGTCTATCAAGTCGCTTGCACATAGAAAAACAATATCAAATAACTGGAGAGAGAGATGATATATGGACAGATACAGGCTGACTACAACGAAGAAACAGAAATGAAGATATAACCCGCAGCAAAACAGTAACTTTTCTTTTTTTTCGACTAGAGCTTTATAACTTGGCACTGGGCCCGTTGCGGTCTTGTAAGAGCTTGTCTCCAAGCTGGGCAATCTCAAACTTCTTGACCTTACCACTTCCCGTTAAGGGCGGCTCGGCAGGAACGCCATCATGACCAAACCAGAATACGTGAGCGGGGGACTTGTGGCCGCCGAGGCGAGCACGTACCCACTCCTTGAGTTCAGCGTACGACGGACGCTCGGTGTGACCCTCTGCGAGCTGAAGGAAGGCGGCGACGACCTCGCCGTAGTGCTTGTCCTTGAGCCCGACGACGACGGCGCGGGAAATGGCGGGGTGGGCCATGAGACGCTCCTCGATCTCGAGGGGGTAGATGTTTTCGCCGCCGCGGATGATGATGTCCTTGAAGCGGCCGGTGATGCTGCAGTAACCCTGTTCATCGAAGACGGCTTCGTCGCCCGTGTGCAACCAGAGCATGCCGGCGGCGTCACGGACCATGACCTCGTTGGTCTTTTCCGAATTGTTCCAGTAGCCGGCTTGGAGCTGGTAGCCGGCGATGCAGAGTTCGCCGCGGGTGCCGATTGGGACGATGTTGCCGTCGCGATCGACGATTTTGGCATGTGCGTGGGGCATCAGGGTACCGACGGTGGTGAGGCGGCGGCTCAGGGCGTCATCTGTGAAGGCGTTGAAGCAGGTTGGGGAGGCTTCGGTGAGACCGTAGCTGCTGGTGAACTCGGTCATGTTGAACTTGTTGACTAGGAGTTCCATGAGGTAGCGGGGCACAGGGGCGCCTGCTACGATTCCAGTCCGGAGGGCCTTGCAGTTGAAGTTGGGTGGCGCCTCGGTCTCGAATAGTGTGTCGAACATGGCAGGGACGCCGTGTAGGGCTGTGCAGCGCTCGTCGGAGACGGCGCGGAGGGTTGCCTTGGGGTCGAAGACTTCGGCTGGGTAGACGATCTTGGCGCCGTGGGTGATGACGCTTAGGAGGCCGAGGACGAGGCCGAAGCAGTGGAAGAGAGGGGGAGGGCAGCACAGGACGTCCTCGGGTGTGAACCTCATGCGACCACCGATAAAGCGAGCGTTGTTTACGAGGTTACTGTAGACGTTAGACCCCAAACCACGGCAAGGGTTGTTTGTATAGCGATAGCGACGAGTTGGGAACTTACTGGTGAGTGAGCATGGCAGCTTTCGGCCTGCCGGTTGTGCCGCTTGTGAATTGAAGGTTGACAACTTGGTGTGGGAGGACACGCGCCGAGGCTTTGAAGAGACGGTCTGGGTTGCTATAGCGGCTCGCCTTGATGAGGTCGTCATAAGATCGGTACTTGCCGCTGGGACCACGTAGGATGATGATTTCGGGCTTCACAGGCTCGTTCTCAACGGCACTGATAAGCTTTGTGTTATCAATCTTGCCAATTTGCTGGACGGTGAAGAAGACTTTGCATTCTTCATTCGTTGAAGGTGTGGTTAGTCAAGGGTACAGCCATCGATTGGGACGTCTCTCATTCTCCCGGGCGGGTAGCAATGCTTACCGGTAAAAGATAGGGCGTAGAGGCCCTCAGTTGGGGTATAAGTGTTGTTCAAAATGACTAGGATGGCGCCGATCCGGCTCACCGCAAAGAATAGGGCGGCGTATTGCTCGCAGTTACCGGCCATGATACCGACGCGGTCGCCTGAGGTGACTCCCATGTCCAGGAGGGCCTGTGCGACGAGGTAGCTCTGCTGGCTGAGGTCATTGTAGGTCCAGCGGGCGCCGGTCCAGGGGATGACGAGACACTCGCGGGATCCATGATTGTACGTCTGTAGCTCGAGGAGCTCACCCAGTGTGAGATCTACGAGAGGCGGGTCGCTGGGGCCTTTGAGGATGGATAGCCGTTCCGTGGGCGTCTTGGGAGACGGTGGGATGCTAGGCACCGGCTGCGGTTGGGAGGACATTTGCGGTGACCGGGGGGAAGGGGAGAAGAGAGAGAGAGAGAGAGAGGTAAGAGAGGAGGAGACCTGAAGTCTTAAAACAAGGGAGAGGAGAACGAATTGGGATATGACTGGTCAACTATTGGCTATCGAACTGCCGGGGAAATGGAAGTACGGTATGGTATCTTGAGATTCTTCTTGCGTTCTAGAACCAGAACGCATACGGCGGCTGTGTTGTAAAGGTCGGGAACTGCGAGAGTGGCGTGAGACTTCGTCGAGAGAGAAAGCGCGGGGTGAGAACGCCAATGTAAGTGGACAGGGCAGCGATCAACACGGGATGGGCATAAACACAGCGCAACAGGCGAGATGCAGTGTCTCAAAGTGGCAGGAGGGGACAGGATACTGAGTTCTGATTTGTCTCCAAGAGATTCTTGTTTTGTAACGCACGTGGATCCGGCGCGACGTGGCAGTTTGGACCAGAAGCTGAGAAGCTGAGAAGGGCGAGGTTAGGTGGGTTTCACGACTGCATGTAGAAATGCACAGCGACGGCGGAGAGGCAGCGGGTTTATTTGGAGAGAAAGCCTTAGAGAAGGGCTGAAGAAGAACACCAAAAGAAAGCACAGATATTTGGGCAAGACTCTTGGGGGTCCTCTTGTGGCAACAGTGCAGTCTTGGGGTCTCTTTCAAGAGAGCTACGTCTCACTGGAAACACGGGCAGATGAGGAAGAAGGGGGGTGTGTAAGACAACTTACATACGACACAGAGCAGGATGGCAGAGCACACGGCAGGATATTGGATATTGGGGAGTATTTCCACAGTAGAGCTGTCCGCGGTCCTGGGTTTCTCAATTGACAGTACAATGGGGAAATTGTTTGAAGGTCAGGGGAAGGAAGGGATCGAGATGGCTAAGGGAGGGGGGAAGAGGGGAGCTGATTAAACTAGATCTGATAAGATTGAGACTGGAACATTGCTCGTAATGAAGGGTTCAATTAATGCCGACCGGGATATGTTTCTAGAGTCTTCACCGATACGCCGAGCTTCTTTCCTTGGTTTTCTTTTACTTCCGGCTTCTTCAAGGGGTTGTGGTTGGTTGAGAGCAGAAATTTTTTTTTCTTTTTTTTTTGCACCATACTTCGTCCTATGGAGTAGCCCCGAAAACCAAAGATCCCAACTACTCTAGGAAGGGATCTGATAAGATGAAGGAGGTAAGAAGACGACCGAGCTTGGAGGACCTGCCCCCCCCAAAGCTCCAGAGGCCCACCCGGCACCCGATCTAAGCGTGGATTGCGAAGACGGAGGCTTTTCAATTTTTCATTGCTACTATTACGGAGTACTGTCTCTTCTGCTCCGATTCCTCCCTACTAGGCTCTTCTCGGGAAGTCTACGGAGTAATATTGGTCATCACCTTCTCTTTGAAGAAGCCTTGATCTCTTGCCGACCCTCCTCCAGGGCCGCAGGGGACGGCCGGTTGCGGACATGAGGGCGTGTGAGGCCATCCATCTCATCTCACGCCCCAGTCAAGAAGGTCAATACGGAGTACTTGCACGAGTAGGGTGGGAGAACAGGGGCACACCCCATGCCCACGCCAGAAAACTTATTAGTTTACACGTACGGGGTAAACTAGTTTACATTAGTAGTACCCTGACATATCGGTGTGAAATCTTTGTTCGTCTTCTGCAGTGTGGGGGACAACTTGGGACGGACCCCAGTCTTCTCGTACAAGCTACAGAATGAAGGCAAAAGCAATACACGTACTCCGTACCACGTACGTGATGGAAAACATGTGGGATCCCAGAACATCCCACATCCGTGACAGGCGGGCACCCCTCGCGTGTTCATGCAAGACAATGGCTGCTGACATTTCCTTTTCCTTTTTCGAATCTATTTGTTTTACTAGAACGTTTGGGGAGTAGCGCAGGGGCACCTCTGAGCAATCTCTGCTCACTTACGGAGTGCTCGTATGAGTATTGGTGTGGAGGGAGAGAAAAAGCATCTCACCACTCGGCAAACAATCCCTTTGTGGACAAGACCAGCATCGAGATGCATCCAAATGCTACTTTAATTTTTCTTCAACCAGGACGAGAAGGGACATGATTTTCAATGACTTGGAAATGACGCTGCATGGATGCTGCATGGGATACTACTCAATGACAGCATGGGGTATTAGCGAGGATGAGGATGAGGATGAGCGAGGAGGGGAGTAGTGGGGGTCCTAATCCTCAATCCCAATGCCTCGTCCTCGTCACGAAGAGGAAGAGTGGTGAGTGACTTCATGAGAGCTTCAAGGCCTCAAACCGAATTACCCCCCCCCCCCCCCTTCTCCCCCCGGTTCTTTATTCTAACCAAATGCGTAATAGGTATGAAGCTGTGTGAAATTTCTTCATCCCCACTCAATCTTCCAGTCAAAATACGGAGTAAATTAACTAAACTAAAAGAAAACAAAAGGGCGAAATAAACGAGGGCGAAACCGGCTAGGTCCGCTCATCATCACTCTAAATTAGCATACGGAGTAGTAGTTTACGTAGTAGTAATATCTGGGCAAAACCACGCAAAAGACAACCTTGGACGCACCCCCTTGCGAAGAGAGTACAGGTACAAGATGTTTTGCACAGTGTGACAACAAGTCCCCAAAACCTACCGAGTAAATACTTGTGCCTGCCTGTCCGCAACCGCAACCCTCACAAACAATATACACGCCCTCTCCTCTTTTTTCCCTCTTTGTCTTTCATGCATTTCACATGCTGCACCAAAAACGCCAACCGAGGGCCAAAAGTCCGGTCGATCCTTTTTTTTTTTTCTCTTATTGCTCTGATTTTTTTTTCCATGTCCGGTTTTTTCACACGTTTTGTTGGCTAAAAAATTTTTTTGAGCTTTGATCATCAGATTAGATGAGATAAGATTAATAAGTACCTAGGTACAGTTTGTGTACTCCGTAGTTTACGGAGTACTCCGTACAAGTACACGGAGCTGATCATTCCAAGCAAATCAAATATTATTAGTGGGCTATTATTGGACAGACAGACATCCTTTGTAGTTTACAAAGTACAGGAGCCCCTCCAATGAATGATCTGCACCAACCTCTACTCCGTACAGAGTAAAATAAAATGAAATAGCGGGACAACTGCGCGTTTACGGAGTACACTACTCGTATGCACAAGTACTACTCCGTACGGATTCTCGAATGCCACTCTGTTGCTACTCCGCAACGAGTCCGACATTTCACATGTGATTTTAGCCTATCCATTCCAGGACAGGACACCAGGACAGGACAGAGGGCGAAGATATTACAAACCCGATTACATGGGCTTGAAACGGCGACGAGGGAAATAATGCTTCGTAAGCTCAACTCCACGCCTACCAGTGAGCCGAGGGGTTGAAAGGGGTTCGGGATCCTCTTCGGAAATCTAGTTTAGTACGGAGTACTCCGTACTCGTAATAGCTTGAAAATCGGCATCCTTCGTCCTTAGCCATAGTTTATCTTACCAACAGAGTTCTTGAGGATCAAGGCCTAAAATATCGTGCAAGTATCAAGTGCCTCACCCCTAACGAGGCTGCTGAAATTAAAGAAATGAAAATTTCTCTTAATCTTTGAAAAAAAAAAAAAAAAAAACAGAACAGAATATCCAATGACATCTTGAAGCTGGACTTGTAACGGGAAGGCTAGTGTATTCAACGTACTCCGTACATATAGTACTTATTGGGTCCAGAGTTCACGAAATAGAGAATCCACTCTTGTACCCACGGTGGTGCTATCTTGTGCCAAGTAGAGTAAGGCCATATTAAGACTTGGTCCTGTTAATACTCCTCCGTAGAAAGAGGCATGTACCTTTTTTAAGTCTCGACTGGTGGGCTAAATGGATAGGTTGCAACGCTATTCTACCAAGACTCTGTGGAGGAAGGCTTTTTTTTTTCCTCCTTCGTTTTCGTATAAACGAAGAAAAAAAGGTCACTTTTGGTTGTATGTTGTATCGCGGTAAGAAAGAAAAGGTTGGGAAGGAAGGAGACAATGACCCATCCATCCTTAACCGGGTATCCCATGAATGCATCTGCCTAAAGGGGAAAGCACTTTAGACGAAATAGTAAAAAGGTTCCTATAGACTTGGTGAAAAGAGGCAACTGCGACCTACTCCGTGAAAATATCCAGGAAGGGGCGGGGCTACACACCTAGTTTACTTTCTGGCGACTTCATCGCATCTTTTCTGTTCTAGTTGGCCAGCCTCTTTCCTCAGTCTCTGTGGGATATCAGTCCCATGTTCCCAACGCCTTCGCCTTCTCTATCCCGCTTCGTTCTCTCTTTTTCTCTTGCTTCTTCTTCTTCTTCTTCTTATTATTATTATTCTTCTTCTTCGAATCCCTCGTTCGCAGGCAACAGCACTGTAGAACATTGTCTTCGCCCCCCACTCTTCTACAACTGGCTTTGACATGTCGCATGCGGAAGAATTTAGACCTTGCCCTAAACAGCGCAATACTCCGTACGGAGTATGTACACTCCTCCCTGCCCGATGGCTGACAGGGATCTCACTCACTTGCTGTCTGCCCGCCCTATGATCGTACGTGTACGGAGTATGAAAAGGAAAAGTCGCGGACGAGTTCACAATACGTACCAACAGATGGCCCCCATCAACCCCCCCTTCTTCACACCCCCCGACCCTCGGTGCTAAAACGAGACAGCAGGGCCCTTGGAATATTTACAGATCCTTGCCCGACAACGCCGGTTCGTCTAGCGCTGTTTCCTTCCAAACTAGTCGATTTCGGTAAGGTGGAGCTCTGCATCGGGATGGTGGTGAGCTGCTCATAGAACTTCTTCCTTCGAGCTATTATGCCATGTTAAGTTAAAAATGTTGCTTGCGCCGGGGGCCTAGTGCATAGCTCTTCTTCACTTGCGAATGTCGGCCAGGCATATGCACAACCTCTCTTCTCATCACATCGAGGAATCAAGAAAGTCGCCCTCTCAGCCATCGCCTCGACCGAAACCAATCACTTCATCTGGAATGGTAATGTCGCTTTCTCGCTCAGGGAAGAGATAATAACCTTTCGCTTTGCTCTGGTGGACCTCGCCACCTCAAAACCTATTGCGCTTCCCATCTCTGTCAACACTTTCCCTGTGGTAGCATGCCAACGATATCCATTCGCTAGAACCTTTCACTCAGGTCAAACTTCGATTAGTCTTTCTTATCCAGTTCTCGACAAATTGCACAAAGCCTTCCTGTACTTTACCTGCTCTTTGCGCTACACTTCTTGACGTCTCTTTTTCCCTTTTTGTCTGCCTCGTATATCCTCCACGAGGAAGATTTACGTCATGCAGTTACGGGACACCGAGGGGGGCGGCTCGTACGAAGCCCGTCCCGACAATAACCAACCCGCTAATGCCGCCGAAGGCACTTATTCATCCAAAGGCCCCCTCTCTGAATCTGCACAAGCCGGAGCCGGAGCCGGAGCCCCCCCCGCAACCTCGAATCCTCCTCTTGATCTCATTGACGAGATCGACCTTCGCCAAATCTGGGCTTGGAACCGCGAACTTCCGCCCTTGATTCGCACAGGCGTGTACGACCTCATTTCTGCCCGTGCCCGTGAACAGCCTGACGCTCCGGCCATCATATCTTGGGATGGCCGTCTAACTTACCACGATGTGGACTCATATTCGACTATTCTCGCTTGGAGACTGCTACAGGCCGGCCTGAAGCAAGGTTCCGTGGTGCCCTTATGCTTCGAAAAGTCGCGTTGGACAGTCGTTGGCGTCATGGCCATTATGAAGGCAGGCGGTACCTTTTCTCTGACCGACCCTAGCCAGCCCGAGGGTCGGCTTCGTACCATTGTCGAGCAGACTAAGGCCGAGTTTATTATGACGTCCGAGAAACAGGCCGAGCTGGCCGGTCGCATTGCCCCGAATGCGAAGCACTTCATCGTGTCCCAAGCCACCTTCGAGGGTAACCACGAGCCTGTCCCCTCTACGGCGCTCCCACCAGTTCCTCCTGAACTACCTATGTATGTCATCTTCACTTCGGGTAGCACAGGTCGCCCCAAGGGCGTTGTCATCTCGCACCAGAGCTTTACAAGTGGTGCTGTGCCCCGTGCCGATGCCGTTGGCTACCGCGCACACTCCAAGGTCTTTGATTTCGCATCATACGCCTTCGATGTTAGTATCGACTGTATGCTCTGTACCCTCGCCAATGGAGGCTGCCTCTGCGTCCCCTCCGACGAGGACCGGATGAACGATCTGAGCGGCGCAATTCGGAAGAGCAAGGTCAACATGGCCCACATGACACCCTCGGTTGCCAGAGTTCTCGACCCCGATATTATCCCCTCGCTCGAGGTTCTTGGTCTTGGTGGCGAGGCTGTTTCGACGAGCGACGCTGCGACATGGAGCAAACAGGCCAAGGTTGTTATTGCATATGGCCCCTCGGAGTGCACGGTGGGTTGTACCATCAACAACCAGGTTGACAAGTCGACCAACATCGGCTTCGGTGTCGGAGGCACTACATGGATTGTTGACCCCGAAGACCATAACCGTCTGGTCCCTATTGGATCGATTGGCGAACTTCTCATCGAAGGACCTGTCGTCGGTGACGGCTACCTCGACGAACCGGAGAAGACGGCCGAGGTCTTCATCGAAGATCCTGCGTGGCTTGTCGCCGGTACAAAGGACTTTCCCGGCCGCCGGGGACGTCTGTACAAGACCGGCGATCTGGTCAAGTACGACACGAACGGCACAGGCGCCATTGCCTTTGCCGGACGAAAGGACCAGCAAGTCAAGTTACGCGGCCAACGTGTCGAATTAGCCGAAGTCGAATTCCATCTCAAGCGCATTTTCAGTGTCTCTACCCATGTTGTCGCCGAAGTCGTCAAGCCGGCAGGCGGCGAGCCCACCCTACTGGCTTTCATCTCTGAGGCCAAGTCGACGGACCCGAATGTGAACGGTCAGATGACTGAATTCCCTGCAGAAACCGAGGCGGCACTCCAGAACCTCGATGCCACCTTGGGCCAAGACCTACCGAGATACATGGTACCCTCGATCTTCGTCCCGCTCCAGGCGATGCCGGCCCTTGTGTCTGGCAAGGTGGATCGAAAGAGGCTACGCGAAATCGGCGCCACCCTTTCGCGTGAACAGCTTGCCCGTTTGCGTGCGGCTCGCGTCCGCGACGAAGAGCCCAAGTCAGAAATGGAACTCGCCCTCGCTGCGCTCTGGAGCAAGGTTCTCGAGCCCGGAATCAAGTTCGGCTTGCACGACTGCTTCATTGGACTCGGCGGTGACTCGCTCCGAGCCATGCGTTTGGTGTCTACTGCACGCGAATCCGGAATACTATTGACTGTCGCTATTGTATTCCAGTACACCACTCTCAAGGAGATGGCCGCCCATGCTGAGCCCCTTCCCGATGTTTCCGAACGTGAGACCCCTCCATTTGCCCTGCTTAAAGACGGATGGGCTGCAGAGGATGCACGCGCCGCCGTGGCTGGGCTTTGTGACTTAACCCCGGAGGAGGTGGAAGATGTTTATCCCTGCACGGCCCTCCAAGAAGCTCTCATGGCTCTCTCTGCTAAGGTCAAGGAGGCCTACGTTGCCCAGCGAGTGGTTGATCTCGAGGATGACACAATGGCGACAAAGTTACGCGCGGCTTTCGATAGGGCCACGATGGAGACCCCCATCCTGAGAACACGAATTGTGCAAGTTCCTGGCCGTGGACTCCTGCAAGTTGTCGCAAACAAGCCTCTTGTCTGGGCCGAGCCAGACGACCTCGACGATTACCTCCCGCGCGACCGTGATGATCCTATGGACCTTGGAAAACCGCTTGTACGGTATGCACTCGCGACACGAAAATCCACCGGCAGGAAGTGTTTTGTTCTGACTATGCACCACGCCTTGTATGATGGTTGGTGCATGCCTCTCATTGTCGAGCGCATCAACCGAGCCTACTTGGGTGAGCCTCCAATCGCCACCGCCCCTTTTAAGGAGTTCATTAAGTACCTCGAGGTTATGGATCGTACCGAGAGCGAGAATTTCTGGCGGGAATCTCTCGAGGGCGCAGTTGGGCCCCAGTTCCCGCCCCTCCCATACCCCTCGTACCAGGCAAAGGCTGGATCCCTCCTCGAGTTTTATGTCCCCCTCGACCGCCATCCCGACTCTAACGTGACGCTCGCTACGGTGGTGCGGGGTGCGTGGGCCATTGTTGCATCGCAACATACTTCATGGAACGATGTCGTTTTCGGCGAAACATTGACTGGTCGTAATGCACCCGTTGTCGGCGCCGAGGAAATTGAGGGCCCGATGATCACGACAGTCCCCGTTCGGATTCATGTGTCGCATGACCTCACCATTGCCGACTATCTCGAGGATATCCAAGCGCAGACAGTGCGACAGATTCCCCATGAACACTTTGGCCTCCAACACATTCGTCGCCTTAGCCCAGATGCCCTCGAAGCCTGCGAGCTTCGAACTGGACTTGTCCTTCACCCCAGCACTGGCGACGTCCATACGCCCACATCGGATGAATATCTGCCTGCAAGCCGTCTTGTTCCTGCAGGTGATGAAGAGGCCGCCCAGGAAGCCCTCAAGTTCAACACCTACTCGCTCATGTTGGTTTGCTCCCTTGATACCAACGGATTCTTCATCATGGCTAGTTTTGATTCGAAGACTGTCGACGAGCCCGTAATGCAACGCGTCTTGCGCCAGTTCGGCCATGTCGCCCAACAACTCTGCGAATCAGGCAACAAGCTGGTTGGCTCAATTCAATGCTTGACAGCACAGGACCAGGAGGAAGCTTCACGCTTGAGTAAATGCGATCTTGAAGTACTTAAGAAAGACTACCCTGATGTGCAATCGGCATGGGTTGTCGATCCAAACGACGCAAACAGGCTCCTCCCCCCATATGCTGTTGGTGAACTAGTCATCGAGACGGAAGGAGAGAACCCACATTTACAACGCATCCAACGGCCGTCATGGCTAGACAGCGTTTCCAAAACTCCCGGAGCAGGATATTCGAGGAATTGGTATGCCACAACGCGCCTCGCTACCTTTAAGTCCGACTCGACACTGTCTATCCGAGGGCTCAAGACCGATAAGCCAGTCACCACCTTGAAGAGGGTGAGAAACCGCACCGCTCGCCCTGTTTCCGCCACATCAGCCAAACAACGCAGACTTAGGGCCCTTTGGAGCCGAGTCTTGGGTCTCGCGGAAGAAGAAATCGGGCTAGATAGCAGCTTCTTCCAGCTTGGTGGCGATTCCATCGCGGCTATGAAGCTAGTATCCGAGGCTCGTGCAGTCGGTTCCTCACTCACTGTCGCCAAAATCTTTGAGCAGAGAACGCTCTACGACATGGCTAACTATCTTGAAGACCTCGAGCCGTCTCCCACCGGCCCATTGGAACAAGCTCCATTCTCCCTCCTGGAGCTCCCCGATACACAAAGCTTTATCAAACTTTACGACTCGGTTCGTTCCTCGCTGGCTGATTCATCGTGGGTCGTGCGTGACATCTTGCCCGTACGACCACTACAAAAGGTGGCCATTGAAGGCACATATGCGCTGCCTCGTTTCTCTTCACGTTATGAAATCATGTATTTCGACGGTGCTGTTGACAAAGACCGCCTGCGAAGGAGTTGTTCTTCGCTCATTACTTGCAACGAAATTTTGCGCACTGTCTTTGTTGAGAGGGAACCAGGCGAGTTCCTCGCTGTCGTGTTGGAGGATATCCACATCCCCGTCCAAGAATATGAAATTGAGACGGAGGATGTCGAGGGCTTTGCCAAGCTGATTGCCGACATGGACGTCCAGACCAAGATGCCACTCGGTGCTCCATTTGTCAAATGGTTCTTCGTCGAAGCACCGAATGCCGGGAGGAGCGCACTCGTTTTCAGAATCTCACATGCTCAGTATGATGAGATATGTCTGCCCCTCTGCCTCAAGCAGCTTGGGGATCTCTACAACAACCCCGAGGAACTTGAGGGTGAAGGGTCTCTTGTGAAAAACACGGTCCCATTCTCGTCGTATGTCCAACACGTCGTTAAACATTCGGTTCCAGACAGTATTCCTTATTGGCGCGAGCTCCTTGCTGGTTCGACACCTACCCGGCTTCCGGTCCCCGAAAAGCCTCTCACAAAACGCAATCACTTTGCTATCCATCGCGCGTTCGACATTTCCTCGCGATCCCGTGACACCACGATTGCCACCATCCCTCCTGCCGCATGGGTTCTAACTCTCGCACGCAAGATGAATCTGCAGGATGTGACCTTTGGCGAGGTGGTGAGTGGGCGCAACATTGACTTCCCAGGTGGCGCACACATGGTCATGGGTCCGTGCTGGCAGTACGTTCCGGTACGAGTTCGCTTCGCTGAACGTTGGACAGCTGGTGACTTGTTGGCCGCCGTCCAGGCTCAGCATATCGCTAGTGCGGCACATGAGGCTGTGGGATTGAGCGAACTGCTTGAGCACTGCGTTAACTGGGGTCCAGAAACCACATGGTTTGATTCAGTTGTCCACCAGGATGTGGAACATGTTGAGACGATGTCGTTTGGTGGCGCCATCTCCAAGTTTGAGACGATATACCCCCACCAGGAACCACTTCGAGAATGGAAGGTCCAGGCGTATGTGTCCGGGGAACAGATGCTTGTTGAGGTGGTGACATTTGAGTCGTGGCAGGAAGAAGCCGCCGCCTTATTGGGTGAGATTGGAGAGTCGCTTCAAATTCTTTTGGAGGACCCTGATCGTGTGCTTTTTGAGGAGTAGTAATGCTTGGGGTTGCACACAAACTGCCATTTCAAAAAAAGGTCATTCTGTTTTGATTTCTTACCTCTTTTTTTCGATTTCCTTTTATTGTTTACCTTCTCATGTTTTTCCCCGCTTCTTTTGTCTTTCCTCCGCACTACGACTGTGTAATAATAGTATGAGAAATCCTAGTAGTTGTACACAGGAGCTGCGAGCAGGCTAGTGATACCAAATATTACATTTATTATATTGCTTTTCTTTTCATTGATGGCTTGAATTCGAACTAGTTGTCAGTGTTTGAGTGTTTGTGTATTCTGAAATGGGGAGAGTGAAAGAGAGAGGAAGGGGGTAGGGCTTTTTTTCACCCTGATTGGTTTGAACATCAGCCCGGTCAGGAGGAAACACATCATGTGTTTGTGGCTGAACGAGCTGGCCATTTGCCATGTTGCCATGTAAACTGGTGAGTAGCAAGTTCCTTTCGCCCATTACCTGTGCAAGTCATCAAACTCTCTATACAGAACAAGTTTGCAGAATTATGTACGCAAGTATATTGATATTTTACGCATTATTCTCTCGATACTTGGTTTTTTTTTGCCCGTTGATAAGAGACTGATTTCGCCGCACTACTCATTTGTCCTCTCATTTATTCAATTCTGAGAGTAGAAGAAGAGTAAATCGAACTCAGTGTCTATAATTCTCCCTTAGCAAAAAGATTGTATGAACCTAGATCCTTGAGGAAATATTCGTGGATGTGTATTTAGCAAGACTGCGAACCTATTCAGGGCGCGTATAGATTGCAATGAATTTCAACATATGTCTGTCTGGAGAAAAGTCATTATAAAGGATGTATCGTTATTGGGGGTATTCTCTTATGCCTGGCTTATGGAATGACGTGGTATAGGGGTTCTTTTCGCCTGTTTAAGACTGGGCGAATTCCTCCTAAAAAGTGAAGGAATTACTAAAAACAAGAAAGAATAAATAGTACGAACTGGTCTTTCCTCAAGTCTACTATCTCCTTAGGCGGCTTCGGGTCCGTTTGAATGTCCAATGCCCAGGATGCGCTGTAGTCCCCGACGAATTACGCGGCCAGTTCCACCTTCCTCCTCCTTCTCGGGCACCGCGGCCTTATTTCCACTTCCTAGGAAACCAAAGCTCATGCGTCTGCCAACGCTGCTCTGACCATCACGCTTCCGACGACGTGCGGTGGCGACCTCGATAGGGCGGGAGGGTGGTGGCCACTCGCCGTCGCGCTTCCAGCCGGCCACACACGAGCGGAGCATATCGGCGAGGTTTACTGGGCAACTGGGGGTGAGATTGTGGATGATGACCTTATCATAGAGCGAAAGGTAAACAGCGGGCGTGACGGAGGCACGCATAGGATTCTCGGGAGGCAGAAGTGGTGGAGGTATGGGAAGGAGTGTCTCCACGGTAGCGATGCGTTGGACTGGTTGAACTGTGCTATCTTTCTTAGAAGGTTTCCTGGTGAGCTGCGTGGAGGCGTTGCCGTCCTTGGAGGCTTCCGAGCTGTTTGAGATGGCGGTGGTGAGGGTGGCGTCGGCGTTTACGGGCGACACCGGGGGCGGTGAAATCGCAGAGCCAGGAGGAATGGAGATGGATTGGCGAAAGAAGAATCGACGGGGCGAAAGAGGAGACATGGGCTGCGTAGGTGACGCAGATTTGGGGCGTAAGCGAACCGTCTTTGCCCCTGTCCAGGCGGCGCGGCGCGCCTCGAAGCATGCAAGCCCATTATTCCATTCCATTTCGGCCCGTAAAGCCCTCCGGCGCCCATCGCGTTTCTGTTGTAGTGAAGACTGAACTACGGGCCCGACGGCGTCGGGCGAGTCGAAACGGAAGGGCGAGGTGGGGAGGCCGGGGGTGACCACGGAGGGTCCATCATCGGCGTCAGAAAGATCCGAGGCCCAATCGAGTCGAGGACGGAAGTGATCTGGGTCTTCCGATTCGCTAGAATAAACTGATGCAGTATCGTCATTCTTGTCATCAATGCCGGTGTCGATTCGGGATGTCGGGTCAGTGACCACACTAGAATTCCCATTTTCGGGGAGCGGGTGAGTAGTAGCTCCGTCTTTCGGCTCGAGTTGGTTCGACTGGCTCTCAGCAGGGGGTGTGGGGAGCTGCTCTATGGATGCTGGCCCTGGCTTGGGCCGATCTTTACCGGCCCCGAGGCCATTTGCGCCATCACTAGAGAGGGGCGGAGAGACAAGAGGAACAGCGACAGCAGCGGGCAAAGCAATGGCTGCTTCCGACGAGAGTGTCGAGGTGGCAACAGCGCCAGTAGTTGTGGCCGAAGGAGGCCATGTGAAGTCCCAGTCGGACCGTATTCGCTCGGCCAAGAAGCGCTTCACAGCAGCTTTTTGCTTAGCCTTATCTCGGCTGAGGAGGTCCAAATCGTAGTCGGGGGTCGAGTCGGCGGCAGTCATTCTGGAGGTATGAGACTTGGTCAGGTGTAAGCGAGGGCTGTGGTAATGACTCGGAAGACGCATATTTTTGGCGATCCAGAAGGATTAAAAAAAGCAGGGGAGAGGGGTATAGAAAGGTGCAAAGAAGGGGGTCCAGAATAGACAGAAGGAGGGGGGAGGCAAACCGTGAGAAGGGTATAGATGATGAAGAAAGGGTAAAAAAAGTCGGATCATACGTTATGATGGCTAAAGAGAAGATTCGCAAGCTATACAAAAGGAAAGACACATCTAATGGAAGAAAAGGGAGAAGAGAAAAGGAGTAATTTCGACAGGGATGAGCATCGAGAAAAATTGGTGAATGAGAGAACTGCAGGCGCGTGGTGCGGTGCGCACGAGGGGCGGGTTGGATTATAAATTTACTAAATTTATGCAGAGATAATGACTACTAGTATTACAACGGTGAGTGGTGAATACGGAGTAGGGTGAATGGTGATTTTTTGTGCAAGCCAGAGTTGAAGTGCAGATGGGGAACAATGCAAGGAAGTGGGTTCTCTCTTTCTCTTTTTTTTTTTTCCAGCGGCAAATTGTGGGGGAGGAGCCTGGAGGAGGGGGTGGATGGGACATGTGATCAAGTTTATGTTTTGGTGCCTCTTCTTTTAATAGCATTGGACCCGTAACTACGGAGTACTATGCATCTGCGGAAGCGAGAAAAAAAAGTCTTTGGTGAGGGGAAGAGGGGAAGGAACAAGGTCAAAGAAGAGAAAAGGTCAAGCATGTTTCCTCTCTGTGAAATGTTGCTCGTTCTTGTTGCCTAGTCACCCAATTGCTGCACAGTTCATGCAGGGGAAATACGGAGTAGAGGAATACTTGTACAGAGTATTGTTTCTCTTCACCAGCACCAGGCGTCACCAAAAGCAACCCCCTCTCCCGCCTCAGCAATAGGCAAGAGAGGGAGGATGACATGTGCTCTCTTGCATTTCCATCAGTTTGCCCCATCTCGTTCTAGTTTTAGGTTGGATGAGGGGCCGTGCCAAGCGAGCGCTGCTCTTTGCCTGTCTTGGCCTGGACTTTGGGCTGACCAGTCACCTTCTTGCTGTCGCATGTTATTCTTTCAGTGTCTTTGCTTCACCGTCAGTTGTCGTGAATTGTGGCGGGTGGCTTTTGTGGCTGGGTCCATGAATGATTATGCAAGCCAACTTTTTTTGTTACCCAGGTGTTTAATGGATTTTTTTTTTCAACTTCTTTGAAGATCGACTCGTGGAGACGGACTCACGGAGTAGGGAGCCAGTGAGAAATTGTATTGACAACCACCACCCTGGTACCTGAGTAGTACAAGTAAACCACACACAGGCCCCCTATCCAACCAAAAGCAAACCCCTTTTTAGTGCTTGCTGCATGTTTCTCCGTTAATTAACACGGGCGACTGATTCAGACAGTGGCCATGCCATTGTGACCATGCCATTGCATCTTGCTCGAGGAGTACCGCCTAGTCACATGGACGGGTGAGAGAGAGGCCAAGTGGAAAGAAACCATGCCACTCACGATGACTGTCGGGTGATGAGTGATGGCAACTGGACAATTGGCGCATAGTACTCCGTAGTCTCACTAGTACTGGTACGCTTACTGCTCTCAACTTCTCAGCTGTCCTCGATCCATCGATAACTAGTCTGCACAGATAGGTAGAACACAGCACAGTGAGTGTTCGAAATAGCTAGGCTAATACATGTACTCGGTACTTGTAATTGGAAGCAAATCCACGAGGACTCCAGTAGGAGAGGGTAACCAGACACTGAACCAAACCATGCGTGCTTAGTCACGTTTATTATGTAATCGTCCAAGAGATGATGGCCTATGGGAATACGGAGTATGGTGAGAGAGAACGTCACCTGCCGCGCGCTTTTCAAACAGGCGACACAATCTGCCCCGAAAAGTACAGAGCATTCATAACTGAAGAGTCAAAGTGTGTGTGTTTGTGAAATCGGTCAATTCCTGTGTAGAATTGGCCTATGCTGCCCCCCTCCCTTCCTTCCCATCGGCGCTTAATTGTATGTGTGTGGTTCAGACCCAAAATAAATAAATCGAAGCACCACTTGTCGAATCACAACTCGATACCTTCGTCGTTACGGCATTCGCCGTAACATTCCTTGTACCATCATCCATTTGATCCAGTTAATTTTTGTCGGTAAGCAAGCCCCCCCTCTTTCAAAATGGCATCTACTCCAGTAGACAAGTTTAATTTCTCCCCATCGATTTCTTTTTCCCTTATCAGTGAAGGAGTTTGGGAGTGTAGCACTTCCTGAACTGGCCCACCCGCCCCAAATCAAAGCACATAGGCCTGTCCTTGCCAGATATCCCCAAAGTTCGCCATTCCAATTGTCCCCGGCCAGACTAGCCCTATTTGCACTCTACCAGCGCCTTGACAAATCCTTTCCCTTTCCCCCTCTGTCCCCCTCTGTCCCCCTCTGTGTTGTGTCCCGTTCTTTTCTTTTCCAGCCGTGCCACCACCACCAGCTTTGTACAGAATAAGCATCAGGTGCTGCTCGTCACACACGAGAAACCATCGGCTTTCACCCGAAACGGCGAGTGCCCAGTGTGATAAAAACACGTTGAACTGGATATTTGCAAGCCAGAGCATCTCAATCTATTGAGAGCCTTCTCAACTCTCACGCGTTTGTCACCCTCCCCTCAGCCTCGCTCGCAGGGCTTCTGCTTCAATTTACTCAGCCAAACAAGTTCACTGAGGGTGTTGAGCAGAGGTGCGACAAGAGACGAGAAGACTAGAATAAGCTGCGTTTGAGAGTCAGGGGCTCAAAACGCAAATCTAGAGCACACAGAAGTGCTGCATCCCCCCTCCACCGTTCCCCTCGGGCTTCACCTTTTTTCCGCCGCTATAGAGAAGGAACTGGCAATTTAGCGAACATAGAAAAAGCAAGAGAGACGGGGTGAAATAAGATCAGGATTGGGGGCGGCGAATTCGTTTCAAGGGAAACCAGAAAAAAAGAGTCAAGCAGTCGAGCCCTTTCAAGCCAAACGACCTTGGGAAACCGCCCAAGGCGAACTCGTGTGGCATCTCTTTTTTTTTTTTGGTGGGGGGGGGGCCTTGCGCCTCGCCATCCCTTTTTCCCCTTCTTTCCCTTTTGCCTCAGCCTCTCATACATTTGTCCCCCTCGTATAACTGCACTTTTACCTGAGCCTTTCACTTCCTCTCCCGAACTTTTCACAGCAATGTCTTCGCGGCCGCGCCGCTCGGCGGCTCAGCGCGCAAATGTGGCCATCACTGACATGGTTGACATGATCGATAGGCCAATGTCTTCCAGATCTACCAACAGGCGTGTGTCTGACTATGACCGCCGCTCTGGCCGAAACCCACAAGTAAGCACCTGTCTTCACAAGCGATTTTACCTAAGAACTGTTTGGCTAACCGTCCAGTCAGCCCACATCCACCAGTCGCAACAGCGGCGGCCGGAATCAGTTTGATGATAGCAACATCGTTGCTGGCAAACGTAATCGCGGTGTTAAGAAGAGCTACGTAGTCGACTCTGATAGTGAAGAAGACGATGGCGATGGCGAGGATGCCGACAGCGAAGAAGAGGATGAAGTTGGTGTCGCTCTCGGCGAGGAGGATGCCGATGGCGAAGACGACATGGATGTTGACGCTGATGGCGAGGAAGATGATCTAGACGCTGACGGCGATATGGATGTGGATCTCATCAACGCTGACGGCGACATGGATGTGGATCTCGTCAACGCCCCCACACCCACGCCCGGGTCCAGGACTTCAAAACCTAAGAGAGCCTCTGCTGCCGCTGCACGAGCCACGATTGATACGCTGGACGACGACGACGATGAGTTGAGCGAACCGACGAGCGACATCGAAAGGACCATTACGTACGGCGAGACAAGCATGATGGACGAGGATGCCGAGGGTGAGGAGGAAGAGATCGAAGTTGCCGGTGAGGAAGAAGAAGAGGAGGAGGAAGAGGAAGAAGATGAGCTGGATAGTGATGGCGAGCCCAGGAGCCGTGCTGAGACGCCCGACCTAACCAAGATGACAAAACGCCAACGGGCTCGCTTCGAAGACACGCCCCACCAATATATGAAGCTGTCAGATGGTATGTGCCCTCCTCTTTCCTTTCCTTAAGGTCTGTCGTTTTTAACTGGCATTTCCCCCTTTACCCTTTACAGAGGTGCAAGCCAAGAAAGTCTTTACTGCCGAGGAACTATCCCTAAGGCGAGCCGAGATGGCAAGGCGGCGACGCAATCTCAGTGAGAAGCGCAACGAAGAAGTCAAGGTATGTCTCTCCTACTCTGTGCGGTGGCTCCTTGCCAGTCGTTCGAAAACATCTAACCCTCTGGCCTAGATGGAAACAATCAACAAACTACTCAAGAAGCAGCCTTCCAAAGCCAATCGGCGAGCAGCTCAGGGTGGAGAGGATGGTGCTGAAGGCGCACCTCCGAGCATCCCTCCTAATTTTGTTCGGTGGGTGCACAACAAGCAGGGCAGTCGCCTCGCCGTACCCAACGAACTCCTCGACAGTCCCCTCGGGGCACCTTACGGACCTCCCTCTTCGAATGGACTGGGAGCAGGGAAGATGGTAGAAGAGGTTTCGTAGCAGTTCACTGGACAATGGGCATTGCACAAAGCCCAACTAACTGATTTTGTTTTCTTTTTCGATCAAAATTACAGGACAAAATGGAAACCGGGTAGCTTAGGACTTGGGGGTTGGAAGGATTTTTCAAGTTTTTTTTTTTTTTCAAGTTTTGTTTTTCCTGTTATCACTTTGGAGATGTTGACATACTGTGCCGCGAATATTTACCGCTCCCTAATGATTACTCGTGATATACACGTATTTATTCATTGTCTTCACGGTCCTCCTTCACCGTGGAAGTATAGATGCCATCCATGTCTGCCTAGAACAACTTGAGTCTTTGTTCACTTTGGCTGCTCTTCCACCCCATGATTCGCTCATCTATTTACTACTTCGTTTACTCCAGTACGTGTTTTTTAAACTTTTGATATTATTGTCCATCATGACCTCGATGAGCTCGACAAATGTCAAGCAAGGTGTCAAAGACAAGAGAAGAATCATGAATATGGAACACCCAGGATTGACTTTTCTGCCACGAAAAATCTTTTCCAGCGCAGAAAGACATGTAGGGCGCCATCTCGTCTATAAAGCCGAGCTCCACGAGGGATGGATCCAAGTCCTTGGCCAGCCATTCACCTCTTCAACACCGCATGCGTCCCCAAAATGGGATACAAACCCCTCGTACAGCCATTCACGGACACGATATCAATCCTTTTCTGCGCATAGATTGATCATGTCGGTCTCGTTATCACCTGCGGCACGTAGGCCTTTCCCCGATAGTGACGAATCGTCGAGGCTTTTTCCTTGATTGTGATGAGACGTCGACTTGACGCCTTTTCTCTTCCTACATCTTTTGTCTTCTGCAGTTCGATTGCTGGAGAAATCTCTGCACTTGTGGTACCGGTACTCTTTCCAGGGACTCTTTTTGCTATCGTTTGGAGGCGTATGGATTCGGCTCGAGGGGTACACATACATGGTGACTTTCCTTGACGAGGTCAGCAGACTATCTGATCTACCTCGGACCTCTCCCATACTTCACATATTCTGCTCCTGCATTTTTTTTCTTCCCTTTCCCTACATATTGTCTCATCGCATTACTAAAGTCCTTGGATGGGAGAGAAGCTCGATTCAGGCACGACTTCTTGTCAACGGTTCTTCTTTATACCAGCTCTCCCCGGCAAGATAAGCGGTACTAGATACACTTCGGACCTTCTCAGGGCATATACCAATCCTATTTCTACGACTCATCCTCGCAAATCTTCAGGAGAGTGCCTGCAGTTGAGTTCTGTTTTCAGGCTCAGGAAACTGACACTTTCCTCAAAGTCCTCGGATATAAAATGAGCCCTACTCCTTCCTCTTTGGGTTTCATCTTCTTTCCTAACCAGTATATCAGATCATTCACATTCGAAATATTGCATCAGCCGTGATCTTTACTTCCCACTTGATCGATACCTTCTTATATCATCTGCACAGCAGTGTTCATCCTTCCATCCCTACTCTTTCCCTTACTCCTCAAGTCTACATCTCGACCATTATGGAATTTAACCCAACTTTCAACCCTGTTTATCAGGGACTTAGCAACGTGAGCTACTTCTTTTCCCATATTTCCATCTGGCAATGAGTACTAACCCTCTCATCAACACAGGCCAACACTGGGGCATTTCAGCTTTCGGGTACTTTCCAGTATTCGTTTAGCAATGCTGCATCGAACGCCAATACTCCCCAGCAAGTTTCTCAGAGAGCCAGTTATATGAACCCGGGTGGCTTTACGGGCTTGCCTGCCCAGGCACCCGATGGCGCTTTCCAAGCCTGGCAAGCAAGAAAGGCCGCCTTGTCGGGCGGTTTCCAGGCACTTGATCCACCGCTCGTATTGCAGACACCTGCTATGCAGCAAGGGCAGCTTAGAAGTACTGCAGGTCATGGTCATGGCCAATATGTTACGGCCGCAGGCCCAAATCGTCCGTTCGGAGCTGTACCGGCCCCACAACAGCCGGCATCAACTCAGGGAGTTCCTGTTTCCAATATACGCGCGCCAGAATTGGCTCAGAATTTTGGGCTTAACAATACACAAGCCCAGAATTTTGGCCAGTCGGGGCCTAGTGCTCCCTTAGTTCAAGCAGTCTCTTCAGGAAGCAGACATGTCGCCGGCCCAGTACAGTATAGAAATACTTTACTGGAGCCTCAATATCACACGCCCAAAGGCAACCTCTGGATAGCTGGCCAAGGAGCACCTATCGCTGTTGGCCTGCAGGCGCCGATAGCCGTTTCGGGGGTTCCAAATGGGCTGGGGCATAGCCAGCCGAATCCTATGGCTTCCGCCAACCCTAACCTCATCCGGGAAGCCATACAAACCAACAGGCCGAGGACTGTTGGTCTCACAGCGATGCCGAGTGCGCGTCCCAGAAACAGGCGGCGACAGGGTAAAGCAGTCCAGTCTCCGCCGAACACGCAGTCCGGCCCCGATCCCATTGTGGATATTGAAGACTTGATTGCCGGCGGACATTCCGCAAACATGGAAGCTTCCCTGTCCGCTGCATGCAGATTTGGTCTAGAAAAGGCCCTTGAGATTCTGGAGCAAGCAGAAAAGGATGGTTCCTGTCCAGCCAGCCTTCAAGATCGGCGGGAGCTTGCCATTTCCAAGACGTTTGGTGACAACCAAGCTCTTATTCGCCCCGCGGATCGCTTGAGAATCTTACGGTTCTTCCAGGACTTGCGCAGTAAAGGGGGAAAGGAGAGATTACTCACTCCCCCTGAAGAGCAAACACCACCGGGCCTCATCCAGACTCCAAGCAGTGAACGGACAGCCGACCAAATGCCGCAAACTCCTGTGGCTCCTTATCCCCTGCTCCCCCTGCCCCAGATCCCCCTGCCCCAGATCCCCCTGCCCCAGATCCCAAAGACGCAGAGTCTTCCTACGGAGAGGGGGACCTCAGGTTCCATTGCCAAGCGAAAGACACCCAGTTCTATAGAAGGGGATAGTTCCGACTCTCCGGTAAAGCGAAGAAAGCGCAATACGCTTGCCGAACAAAGCAAGACACAGGAGACCGATACTACGGCCCCCCAGTCGCCACAAGCCCCCAATCCCCCTACAGGGCGCAAGAGGGCGTCGAAGGCCAAGCCTCGTGGAAAGAAAATGCCTGAGCCAGAAGCTCAACCGGCAGGCCCGGATGAAGAAGGGATTAAAAAGGGGATGGAGAGCCGATCGAAACTCTTCAAGAGAACCCTTGAGACCTTCAGTCGGACGACTGAAAATGTGGCCCTAGTCCGTGCTCTTGGGTCATGCGCAAGTCGAGCTCAAAACCAGATGCCCCCCAGCCTATCCACACACTGGCAAGACAGGGAGCCACAGGCAAAGCGGGCAAAGCGTACAAAGGGGGCAGGCAGGACAATACCAAAGGTCACTACAGAGGTTATTGACCTTGTAGGTGACGATGATGAGGTGGACACAGCAGGTGCCACTGGGGAACATCAACCTCCAGCCAAGGCAATTATCGACCTGGAGCAAGATGAGGCAGGTCTTGAGGTTTCACCACCTGCAACCACGACGGAGAAGGCGCAACAAGGTGCCTGTAAAAACGTCGAGGAGGCCCGACCAGAAAAGGTTCCACACGAGGATATGGCACTTCGGGGAGACGCTGAGGACTCCGACCTCGACCTTGAAGCCGAACTAACTAAGGCTCTGGAAGAGGACAATTTGCTCTCGGCTGAAGGCGAGGATGCCAACATTGACCTCGCGGACGATATGATGAGGGCATTTGAAGAGATGGATGAGGATAAGTCTCTCTGGGGTGACGGTGACGGTGACAATATCGACCTCGAAGCTGATATGATGCAGGCTTTTGAAGAGATGGAAGATAACGCCTCACCCGCCCCTTGACCGACTTAGGACTGGTGTAGTCGATATGGCCATCGTGCCACTTACACCAGCGGTTTAACAGAGAGGCGCCATATTTCACGAGAGCACTATCCATCCAATTATCCAACCTTTTCGAGGGTAGCCTGATGACTGGGAAATTTTATGCCCAACGACGTTATGAAAGATGAAATCTCTTGCGAGGAACTTGAAGTTCGGCCTGGAAGCTCAAACTGTCAACCCAGCGACGGGATTGTTTCTAATATCTGTGCTAGATGAGCATGTTGGTGAATCGGATGGCATTTTGGAGACATTACCTTCGTTACCGACCACGCATTCGATTAATACCCCTAGTTTGCGATAGCAAACTGTTAATCGGTTCCTATATGGAATTGGTCTTGGCATGGCATTTATCAGTCGCGATTGAGTACATCGAACTTGAATGCGTTTACCTCTCGGAGTCGAGGACGCTGATCAGAGGACAAAATTGGAGATTTTTGAAAACCGCGATTGAAAACTGAAACGAGGGCAAAAGATCACATGATAAGGATAGAATTGGAAGGAGCCATTCTTCTGATGCTCCTGCCCCTTTAGTGCTTAGACATAATTTGTCTACAGAATTATCCGCCAAGAGAAGTACTCCCTAATACGATATCAATACCGCTAAGTGCAGACGTTTTGACGATGCGATCGATCGACAGCGTATTTAGTATCTCGATCTATGTCCATCCCAAAATGGCGACCTCCTGGCACTGGCGGCCACGGCGCGTTTTGTAACCGTGACAGCCCAGGGGCCCTTTACTGGACCACAATATCCAGATAATTCAACAAATACCACACAGCCAGACCTGAAGAGGCGACGCGGGACGCCGCTCCTACCAGAACTCACCAACCTTCACGAATTCTTTCAAGCAAAGGGCAAGCTCTTTAGGCACAACACCCGACCGCTTCCTCTTGACAAATGAAGCAGATGCGTCGCTGAAAGCCCCCGATTTATCCAGTGCAATCATCGTAAACAAAGCCTTTTGCCAGCTCACGGCTGAGAATAGTATGAAATGGGAGTCTACCGAACCTGAGCCAGATGTGTTTACACCCGACGATGCTGGTTTTCTCGTCACGTATGCGCTGGAGCGAAGAATTGCCTTGCGGGGGCACATCCTCGTTTGGCACTCGCAGTTGCTGCCATGGGTGGAAAACATCACAGACGCCGATGAGTTGACTAGGGTTATACAGAATCACATTGCGAAGGAGTTGGGGAGGTACAAGGGCTTGATCCGGTCTTGGGTAAGTTTGCGATTTCTTTATGATGACCATCACTCTTCTCATCCGATCACGATGATACATGTAGACTTGTCTGTCTCGTGAATACTGACTGGATGGGTGGGCAATAGGACGTGGTGAACGAGATATTCGCCGAAGACGAGTTTTCCTCCGGGACTCTGTCTTTTTCTGTGTGTGCTCGGCGAATCGTTCGTGCGCATTGCATTTGCAGCTGCAAAGCCGGCCGACCCTGCAGCAAAACTGTATATCAACGACTTCAATATCGACGACGCAGAATACCCGAAACGTGCTCTCGGAATGGTTCCGAATGTAAAGCGGTGGCTTGCGGAGGGAATACCAAATTGACGGCATTGGCATGTCAGACAATATACTCCGTAGTCATGGACACTTCAAGAATTAGTATCCTGGCATATTGTCCAGGCACACAAACCCATTTCCAGGCCAATCTTAGCTCAGGCGTCGAGGGGGCGCTCCGAGCTCTTGCATCCACAGGAGTCGAGAACAGGGGTCGAGGAGGTTTTATTAAGCAATTGGAAGGTCGAGCGAGAACCGGGTGTGTTCCCCGTCATGTGTGGTCGCGATTAGGTGTGGCACACTTCTTCACTAACCCACATAACGGCGCAGTAGGATCCACCAACAGCATCATTCAGCATTACCTAGCTAAGTAACAAGTTCCAACTTCCGATTCTATTTGAAGGTGTATGCTAGAGAGAGTTAAAATAAGAATATTATCGAGAGTGATGAACAATAACTAGCCTAGTGAAGATACGGAGCAATGGGTTTCGCTATCTTTGACTCACAAATCATGATCACGTGCTACATGGACCCGCTGAGGTCATAGGGCCGGCTGTACCTGAGCCACGATAACAACAGCCCTCCGATTCCTTGGTCCCCTCCATCTTAGCCGCCGACCCGTTCTCTCCTTCACACACACATACACACACCTCAGGAACCACTGCACCCACGCACCCACGCCATCTGCTCTCTATACTCTCGTCATGAGGATCTCTGCTTTCCACCTCGCGCTCTTTGCGTGCTCAGCTACCGCCTTCGCCCCTCATGGCCAAGCTCCACTCGGCAGCGCTCTTGATAGCGGCAGCCCCCAAGCTCCGTTAAAGCTCAAGAAGCCTCTTGTATCATCCGAGGCGCTACAGGATACCGTCAAGATCGGCAATCTTCTCAAACGAGCAGACAAACTATATGAAGTTGCTGAACTCAGCGTGGGCGAATACGGCCATCCAACTCGTGTTATTGGCAGTCCAGGTACGAAGAGCTCTATCGCATTGCGACCCCAATCCCCGTCCGTTGAGTTCATTGAGTGACTAACTTGACCATAGGCCACAATGGTACCCTTCAATATGTCTACTCGACCCTCGAGAAGCTAGATAACTACTATACCCTCTCCCAACAGACCTTCCCGGCCGTTTCAGGCAACGTCTTCAACGCCTTCCTTGTTCTCGACACCCACCTCGTCCCCGATGCATCCCCCATGGGGCTAACTCCTCCCACCAAGGACAACAAGCCTGTCTCGGGAAGCCTCGCACGCGTGGAGAATGACGGTTGCAAGGCCTCCGACTACCCTGCTTCGGTCAAGGGAAACATTGCCTTTGTGAAGAGAGGCACCTGTCCCTTTGGCCAGAAATCGGAGCTTGCGGGCCGCGCCGGCGCCACAGCTGTCGTGATTTATAACAGCGAGAACGGTGACCTGCACGGCACCCTAGGTACTCCGTCGCCGGATCACATCGCAACATTTGGCCTCACAGGCGAGGCCGCTGCTCCTATTCTTAAAGACCTCAATAAAGGGAAGGATATTTACACCATTGCGTTCATCGACTCGGAGGTGAAGACGATCAAGACGCAAAACATCATCGCCCAGACCATCAGTGGCGACCCCGAAAACTGCGTCATGCTCGGAGGTCATAGCGATAGTGTTGCTGAAGGACCGGGTATCAACGACGACGGATCTGGTTCCATCACTGTGCTCGAATTGGCCGTTCAATTGGCCGCCTTCGATGTCAAGAACTGCGTACGATTCGCCTGGTGGAGTGGTGAAGAGGAGGGTCTTCTAGGATCTGACTGTAAGTTTTGCTCCTTCTCACAAACCTGAAGCCCAGGGCCTTCGATTCATGGCTGTTTGACTAACACGAAGTTCAGACTATGTCTCTGTTCTTCCCAGAGAGGAAAACCTCAAGATTCGACTCTTCATGGACTATGACATGATGGCAAGCCCTAACTTTGCCTACCAAATTTACAACGCCACCGACGCCGAGAGCCCCGCCGGTTCAGAGGCCCTCCGCGACCTATACGTCTCGTGGTTTGAAAGTCAGGGTCTCAACTACACCTTCATCCCCTTCGACGGCCGTAGCGACTACGACGGTTTCATCCGCGGCGGCATCCCAGCCGGCGGCATCGCCACCGGTGCCGAAGGCGTCAAGACAAAGGAAGAAGAGAGCATGTTTGGCGGCATCGCGGGACAGTGGTACGACCCATGCTACCACCAACTCTGTGATGGCCTGGACAACGTAAACGTCACAGCATGGGAAGTCAACACCAAGGTACGCAAAAACACAAAATCAATCAAGGCTGTCCCTTGCCCCCTCAAACACATTGTGACTAACACGTCAATCACAGTTGGTCGCCCACTCAATCGCAACCTTTGCCCAATCCTTTGAGGGTTTCCCCAAGCGAACTCTCTCAGACATTTCGGAGTCTAGTTACCAACCGAGGTACCGTGGAAGCAAGTTCCTGATGTAAAATCAGGCTAGTTTGAGGCGCTTGATAGATGTGTGTGTATGTGTGTAATTATATGTTGTTTTGACTATTTCGGGTTCTTCTTCATCTCATGACTTGTACTGCTCAGCGGAATAGCGTAGTAGTGTTTTGCATAGAATTCCATAGTTGAGCATTATTAGATAGAAATCACATGTCCCCTACTCTCCGTTTATGGTCGTGCTATGTCTTTTATTCTTCCGTTACGGAATGTTGTTGTGTCTATTCTAATGCGAATCCGAAGGCCATGTTCATACATAATAGACGTGGATTCTCTGTAATGGGGCAAGGAAACGAAACCTTGTTATCAAGCACGCAGGGTAGTATTAGAATATCTATTATAGTCGTTAAAATTTATTCCGAAATGATAAACCCAATGCGTTCCCAATGCATCGCTTTGCCATGTGAAAAATGATAGTAAAGAATCAAAAGGATGAGAAAAAATGCGATAGTCTGAGGCGGCCATGCTACATGATACCCTGTCGCCACCTTTCCACCATATCCGCCTGGCCTGATACAGGCGCCTGCATATACGGCTGTTGGATAGAAGGCATCATTGATGCACGGTATGCATTTGGTACCGCATTGACACCATAAGGCATGCCTTGTTGTTGCGCAGCAGGAAACCCGCCGAATTGAGGGTACGACGTAGGCATAGGTGCACCATTCGCAGTGAACGCCATGCTCGCTCGATTCCACCCATTGGTCGGCATGAACGCTCCTCCTCCCACAATGCCTGTCATTCCAGCGCCATTATAATAGTGCGGGCTGGGCACGCCGCGAATACCAAGTCCACCTGCTCCATCATTGAGGGCACCACCGCGGAACCCTCCTGGCTGGTTTAGACCGGGTGCCGTGAGAGATGTAGGCATTTGCTGTCGTAGAGCCCTGAGCTTCTCTTCCTGGTTACGTGCTGCCCGCGCTTCATCTCGTTGCCGCTGCTGCTCCAGTAACTGGGAGCTTGTGTCTCGCACCGGATTAGCCGATAAAAGGTCGGCCATGCTCACGGGCCGCGAAAGCTTGATGCCGGAACCGACACCGGCGTTTGAATCTCCGGCTGCCGCTCGCTCTGCTCGGAGACGGCGGCGCCGTTGCCCTAGTGTTTCTTCCTCCTCACGATCCTTGGTCTTGCCGTCTGCACCCACATCTGGGGCACTGGTCCTTTCTTCGTCGCCAAATTGGCTTAGGAGCTCTGCTGAGAATGCTCTGCTAACAGGCCTTGCGCGAGGGAGGGCCTGGTCGTCTTCCTGGCCCTTGAGGCGTCGCATACGCTCCGCTAAGGTTTCATCTTCCTCCTCTTCGCCGTCCAAGTCGATATCAGGGGGCATCTTGGACATGCGCGCCATGTTCATCATTGTCTGTCGCTTGGCAAGCTCAATCTCGCGAGGATCCTGGCCGAGTAGACGCGCTTTGCGGTGGCTCAAAGGCTCATTGTCTTCCATAGCGCGTCGTTCCATGAGACCGAGCGGTCGGGTCGGGTCACCGGCAAGGTCGGTGTTACCCGCCTTGGCAGCATAGAGCACACCAAGAGGCACATCCTCGTCATCCGATTCATCTCCAAGGCCAGCAGCCAAAGGATCTTCCCACGCAAGGTTGACACGCTTGCCTTTGCGATTAACGCGTTGAGCCTCAGCAACTGCATCCATCTCAAGAAGCGTCGAGTGCATACCATTGGGGAATGCACGATTGATGGGTCGTGTGCGCATTTTTTGCTGCTGCTTGCGGATTTGAAGCTCCGCAAGGAGGGTGGTCGGGGGTCCCTCGTACAAGTCTTCCTCGTCCTCATCATCCGGACTCCCGGTTTGGCCGCTCTCACTTCGTACATCTCCCGACTCATCGTCTGAGTAATCAGAATCGCCATCCCGATCATGAGAGGAGTTGGAGTGACGCTTTTGGGTGGTTCCAGGAACACCTAGTTGGCTGCCAGTACCGTCGGTTCTTGGAGTCTTGCCACCTTCGTGTGCGTCGGGTAATGAGCTGCCACTTGGTTTGCTATGGTGAAATATTGTGTTGCGTTTCTTAGAGTCTGGGCCGGCCGAAGTTGATCGAGCTTGCTTTTTCTTCTTCTCGACACCATAAATCTCGGCGCCTAGCTTACCCGCAATGAGATGGTCGGTGAATGCACTCACTGGGGCATTGGCCGATGCATCCAATAAGCTGTCAAGAGTGTCCATAGCGGATCCGTTCTTGACTTTGAGTCCCGGTGACGTAGAAGGCATATCGAAGTAGACACTGGCGCGAAGCTGCGGTGGTAGAGCTGACATGCGGGATTTACGAGCATCGGCCGAGGTAGGGACTTTCGAATCACGCGCGCCTCTCATGGCTGGTTTTCCTGGGGAGATGTCATCGGCTTGGGCATCTTCGATAGGGTCGGCGGATATAACTTCCACCGAGGGGGTCTCGGGTCCGGGAGAAACATCAGGTCGGTCCATGGTTGCAGAGTCAGTCTCTCTAGGGGTAAGTGTTTCTTCACCATCTTCAAAGGCCAGAGGCTCGAGAGTGAAGCGCATTCTTGTGGCCGCCGGAGACTCGTCTGGTAACCACGGGGCCGATTGTCTCGATGCGCGGGGCATGGCGCCAAGTACTTGCGAACGTCTTTGGTTGATTACGGACGTTTTAGGTTTGCTTGACAACTTGGAGGGCAAGTTTAACATCATGGGTACTCGAGCGGGATAGTAGAGCATCTGCTGGCCTGTCGAGGGATCGAGATATGACTGAGGTCGGACTGGGGGTTTCATTCGTGGCGCAGGCCGCCCAAGCGGAGATGGGGAGGGAATTACGGGATCCCCGGGGGAGGGTAGAGGAAGAGAGCGTTCGTCTGGGATACCAGACTCAAGGCCAGGAGCCATCATCGGTGGCGCTGCGAAGGGGGCGGCGAGAGGGGGCAAGTCCATATCAAGACCGTCTGGATCGCAGTGAACACCATCAAAGTCACCAAACACATTTGGGCTGATGGAACCAGTCGTCGAGGCGGAAGTTGTAGGTCTTTGGTCCTCAAAGGGCGTTGCAGGATCGTCTTGTCGACCATCAACGCGGTCTGGGAGGTCACCAGGGCCCTGGTAATTTTGGGCCCGAATAGTATCATCATCCTCCTCATGAATAGTAGCGCGATCAGCCTCATCTAGGGCGGCCTGAGTGAGCGTAACCGGCTCCGTCTCGGCGATTTCGGAAAGCGTCATCTTTGTCCTCGTCGAATGTATACTGCGGACAGATCCTTTCCCAGGGCCTGAGCGCGACAAGAAGCCGGCTGTTGGCTCTGATGTAGGCGAATTCATTTCTGCGGGTACGGCTGGCATGACTGGAGCAGAGGACTGCCCAACAAGTGGGGAGCGTTGGGCGTTTGGGGCGGATGCAAGGATTTCGTTCAGGGCGGAAGAAGAACGACCAGGAGCAGATGTGTGAGAGGCGTTCGACGCAGCTCGTACACGAGCAGCGAGCTTGGCGGAGCGTCGGCTATCGCTCCTCTTCAGTTCTGTGTGAAGGTCGCGAATGGCATCGTCGATGGAACTGGTCATAGACAGGCGTTCGGCAGTAGCCTCGAGATGGGCGATGTTCCCGAGGAGAGCGCCCGACCGCGGGGGTACGTCGGGAACCGGATGTTGGATCGCCAGGGCGGTGTTTTCGGAAATGGTCCGGACTAAGGGGTTGGGGGGTTTCCGAGAGTGAGCTCCAGTGGTGCCGTTGGTTTGGCTGAGGATATTCCACTGTTGCTGTAGCTGCTCAATTGCCGAGGAAGTCGACGAGGGCGGAGAAGAGGGTTTAGAAGGAGATGGATCTGAAGATATCGGTGGGCCTGTGTCTATTGTTCGAGGGGGGCTTTCTGTGAAATCACAGGACAACGATGCACCGACCGTTTGAATTGTCGGAAGGTAGCAGAGGTGAAAGGGCGTTTGGGTGGCGAAGAGCAGGGTCGGGAGAGTTGCCGTTTGCCATCGGCTGTGATGGCAGCGCGTTGTTTATAGTAGGAACCGCCGTGGGATTATTTAGAGGGGGTGACAACGAACGGGAACGGGAAAGGATCGAGGTCAGAGAGTGGCAGAGAGCGGCAGCTTGAAGACACCGCTGAAGGTTGTGAGGGGGAATAGAGGAATTTTGAGTTGAAGTGGCTTGTTTGGCTCATCTGCACAGTGGTGTCCAGTGGTGTCACTACACGAAAATACTCGAAAATACTATGCCTTGCCCTGTTCGTATTGGAAGGGATCGGCCCCACCGCTGTGGCGCTAGCCTATTCTGGTCCAATTTCTAGCCCCTGAGAAAATTGGCCCTTCCAGGATTTTGTCGCATGCATTGATGGCTTGCATGGTTGTTAACATCCTGAGAGGTGTCGTCTAGGGATCTCGTATTATGGACCCCTTTCCAAATCTATTTTTGTAACAACAAGAAAAAAGTCTGCACAGTTGTTGTGATAGTAAACAGCTCATGTCCGCCTACGCGCGCAACGTTGGGTTTGAAAAGGGCCAGAGGGGCTGAGACAATGGAGATTTGCAAATTCCATATCAGAAATGGCTCTGCAATGTCTGTCTTTAGCGGCATCTTGTCGCGGGCCAGAAGAGCGGGCGCTCAACTTATCTTTGACTAGGCGACACTTGTCGAGGTTGCATCCTTTTTTCCTCCAGGCGCACTGCTTGGCTGGCTTTTTTAGGCAATTTTGATAACACCACCGCTTGGAGGAGAGGGCCTCTGGTCAATGGCGCTCGCTCTACCGGAGTAGTTCCCACTTAATTAATAGATCGCGAATGGAGCCGGCTTTTCTTCCCGTACGGAGTACGCTGGACAGGATGGGACGGGACAGTCGAGCCAGGGGTGTGGTAGATCGGGTGGACGGGCCACGCCAGATGGGTGGTGCAAGGGGTGGTGGCCAACTTGATGCCTTGGCCAGGCCAGCCAACCAACGTTAAGGTCCAAACGTTTTTCCTTCTTTATTTCACACCCTACAAGTATTAATTTGAGCAAATGCAATTTTCCCAGAGTTGGTTGTATGCCTGTTTTCCTGGACGTACATATTTTCAAAGGATGACTGACCCTTGTCTTTACAGCGTATTGGGAAAGTAGGGACTGCCAAGGGGCTTTTGTTTTTGTGGAATTGTCGAAAGCTAGTATTAGACGGCAGTCTAGAAAGAGTTTAGAGTTGGCAATCTTGTCGGCTCTTTTTCAAAGGAAAGTAAAAGTAAAGTATTTAGAACAACTAAACAGAGTGTTAAAGCGTTAGCAGTGCATGGAGGAGTACAGAGTATGCTTCGGCAGATCAACTGACCCGGCTAACATTATGACGTTTATACTCTCAAGGGGAGAATATCCCAATTGATTGTTTGGCTGGCCTAGGAAAACGCAGCGAGCCCTCCTTCAGCGTTTGTCTTTTCAGATCGACAACCAATGGGCAGTGGCGGAATCAAGGTGACTAGAAGCCGAGCACAAACCATATCCATCTGCTGTGGGTGCTTGACCAAAGGACCTGGTTCTTTGGTTGAAATAAGAAGGAATAGCTTACGGAGTAAATGAGGCTTCAGGGAAGCGTGTGGCCAGCCAGCCTAACCAGGGTTTCTTTCGATGGCCATACTCCGCAATTTAGTGCTGTACTGTACCGGTATCTTGCTTTTACAATTACTGAGTAAATTCAAACTTCCTCAATTCCCAGACATGGAAATACGTGTAGTCGGGGAAGGCACTAATGTGAATCCACCCACCTGCCAAGTTTCTTGTTTCCTTCCTTTTTCTCGTCCTCTCTTTTGCTTTTTTTAAGACTGGAAAAGAAAAGAAGCCAGATCGAAAAACAGAAAAATCCACGAGTCCTTTCTTCCACTTGACACTTATTTCGAAACCGACGATCTACTTGTAAATTTTGATTCTTTTCGAAGTCAATCGGCACAGCTAATAGTGTTCTCACCAACTCGCCCCTAACGGTCAACTCGAACAAACACAATCTGGATTATTAGGCATGAGAATACTCCGTATTGCCAGAGAAAACTTGACAGGGGTGGAGTTGTTGATTATCAGGCCCCCTGCTCCCACTCACAAAGATTCCTGATAACAGATCTTGATCATTGCCCCTTCTGGGTATGAAGCCCGGTGCCATACGGCCTTGTTGAAAGCCAATCAGCCAGCATACAAGCTGTAGTTGGAATGGATCGGACAACGAGAAGCAAGCGACCAGTAATTCATGGGTGCGCATCGCTGCATCGAGCCAAGATTCGTCCACCAAAGGGCCAGCGTTCTTCAGTTGGACCCAAGCCATATGCGTCAAATGAAAATCCTATGATATCGCTATCTTCTAGAGCAACCTTTCATTTCGATGTTCTCCACACGTGTGATAGCTTTTGTTATCTGTACTACCATACCCAAGTTGCCAAGGTAAGTGCACCTTCAATGCAACCCACTAGCCTCGCAAGCACAGATCCCCAGACAATGGATTTCATCAAGTCCTAGTGGCACGTAAGCTTCCTCCCGCGTTTTAAAATGGCATAGGCGAAACTCGTCTAGGTGCTCAGGACCTCTCGCTTCCATCTTTACCAATGAACCAGAAACCATACCGTGATGGCGTCCCGGACTCATTGGTTGCCCTTCATTTGATTTTCCGTACCTGCGCGCGGGTTCTAATAGTTCAAATCCTCTTGGCAATTCGGTCGTCCTTTTGATTATTTCGCAAAAAGAAGAAAAAGTGTCCATGCTAGGCCAATTCTGGGCCTTTGCAATCCTTTCAGACTGAACCCTGCCATAGAGGCTTCTGATTTCAGTTGCCTATGATCTGCCGCTGTCATACCCCCTGATGAAAGTAATGATGACTCGATTTCGTCCAATTGATAAAGCGCCGACTAGACTTCCCGTCACCCAGTTGCAATCTATCCAACGAGACTAGGGCGAGTAAGGGAATTTCGGGGTATCTGTCGTGGGAATGTTGGGCATTGGCATCTTCTTCGCCCCTTTTGTGAAGCGACTTTATCCTGAGTACCCGGCTTACAGAACCTGGACAAAGCTCCTTGACTTTATGGGGCCATCTGATGCCTGGTGCCTGGTGCCTGGTGCCTGACCTCTCGAGTCGAACTTATATTATCCGATTTGGCTGTTGTAAAGGATATCGAGGCATCGCCATCACACTGTAATCTGGCGTGTTCCTCTGCATCGGCAGTCAATTTCTCAAGCATAGCTCAATATAGGTACTTTATATTCTATCAGGCAATCACGCCATTAACATCATTCCAGGTCAGCGTCATCATCGCAAGATATTAATCAATTGACAAATTTTAGTGCTTTCTATGATGGCCTTGCACACCGAACTGGCATGGCTGACTCTCACTTATCGCAATATTTGGCCAACAAGTTGATGACGGTAGTCCTCGGATCTCGAGCCATTCTTCGCCAACACGGCTAGACGAAGCTGATACACAAGACCTTTGGAGATTGAGTCGAATAAAGGCGGCAAGAGGCGATAAAGCCCCTAATGCGATAAAATTAAAGGTGCAATGGAACACGGCCCTTGTGGCCTGCAAAGTCTCCTCTACAACTCTACGTGTGCCTGCATGGAAAGAGTGTGTGTGATAGACCGTTCGCAGGGAGGGAGAACCCGAGCATTTTGGACTATGCGCTGGCTTCCGTTTCATAGAGAATATGAGGCTGTATGCCTTGCATACCTCTCGAGTATTCAGAGAAGGGATTTTCGGTTCGGAGAAGTGGTCGTACTAGGCTGGCCTCACTATCAACCTCTTGTAGCACAGCTTTGCAAGGAAGGACGGCACGTGAGGGGGAAGGCAGGGCCAGGGTGATGCATGTTAGTGTCCTGCACCCAAGCGTCTGGTGACATACGGAGTACGGAGTATGCACTCAAGCAATAGCTCAACGAATTCATTGGACATGTGGGAGCCGAGCTCGGGCACCTCTTCATCCAAGTTTCGTAATATTTCAGATGAGAATCGGAGTTTTCCACGCACTGGACTTTTCACCACAAATATTGAGCGAGCGTGAACATGCCCGGGCCAGCACACAGTAGACATACTTGAATGCAGGGTTTGAGATATTCTACTATCTACTCCGTATATGGTGACTCAATTCAATGACATCGAGGCTTGATGAGGCATTTTGGCCACCACCTTGGTGAGCTTGTTATTGCGTGGGGGGTGGTGGCATGCACCGACCAATCCAAGATGCAGTTCTGACAGAAAACGAGGCGGTGAGCGGGCGCGATCTTCACACTGTCAAACTTTCTTGTTTTCACCTCAAGCTAACACTTGGGAACGCGGTGTGAACTTTGTGTTTAATATGGCACAGAGCTACAATGACGGCACCAAGTGGTAGATTCTGTCGCCCGCATTCTTGCCTTGTCTTGAACTTTTATCGTGATCATTTACGAGTACTTGTACTCCGTAGATGGCACCAAACGCCCAGTATGTGCGTTGTATGTGGCTAGCCGAAGTCGCAAGGTAGCAGCATGTCTCTCCATGCAAAGGAGATGGAGGGTGGTCGGTCTGTCTTTATGAGGCAAAGAGGGGGATGGAAGATGTCACGACGGATTGGGGGGGGGGGGGGGGGGGTTGAGAGGGAAACAAGAAACTGTGCTGTGTGAAAGAAGCAAGTCCTGCCGACTGGGGGAACAACAAGGGTTGTTGCTTTTCTTCAACGAGCTCAACACCCCACGTTTTTATCGCGGGCAATTCCACCAGTATGGTCCGAAACTGTTCAAGAACCGGAGAGGAGGCGAACTTTTGCCTCAGCATCGCCCAGGCTACAAAATGTACTCCGTAATTATACAAGTAAGCTGCCCTATTCCCCCTCCCAGGAAGGAAACATCAAATATTACTCGCATCGTATTGATTCATATTGAGTTTCACGATTGGCCGGGATTTTGGAATTCTTTACGGAGTATTGTCTTGAAGCTAGCCATCGGGCTTGCGCCCCACTTCCCCAAGGCAATTGTCGGTGAGACGGCCTTGGTCAGTCAAGACCTGCAAGTGCGCTAGGGGGCACCCTGTAACTAAATGCGGAGTAATAAGCAAAGTAACCTTTTCGCAGAGAAGAGCTGACGACGTTGGACTGAGATGTGCAGAATATTATTACACCCTCTTTAGCGAGATAAAGCCCATTTAAGCGACAAGAGCTTCAGCTAGTTTGGTTCTTTTTTTTTGGTTTAGTAGGTCAATTAATTAGTACGGGTTCCCCTGTATTTTGGGGTCGGGTCGCCTGGACTGCCAGGGGTATCGGAATGTCTTTCAGCGTCAAAAAAAAACAAGTCAGTCGCCTGGGGAGACAACTACTCCGTAGTGGGGTTAAATTGTCAACGACTGCGCTGGAGGGATGCGAAATACGGAGTATTATATACTGGCAAATTTACAAAGTCACCTGAATTTTGGCAAATTTTAGCTTGCAGATGCCCAAGTTAATAGCGCATGGTCTAGGTTGGTCTGGTCTTCTGAAATCCCCTTCAATGCACCAACATGAGAAGTTAGTGTGTCGGCTCCCCCTGAAAGCTAAAAACTTGGGTCTCGACGTTTGAAAAGGTGCCGTTTCCAATGTGGCAAAAGAAGAAAAAAGAAGCGTGTTAGACCCAGTCTTGATGGGTGTCGAGGAATGATCGGGGAGGCATCGCGGGGGAAATAAGTGACTTATGATGTCAGGTTCACGCTCGACGTCACAAATTTATGTACTACAGAGTGAGTGGTGAAGAACATGGGATGGACAGACAAATTTAACCAAACTGGCATAGATTGTCACCAAGCAAGGTAGCTAGCTATCCACTCTTCTTTTAGAACACCACTGATAAACAGCACTCAGACCGACTGCTATGTAAGCTAGACAGTACTCCGTACACGGTACGGAGAACAGAAAACAGCACATTCGCAAGAGTCGTGGGGGGTTCAGGGAATACCTCCAGCACGCCACAGTTGTTCACCGTAGGCGTGTTCACCGTAGGCTCACGGTCGTCTTGATTTTTTTCGTTTCGTACCTGGACCTAGTCAGTCCCGGTTCTGCATGAAAAGTCCGGATTAATGGTGGTGCGGTGCTACAAGTATGCCCAACTAGTAACTGACTTGTCTCGAAGAGTAGGTATCTTCTATGTGCGGATTTCAGATAATGTACTGTGAGCCTCGGGCCATACGGAGCCCTTGCCGGTAAGTATGTAGGGATTTTTTGGCACAGCCTGCTCTCTGTCTTCCAACACCTGCCAAAGAATATTACGGTAGAGGAAATACAGTACAAGAATTAGGGTAGAAACTGTGCAGTGACACTTTTCATGACTCTTGCCCGGACATGGCCAGCCAGGATATCACCGCTGCAGCTAAAACTAGAACATGCCCTGTAACCCGCTTGGTCCGCACACCCACCCACGTAACCCCACTAAAATCTCAGTCACCCAAGACGAAAAATACCCTTCTCTCTTTAGGATCGTGGCGGGCATTATTTCAGGTTGCCGGGGGGTCCATGCCTCCTCGTTGTGGGATGCGGGCATGCGTCCTTGTGACCAATGTTGTACTCGTCCTTTCTTCTAATCCTCCCTCAACAAGATGGCCATCGCCCCCCGTCCTTTGTGCCTTCGTAAAAAAGATCCAACCCCGTACCCAAATTGGTCCAGAGGGGAGTCATAACTTTCTTTAATAGCCATCAGGCGAGGGAGACTCGGCTGTTTAGGACTTTCGATTGAGCAAAGCCTCCCACTGCACGACTGGAAGAGGTTCGTACTCCGTATCCCATCCCACGCATACCTTATCAGCCACCGAGGGGCAGCTTGACAATCCCACCACCCACGCCCTCTCGAGTTCACATTGCCACGATAAAAGCAATATCCCCCGCCCGCACTCTCTCGTTGCACAAGGCTTTGCAAGTTCGACCCAAACATTAATTCATGGTTATTTCCAACAGGAGTTTTCTGCAAGAACAATTTGCACACACACACACACACACACACAAATATTCTCTACAGAGAGCTAGCTCTTTGATCTCGGCCACCTAGACCAGACCGTCTTTTCGCAAGACCCCGCGATCCTTTACAATACCGTATCTGAAAGACATAATATTCCTCAGGCCATGGCCGCTGGCCTCGAAAGAATGCACGGCCCTACCGAACCTCGAAGGCGTTTCGCCCCGGTTCACATCGAGACGACGTTTGAGAGAGTTCGTGTTCCCAAAACGCTTCCCATTAGGACCGGTCCCAATCCCGAGTTGACACCTGACCCCTCCCCCCGCTCGCCGTCTCCCCAATTTCTCAATAACCCACTCCGAGAGAAGCGACGCTTCGCTCCCCAGCTCGTTGAGTCCTCCCGCCGTGCCCGCCGTGTGGGCGATGTCGGTCCTGCCACCCGCCCCGCCGATAAGACCGATATCACACCCTACACAAACCATATATATATACCTCGTGCAAGATCAAAACGCCGGATCCCCGAAGTGACATGGCGCTCTCGTCGCGAGTCGGAAGATGAAGAGACCAAAGGCTACCTGCTCGATCTTGCTGCTCGCGAGGCTGAGCGGCAAATGAAAGAAGCTGCTCTAGCTGCTTTTCCCAACAGTGGTGCCCGTGAAGGCGGTGTTGCTCATTTCTACTATCGAGACAGCGAGGAGTTTGAGACGTCTCCAGAAACGTCGCCGCCCGGAAATGACGGCGTCCACTACTATCAGGGGCATCATCCCCGTGTGCTTCGTCGAAGATCGACGGACCTGGGCTGGTGGCATAAACACATGCAAGAACATGCCGAGGCGCTTGCCAAGGATCGTCAGGACGAGCCCCAGGAGCACCCATCCGAGGAGCCTGCGGACATCTCCGACTATGACCAGGAATCAGAACTAGGTGATATGGAGGATGCTCCCGAAGATCCAGTGTGGATGATGGAGCGGCGCTACACCAACAAGGTGTCGTCTCAGGGGTCCCTTCCTGGCCCTCGTGGCCCCATTGGAGAGTCGTACATGCCCTTGATCGCTTCGGACCCGTATGTCACGGGCCAACAATCCGAGACTCGTTATCAGCCGATCTCGCCCACTCCCAAAGCAATCGGCGAGTCCCACATGCCGTATATTCCCTCGGCGCCCCCTGGCCAAGCCGCTGATATGGCGTATTCGCCCACCTCGTCGAGAATCCCTCCGGAAACGGGTTTCCGCAGTCAGGGTGTCTTCGGCGGAGGGTTCGGTCGCCCGTTCGGCCGTTTCCCACAACCGGACGCGGATCCCAAGAGACGAGTACGCACTGGCCCGTCACCACCCATGCTGGGCGAAGATTTGACGTTTCGCCGTTGTCCTTCCCCTAAGCAGACGAAGATGGAGCCCGAACATCTCTTCCCGGAACCGGATCCCAATTTCGTCGCTTCTCGGGAACCTTCGGTCGACTGTGGCTTGTGGCGTGGATATTGCTACCGCGGCAATAGCCAACAACCAGACCTCGTTCCCTCTTCCCTTCACGGACCCAAAATGCTTGCCACCCCGCAACCGCCAGCCACTCCCGCACTTGCATCCCACGACCCATTTGCAACATCCTTCGGCGAAGAACTTTTGTCGCCAACTTCCCAGGGTAGCCCCCCCAGTACAGCGGAACACCGTCTTCGTGGTGGCGATGTCAAAGGTCTTCATATGTTGCACGGTCTCGAAGAGCGTCTCCGCGCCGAAAAGGCTGCTGCGGAAAACCTCGAAGCCCAAAAGGCCCAACAGGAAAAAGCCCTCCAAGAACGCAACAAGAAGATTGAAGCAGAGTTCACAGACGAGTTCGTCACGCAGGTGTTCAACTACCTGTCTCTTGGCTATCCGGCCACCGCTCGCGCATTTGATAGCGAGCTGTGCAAGATTAGTGGGACAAGCATCGCAGAACTCACCCGCGACGACGAGAAGAATATGGCTACGGGTCATGTATTTGACATTGACGTTTCTGGTGTTCCCGAGGAGAAGCGGAGTCCTCGATGGAGGGCTCTCAAGACCTACATTTATGAATGGGCGAGACAGCATCCTGATTTGGATGGCATGGAGGCTTTAGGTTGGGGTGTCCGGGAGAGGCGTGGAAGTTGGGCCGTATGATACCTGCTTCTTCGTTCGCCGTTCGCCGAGCAATGCGGCCCATACCACGTCCTGGAAAACAAAAAAAAGCATCACAACATATTTACTAGGGTGCTTTCTTTTCTACTCTTGACACGATATATGACAGGGGGAGTCCTAAGGTCAAAATCCTTTTGGTTCAGTCCTCCCTCGCCTATCTTGTTTCCTTTCTATTCACTTGTTCTTTCCGCAAGGCACGGCCGACAAGAATTCTTTTTATGGGTTTTACCATCATGATATGCACATTACAAGAGCGGCTGATCTTTTGATCCTTGTCTTTCCATTTACTTGTCTTTTTGCTCATCATTCAAAGGTTAACTTGGACGGTTTTCTTTTGCTTTTTCTCTCCGATCTATATAGAGGAGGTGGCAAGTCTGCGACACACCAATCATCAATTTTGGCAGGGGACGGCCTCGAGAACCGAGAGCCGCATATACTCTCGAGTGATCAGTGCATAAAGACGATCATGGTGCCTCAGTAAACCAACCGAGGCATACGGGTAGAATGGAGAAGGCATTTAATAGAAGTCCAAAATGCACTGGCCTCAGGACATGAGGTTCTGACATCGTTTTTCTTTGTGCATGTTATAAGAAATTCCTTTCCTTGGACTGAATCGGTTAATTTGCTTGTGAAAGAAGTGCAAAATGTACCCCGAGATTTACTCACAATAGGGTCTTACCCTCCCTGTCGCCTGACAGCCCAATTGGATATATCCCATGGCATCCTTTAAAACAGTCGAACAACATCCCGACATCGTGTGCAAGTGGAGCAATCCACGACCGCCCAAAGCTTCTTTTCGGGAGAGCGCGGGCATCACATTGCTTGGCTGCCAAGCCATATTTTCTACTGAGTCTTCGGGACAATCCCCAATTATTTCGCTTTATGGGGAAGCGTCGGGCACAAAGTGCATTGGATCTGTTATGGTACCACTTGGCTTGCGTGCGTGGCGTCCCTGGGGCTGTGTTATCGCACAGCTTGTTCGTACACGTACTACTCTGTAATTTGGAAGTCTGGTGACCCGGGGCGACGGGTGGCTTTGCATTTTATACTGATGGCACCAATGGGTTGGAAGGTAACTAAATAGCCACACCTCGTGAGCCACTGCGACTTCTCTCGTTTTGAAGCTTGGAGTATCAAGAGGGTTTGACCAGATCAGCACTGTGGGCTGTAATATGGGCTCCCACTTGCTCTGCTTCATTTGGATTGTTAACGGGGTATCCCAGTCCCCTCGGTCTTGACACAGTTGATCTCTATTTATAGGGAAATGAAAGGCGCAGGTGGGTTTACCCGTCGCTAAAGCGAGGCATTTATCGTGAAGAATTATTTGCCAGTTTTTGGCATGAATGACGACGGCGAGAGTGACCGTAGTCCGTACAAGTACATGCCAGTGGTTGGTAGGTGTGTGCAAGGGACAGGGGGTTGAATGCGAGCACTATAATTACTCCGTACTCCGTAAATCGAGAGTTAGGGAGTTTGTAAGTCGAATTACAGTTACCTTGTAGTGGAGCTAGTGACGATGACAGCGACGCGTACATCGGAGTGTCAGGGTGTACTACTCCGTAACCCTGCCAAATTTAGCACCAGAAGCTAATGCTCTCTAGGCCTAAAAACAGTGCCTTGGGCACTTAATTTCAACTGTGCAAGGTACCTCAGGAACTGTTATCAGAGGGTTGGGTCAGCGACTAGAAAAAAATGGACTCGCCTATTATTACGGAGTATCTGCTCTCCCTTTCGAGCTTGGCTGGCCTGGCCACACCTTCGAACCATGCAGACTTCATTCACCTGCGACAGACCTCCCTCCCTCCCTCCCCCTACAACAATCTCCCCTCCACAGTCATGGAACCTTCACCGCTCACACGACAAGCCCCGCCCGAGGTGTTTCAGCCCAAGGTTGTACAATTATACAAACAAGCTCTCAAGGTACGGGAAGATTTTAGCTACTCGCTTCGGTCCCCTGACTTGATCACATGAAAGGAGGGCTCGATTGGATGCGGAGGACGACGATGCTACGTTCTTCAGATCGCTCAACCCTCCCCGCCCTACCCTCAAAGGAAAACTGCGACAAACCATCGAATTCCCTGATTTGAACCTCTGAAGCATAGTCATGTCGGCAATGAAAAGAAATGCGGGGGTTGGTAATGGGAATGTACTTGCGAACAATCAGCTAATCCGGTGTCTTGACCTACCATTTAGGACGATGATGATGTTGACAAGTCGGAAGGTTTTTGGCGGGAATTCTTCCTCCTGCGCCCCGAAAAGCCTGCGTTAAAACAACTTCTCGACTCCATTAGCCCTGCCGAAATTCTCCAACGCGAGGCGCAGACGCGACAACTTTTTGAGCAAGCCATCGCAGCCGTCAAGGATGGCCGCAATGGTGCAGACATCCATGCCCTCGAGGTGAGCACATATTGAGCACAGATACAAGCACGGGCGTACACAGCGATGCGTTTCTACATGTTTACGGACCTGCGCGCGCCGGTCCCATTGTCCCGCGTCGCCGATTGCGGTGGAAAAAGTGAATGAGTGGAAGCCAACATGCCAGACAGACCCTCGCAGTTTTCCTCTCCTGCGTCCTCAGGAAGCGATATGCCCACCCGAGCTCCGACATCATTACCCTCCTCGCCGGCCTCGATCACGTGGATCCCGTGTTTACCGACTTTGTCAATACCCTCGAAAGAAAGATACGCAATGGCAAGAACTGTACGCACACATCAGAAAGAAGGGGAAGAGAGTGTAGCAGAGCTGACTTTTTGATCTGAATCGCAGTGGAGTTGAGGCAAAGGGCTTGCGATGTTCTCCTCGCCGTTACCGCCGGCGGATATCAGACCACCATCCTTACATACCTCATCCAGAAAGACCTATTCCCCGCCATCATGAAGGTATGCGCTCGCACGATACAGCATGCACATCTGTGCATATTTCTTTGTAGAAACACCAATCTTACACGGTGCCTCAGTTTATCCACGAATCCGATTCACCAGACCAGACCCTTAATCCATTCATCCTTCTCGGACTACTCGCCAACTACAACAAATTCGAATTTCAAAACCCATACCAGCAGCGACTAAGCGACTTCGTCAACGAAGAAACTATCCATAGAACGATACGGTGCGTCGGGCTGGCCTGTCAAAGACTCCGGGCCGAGTATATCGATGTCCTCGAAGACCTGCCAGAAGGCTGGACACTAAGCAACACACTCACTTTCATTGGCCTCGGCGTCATAGTGCCTGGTCCTAAACCGGAGAAGAAACCGCTGCATGATGCAGAGACGATGAAGAAAATGTTCACAGCACTGTATGCCAACCCTTCTCCTCGGGGAGTGTTCCTCTTTTCCCCGCCTTAGGTGTCCCTCGTTTGGCTGACATGTGAATGTTTCCCCGTTATCTAGCCCGGGGTCGACGGCTTCAGTCCTCCTACCGACATACGATTTCGCCCATGTGAACAAACTCTTCTCTTACCATCTCGTCGCATTACCTGCCGAGGCAGGCGGAGAACAACCTTTTGCCAGTTACATCTCCTTGACCTCCTATCTTCTCCAACATGCCTACCTATCAACGCGGACGACAACCTACGCCCACCTCAATCTCATGGTTTTCCGACTGCTTGTCGAAGATGCCACTGTCTGCAAAAAGATTACCAGCGATGAGTCGAAGACAAACGTACGATTATGTCGTCAACGACAGCCACACCTCCCACTCGTCAAGGGCGAAAGGGTACTCGCGAGCTGCCTCTTGGATACCATGATCGATGGCGTCAATCACAACCTCCGACGACGGCTGGACGTGGGCATGTACACCCTTTGCGTGGGCATCATGCTGCGTATCATTTCGTACTTGTCGCGCACAAGAACGCGGCTACCTTACCACTGGTCCGAAATGTTCCGCTGTCTACTCTCACTGATCCGATTCCTCACCACATACACGGCGGACGTCAAGGACATTCCGCACATTGAGACACTCTTGGACCACGTCGTCAATGTCTTAGCGTTGTCTCTGTCAGCAGGCGAGGCCTTCCTTCCTTCTCCAGCAGCGTATGATGACCTCTTCTACAAAGTGGTGGAGACGGGGGATGTACTATTGAAGTTTAAAGAAAACTTCAAGCTTGAAAATCGAAAGAGTAACTCGATCGACACCCTGATCAACGTCAATGAACACTACAAGGAGATGCTGGCTTCGGGTGCAGGCGCAAAGAAGAAGAGTCAGCTTACAAGTCTTCAAGTGGCCGAGGTTATCAAACAGGGGTATGAGACCCTTAGCATCCAAGCAAAAGAAGGACTGGACACGTGGGAAAAGTTTAGAGAGGCAGACGAAAGAAATCTACTGAAGAAGACGGCGCGTGAAGCGGTAGCGGATGTCAGACTGGTCGTTGAACGGTAGTAAAGGTACTTTTCCAAGATTGGCTACCTTATTGCCTACTTATGCTATCACAAATTCAACCATCCTCTTTCTTTGGCGAAGTCCCGCTAACCCCCATAGCAAATTGGCCGAGAGGGAGGGCAGGAAAAGTGATCAAGCAGTTTTTAACCTCGGTGTGGCCGCTCATTCTCAGTTGGACATTACCAATGCAAAATTCAAATTGGTCTGGTTGAGAAAGAAAAATACAACCGATTTCAACAAATGTGACTCAAAAGCGATGCCTCGGGAGAAGAGTTTGGGCTGGCCAATACAATCTGCATGCCTGGCGTGGTGTGTGGTGTGGGCTACGTGACGTCCCCTCCGCCGCTGGAGGATTACTTGGACTGGCAACTGGAAGGTTAAACAAAGCTCCGGTCCCGCCGCTAAACCCGGTTTTCGGGTTTGGGGGCCTGGCTGGCCCTGGCTCTACTCCGTACCCACTGAATGGTCAGCCTAACCCGGATCAGTTTAGGGGATGGACCCCGCTATAGCGCACTACAAGTACACTGCGAAAAATGGGTCAACAGCCAATAAACCACAAACCAGACACCTCGACAACTCAACACGACTCTTCGAATATCATGCCAAAACACTAGAGTATCCGCTTCAAACATTTCTAGGCTGAATTGAATGAGTTTTTCTTTGTCACTCTACTGCCGTGCTCGGAAACTGAAACCGACCTCCGAAATTACAGCTCCCGAGCAATATATAAAGCATACCAGGTCACACACATCACTCTTACTTTGATTCATTCTCGTGAACGCTCTATTCATTTCTCCTTAATGGAAGAACTGAATACGAAATCTATCTGCTATCCCCATGCTCTTCGGTGGCCAAATCACAGGCAAACGGGCTCCGTTGGCGGATTCTTGCCCCAAAAATACTAAGAATCCAAGGCACAATTGTCAACCCCGAGCCAATGGCCCCGAGCATGATGGAAGTGTTTCGAATACCCAAATTTCCAAACATGACAGTGGTAAACAATGGATATCCGCTAGCCATCAAGTTCCGGCACAAGCTCTGCGCAGCCTGTGCCGACGATGAGTACTCGTGGTAGACGTCGGCGAAGTAATTGAAGACGGCGAGATAAATGGTGTAGATACCAACAGTAGCAACGCCGAGAGCGACAATAGGAGACATGTACGAAATATCTTCCCTGGCGGTAGTGCCAAACCAGAACATGCCAATTGGGAATAAAAGTGACTCGAGACAGGCCGATTGCAATCGGCCTTCGGGAGTGGACATGCGCTCAGGCCAAATTCGACGTAGCCAGCGATCCTGGAAGATGCAAAGCGCTGTAGCCGACTGTGCGCCGATGATGATTGAGAGAAACGCGAGGCCGACCTGTGTGTTGGAGAAGCCGTACACTCGACGAAAGATGAAGGCGACGCTGTTGAACTGCATGTAGAGAATCGACCAGGCGAAGGCCAGCCAAAGGGAGAACCAAAAGACGACAGATTCCGTAAATAGAAGCTTCATGGGGAACGCAAAGCTTCGAACCAAGAGTCCAACTGTGGGTGGAGGGGTTACAACGGCCGGTCGAAAGACGAGTACTAGCCCGGACCCGTCGCCGTCATTCGCCGTCTCCTCCCAAAGCTTATTCAGCGCATCGCATTTCCGCTTCAAAATGACATTGCTGCGCGTTTCGTCAAACGTGACAAAGTATACGAGCAACGCACCCAAAATAATGGCCTGGAGATAAAATACCCATCGCCACTCCAATCTATCCACTACGATCCCCGCAAACATGGGACCCAAGCCCGACCCCGAGAAGATGGCGCCGGCCGCCAGAGCCATGGGCATGTTCCGCGACGACTTTTCAAACATATCGGCAACAACGCCTCCCGTCAACACAGCGTACACCGCAGCGGCGTTTCCCGTTACGAAACGAGCGACGTACATGCCGGCAATGGAGTTCGTCACGGCACACCCAATGGAACCGAGGATGAAGACGACGATGGAGGACGTCATGACCCAATACCGTCCGTACGTCTCGCTTACGGGCGCGAGAATCAAGGGTGAAAAGACGAAGCCGCACAGGAAGATGGTGATGCCGACGTCATACACTCTTTCTGAGATGTCCCATTTTTGGGTGAGGATTTGCGCCGGGAGGGCGTAGGCGCCTGCTGAAGCGGCGGCTAGTACGGATCCGAAGAGGGCGCCAGCGAGAATTCGATATTTCTTCCATGTCGACAATGTAAAGGGCGACTGGAAGCGTCTTGTAGACTCGGATGCTTCGAGAAAGGGTTTGTGGTTGGAGAGGTTGATGTTTTGGGCTGCGAGGTGGTTTTCAAGGGAGAAAGATGGGTGAATTGCATCCAGGCCGAGGGCAATCTCTAGTGTCTGGTTGACTGTGACGACGGGGGCCTTCTTTTCGGCCATGGTGATTTTTATTTTTGGAGATAATTCTCATCGCTTGCTTTTTGTCTTCAGGAGTGAGACTGGGGGCCTCCAGGACAGTCGAGGTCAGTGAGTCGAGTGAGAACAAACTTGTTTAATTCTGCACAATTTCCTTCCTTCCTTCTTGATAAGAGATTCCAATATCATATACCGAGGGCTTCCCTTTCAGGACAGTGAATGGAACAACGAAATGAGAGAGGAGAGGGGGGGGAGTGGTACTGACGAAGAGAAGAAAATTCCACCGACATGACAATAGGGCGTATAACACCAGAATAGGGATCCACAGCCAGCATCACATCCGATTCAAGCCCCCCCACTATCGTATCTATCTTGTTAAGGGTAACCTTGTTTCCTTGATCTTCGGAGAAGGTTTTGACGATAGAATCTTCCCAACTGCTCGTTACTAGATGGCAATTCTACTTTCAAATTTCCAATTTGCACCATAATTGTATTTTTTTCTCCTAACACCATGCCGCAATCGAGGTCCCTGGCTCCCCGCGTTATTCCCGGGGAGATCGGGACGGGATGAAGTTTATCAGCTCCGCCCCCCACAACCCCCCATGAGTCAGAATTAGGGTTGGGGTTTTGGGGATCTGAAACACTTTTTTTTTTAATCTTCTCGGGCTATAAAAAAGAGTGTGTGGAAAGGAAGACGCTCATTCAGTGATGGCCTTGATTATCTCCACCGAAGGATACTCCGGTCCCCAGGTGCCGATCGTTAGAGCTCGTTTGGAATAAGAAAGCTCTCTGCATCATACGCTGTCAGGCTCCAGAATTCACACTTTCGGATCTTGGGCCGGGCTGTGAACGATAGGAGGATGGCTTCGTCGGCCTTGATTTTATTGCTCTTTCCGTACTCCGTACAGGTAACTCGGGTACACGACCTCCTCCTGCACCAGGGCTAGAATCCCGACGGTGGAAATCTGGTATCGACCCTGATAGTAGCTATCATACACTTCGATGATACTAGAGTCTTTGATGGTCCAGTTGCCGCTCATGTCCATGTCGTGGACATAGCCCGGCTGACTGAGGAGTGCTGGACAAGATGACGACATCCTTATTGTCCACCGATGATCCGTTGAGGATGTCAACTGTCAGCAGTTGCCGCTAATAAGCTTCGTCCAAGAGACAAAACGTAAAAGTCCCCGACGATCCGATCCCGAGTGGGGCATCCTCCGGTAATGCACAGAAGCCGACGACCGGCTCCCAAAAGAGCCGTGTCCTGACGATTATCGGGTATGTTGGGCGTTATACGGGCTACGTAGTGAAGGGGCATTTTGTATATAAATATGTGTATGTGTGTGTGAATATTGTATCTAGATATAGTTGTTGGGAAGGCAATTGATCCTCCACGAGCACGGAGCACCCTCCGTTCCTCGAGACCTGCGCACTTCCAGAAAGGCGAGGACCAAGGCATCGGACTAAGGAATCGTGTCATGCTCGAGTGCGAATATTAGTATTTCAGTGGAAGCTTCACATCCCATCAGTGGTCTGTGGCATAGTGGAAGAGTGGTTTAGAGTAGTGGCATATTTAGGTTTAGGGGCCGTACTGATTGGTTCAATATGGTTCAGCATGCAGTTTCCAAGCTTTAATACAGGTACAAATCAGATATTGAGAGTTCTGGATGACGAGAAGGGATGAATGCGAGCTGGTTATGAGGACATCTTGACTAATTCTGCAGCTCTGATTGGACCATATGAGATTGGCCATTTTTATGGGGACAGATGTACTCCGTAAATATTTCCCCATTCTGAGGTACGCAACGCCACACAAAAAAGGTACGAATGCCAAGTACCTCGATATTTCCCATGGTTCGACTTTTTTTGCCATCCCATCTCGAATTTCCGACGGCCGAGAAAGCCAAAAAGCCCACCCCCGCCAACGCCAAAAGCTACCTTTTCCCCCCCCAAAACAACTCTGGCAAGCCTTTATGAAGGATTTATTTCCCCATACATCGTACATCACCTGAGAACCCTCTCAATTTCTCTGCTTCATATACAAGGCCATATCCAATTTTCACCCAACATCTACACGCCATTTCCCTTTTTCCGTTTTTGAGGCACCAAGGAAGCGAACCTACGGAGTACTACACCGCCGCCCCATCGACATTACTAATAAATTCGTCTTCGGCTCTGATCGCTTTCCTAGATCTCACACTTTGCACCGAGCTCACCTCACATGCCTCCCGAGAGGCAAATCTCATCGCCCCTTCCCACGCATCTTTCCGCTCAACAGTTTTACAATGAATGCTAGTTGTACGGTTTCGCGGCTCGCCGCACTCAGGCTAGGGTCCAGTTCCCTCGGTAGATCCGCTTCGCTCTCTCGCACTCTTCGCAGAGGCGCCGCAACCTCGTCCTCCGCGGCTTCAGCGTCTTCAAGACCTCCTTCATTTCAATCGTACACATTGACTCCCAACGTCTTACGATCCGCTCAAACAAAGCGGGAACCAGAGGTGATCGAACTACCACTCGAAACCCCGTCCGCCGAAGCCAAAAACAAGCCCTCCATTTTGGCACAAGAAACGACACCGGCACAATCAGATGCGTCAAACACCGCCGTCGCAACCCAGCATTTACCACCAACCTCAACTCCGTCCCAGACCCAAACACCCACATCGACAACACAATCACAATCGGCTAAGCCTGCCCCCGCACCACGACGCTCGAGACTAAGGACTCCCCGCAAAGCTGCCCTCAAACTCACAAGCTCTGCCGTTGATCAACTTCGACAACTGCTCGACCAGCCAGAGCCGAAGCTCATCAAGGTTGGCGTGCGCAACCGTGGCTGTAGCGGTCTGTCGTACCACCTCGAGTATGTGGACAAGAAGGGAGCCTTTGACGAAGAAGTCCTGCAGGATGGCGTCAAGGTCCTAATCGACAGCAAGGCGCTGTTCAGCATCATCGGGAGCGAAATGGACTGGGTCGAGGATAAGCTCAGCCAAAAGTTTGTCTTTAAAAACCCAAATATCAGTGAGTGGCCCGGCCTCGAACTCCTCTTTGTCAATTGACACTGCCCTTCTCTTTATTGGTTTTCATTTTCAAATTTCTGACGTGACGTGAACAGAGGACGAATGCGGATGTGGCGAATCGTTCATGGTATAATGCGAGGAGTAGGAGCCGCACCAAGTGATGATGCTTTGGGGTAGCGAGCATTAATATGGCAAGTGTATTCATGGATAGAGTGTCATTGGTTTCTTTTCTTCTCAACGGGCATGGCAGGGCATATGGGGACAAGGCGTTATTAGGCAAGGCCAAAAAGAATTTGGCGGTGTACACAATAAATGATAAAACCAACTTCTCATACTTCTACTGATTCATTCTGAATTATTTCAACCTCAAAGTCTTCTAGTGACGAAAAGAGCACTCTCACTGTGCTACTCCGAACAGTTCAAAACTATAAATACATAAATTCAGACTGAGGGCACTGTACTCGGTAGAGTGTGCTAGTCTTTCCACTGTACGGAGTACTAATATGGAGTAATAGCGTCTATCTACGTACTTGGAAAAGCTCCATCACCCACCCACGTCACTGGACAACGCGCGCTGTCTTCGTAGCTAGTCTCCACTTTAACTGGATTCTTCGCCCTCGAACGCGCCCACGTTCCAAGATCGACAGCTCCAAAAAAAAAGAAAGAAAGAGGAGAAAACGATGAAAAAGGGGCAGCTCGATGACCTCTCCTATCGCCCATAGTAAATACCCGAGTTACTGTTATCTGTTCATTAGAAACAAATCTGCTCAGATCCGGCTGTCTTTTTCCTCTTGGCAATTCTTCAGTCTCTCCCTTTACGGCCAGATCGAGCAGCCATGAACGTCGACTGTCCGGCTTGCAACAGGCCGGTGAAGAGTACCAACATCAATAAACATCTAGATTCTCTCTGCCAATCCTACATTTTCGACCCCGAAAACGCCTCGTCTTCCCCTTCAACTCCCGCCGCCCCCATATTCTCACAATCCACCCGACCAAACGGCACACAGGGAGCTGCCGACTCCTCTCAGCAGAAGCGGCCCGCCGCCACATTCTTCCAGACACCCGCGAATAAAAGGCCAGCGACGGGGGCCGCGAAGCCATCCACACCTCTCGGATCGCAACATGGCCGCGACGGACCGATAAATACCCCCAACGGTTTATCACTGAACGGAGGAGGGGCAAAGAAGCGAAGTTTTGAAGAAGGCCCCGGTGCAGAAGTGGCAATATCGCAGGCCGAAAGCAAAGTTGGATCTCTGAGCATCGAATCCGGCCCTGTTGTGAAGAAACCCAAGACGAACCGCTCTGCACCGCTCGCCGAACGCGTGAGACCACATACCTTGGACGAGATCTTCGGCCAAGATCTTGTAGGTCCCAGTGGCGTGCTGCGCTCGCTGATAGAGTCAGACCGGGTGCCGTCCATGATATTATGGGGGGCGTCGGGAACTGGCAAGACGACGATAGCGCGGTGCATCGCACGCATGGTTGGCAGCCGATTCATTGAGATGAATGCCACGAGCTCGGGTGTGGGCGAGTGCAAAAAGCTGTTCCAGGAAGCGGCCAATGATATGAGCTTGACGGGGCGCAAGACGATTGTCTTTTGTGACGAGATCCACCGCTTCAACAAGGCACAACAAGACGTCTTCCTTAAGCCCGTCGAAGCTGGCACCATCACCCTCATCGGGGCTACGACGGAGAACCCTTCCTTCAAGATCCAAAGTGCCCTTCTATCTCGTTGCCGAACCTTTACGCTGGCAAAGCTTACTGCTGAAGACGTGGTTGGCATCCTCGAACGGGCCGTGGAGTCGGAACAGGACACGTACCCACGCTCACCACTGCTCAATAGTGAATTTCTCACATACCTGGCACACTTTAGCGATGGCGATGCCCGTACCGCCCTCAACCTCCTGGAACTGGCATTGTCGCTCTCCACTCGCCCTGGCATAACGCAAGAGGAGATCAAACAGTCTCTCACCAAGACGTTGGTGTACGATCGCGTGGGTGACCAACATTACGACACCATTTCAGCCTTCCACAAGTCAGTGCGAGGTGGCGACGCCGATGCCGCGCTCTACTATCTCGCACGCATGCTCCAATCCGGGGAAGACCCGCTATTTATTGCACGACGCATGGTTGTCATTGCCTCGGAGGATGTTGGGCTGGCCGATAACTCGCTCCTCCCACTCGCGACGGCGACATTCACAGCAACACAGCAGATCGGACTACCGGAAGCACGCATAACGCTAGCTCACTGTGCCGTGGCGCTCTGCCTCGCGCCTAAGAGTACACGTGCATACCGTGGCCTACAAAACGCTTTCTCTGCGCTTAACGAGCCTGGGGTTGCAGCTTTGCCAGTGCCGGTCCACTTGCGCAATGCGCCAACGAGAATGATGAAGGAGATGGGTTACGGGGCCGACTACAAGTATCCTCCTAATTACAAAAACGGACGAGTCAAGCAGGACTATCTACCTACAGAGCTTATAGGGCGCAGATTTCTAGAGGATAGAGACCTCGGGACTTTGATTGACCCGGATCTCGATGATTAGGAATGCTCTTTTGCCCTTTTGTTTTTTCTTTCTTTTTTTGTATAATGACTATGATGACCCCCTTTTTAGACGGGTTTATGCCGTTTTTTTGGAAACACTTTATTCGGGGGGGCAAAAAAATGAGTCAATGGGAATCAATCATTGAACGTTGGCTGATGTTGTCTCGAGACGTCGAATACCCTAATGTGTCCAATGGTGCGAACATACATGTCCCACTACACCTTCAACGCCCCAAGATATTCCTTTCTTATTTAGCGCCTTTGCTCTTGCATTTCCCCTCCCATTCCTCCAACGTCTTGCGCGAAAAGCAATTCTCCGTGCAATCTAGTTCAAAGAATCGGATCACATCATCGGTCATGTCCGGGACATTATGGCCGATGCCAGCAGCGAGAAACGTCTCCAGCTGGCCATGCTTGCCATAGACCTTCTTTGTCCACTCTTGGTCAGGAACTCCCTCCTCGACACTCACGGGCTCCAACCCCGTCTGAAGAACGGCAGCCCATGCTTTCTCTTCTTCGAAGAAATTAGTCGGGTTAACGACATCGTCAGCGTCTCCGTGGAAAATCTGGACCTTGGGCCGAGGGCCAGTATAAGAGGGAGACATGGAGTGGATATAGGCAGCCCATTCCTCGGGCTCTTTTGTGATTTTTCCCGTCGCGCAAGCATCGCTCCAAACGGCGATACCGTCCGAGGCGAAGCATCCAGGTGGCACACCCGCCAATGCGGCACCGGCGGCAAAGAGCTCTGGGTATGCCGCAAGTAGGACGTTGGTCATCATGCCGCCGGACGAAATACCGGTTACAAAGACACGATCTGGATTGGCCTGCTTTTCTTGCAAGGTCCAGCGGACCATGTTTGCGATTCCGAGGGAGTCACCGCCTGCGTTGTGCAAGAGGGTCCCGGGCGAAGATATATCCCAGCATCCGTCGGCGACGTGAGGCGACGAGGGGTAAATGACGAGGAATCCTAGTTCGTCGGCGATGGATTTCCATGGTTTTGAGTTGAAGGCATCGAGGGCGGTTCCGTGGCACCAGTGCGGGTATACGAGGACTGTGCTGTTACTGCTGGGTGCCGAGGTCGGCTCGTAGAGGTAGAAGGTTACATTTGTCGGGTTATCGCCGAAGGAGGTGATTTGTTGGAGTTGTGCTGCTGCTGTTGGGATGAGCAACGGAGTGATCAGTGAGAGGAGTGCGGCACGGGAGACCATCTTGACACCGTAGTTGAAGAGAGACGCTGGTGACTTTTGAGTTGAATAAGTTGGTTGTCCAAAATGCAGCTATAACTGTGATTAAACGTATTCTGCATAACTGGAGGGGGAGATAGGTCATTTATACCATTTCCCTGAACGTAACCGTCCGCTACCCCCTTCATTTGTACGGAGGACACTTTACGTATTACTACTCCGTCCTTTCCGTTGTGCCCGATTATGTTCTAGTCCCATGCAGTTCCATGCAGTTCCCTCTCATCGGCATACAAGTACGGCTAAAACGAACCAGGAACTGAACCCAGCATCACCACGCTACGGAACGAGCTCTCTCGGCCCCAGTGTCTCCGCTACGAATGAAAGCCATGTTTACACCGTACAAGTATACAGTTTTCTTTCTTTCTTTTTCTCTCTCTCCTTTCCCTTTCATCTGTTTCCCTCCCTGCCGACCAATTGATATCTTTGTCCTCGTAGTTCGTATTTCACTCGGTGATTTGAAAGATTAGTACTAACACCGCAATACGCGAACGCGAAAGGAACGAAAAAAATACAAAAAGAGCTTGGGAGGTCCAATTAGGGGATCCAATTGGGAGAACGGAGTATCGGACGGAGGGTGGGTTGAACATGGGTGCTTTGCGGATACGGGGTGTGGAAGAAGCACTTCCGTTCGTCCCAAACCGGCAATTTAATATAGTGGATACTCATGTTATGGAAATGAGCTCACAGCCTAGCATAGAAGATATTCAAGGTAAAGGTAATAGTAATTGAAGCAATTGCCGACCAGTAGAAACAAAACCGTTTTTTTTGGTTACATTCGTTGAAACGCGCGTTGTTGGAGGTGCACCAGTTCGCAAAACAGATCCAGATGAAGAAGAGAACACAAGATGTATTTGACAAATCTAGGCTCGTGAAATCCTGAACACCAACCGAATCACCTATTTTAATATAGTTCAATGAGAGAGAAAAAAAAGGAGCCTCTCGTCTTATGCAACGACTTTCTAGTTGAACAGAGAGAGAGAGATACGTAGGAAGATTCACACATTCCAATCCCCCTCCTTAGCCGCAATCGGGCAACTTCTTCTCCCAACTTCACCTCCCCTTGGAGAAGCCCTTTGCCACCTTTTGGACTTTCCGAGGGGGCGCTGCCTCGGCATCGCTATCATCGTCTTCACCCATTGATTCATCAACGTCATCGTGGTCGACCTCGGCCTCGTCAAGAGATTCGTCGTCATCTTCCTCGTCTCCCTCGTCAGAATCTTCATCTTCGTCCTCGTCTTCCTCTTCGTCGTCGGAGCCACCGATAATTCCGTTCATGCTTGGTAACTCCACGGGCTCCCCGTCGTCGGCATCCGCCTGCTTGCTGCTACCCTTTGCACCCTCTGATTGACCCTCCACCCAGATAACGTTTTCATCATGTGCATCATCTCCTTCGTCCTGTTGAGAAGCGCCATTTCCGTAATGGATATGACGACGAAGTGTCATTTGTGCCTCGAGCATGTCTAGTTTGCCTTTGAGGATGAGAAGGCTGTCAAGACCCCGCGCACGTTCGGCGAGAACCTTCTGGAGAGCGGATAGCCTAGACAAGACCTCGGGTTGAGAAGCGAGAGCGCCTCCGTGAGCGATCAAAGTCCATTGCACCCATTGCATAAGAGTACCTGCTCGTCCGGGCCTGCGGTGGAGCCTTGAGGCTAGGGCAGTGAGAAGCAGACCTGCGAGACTGCTGTCCAACCTTTCAATTGTGTTTCGGACTGTCGTTACATCACCCACTGAAAGACAGGATTCAAGAAGATCGGTATCGTCTGTACGTAGGGCCTGGGAAAGAACGGTTCCCAAGGATGAGAGGGATGGGGGAGCGAGCGCCGTGCGGGATGCAGAGTTTGTAAGGGTGAGTTGACGGTTTGATCGGTCCTCGAGACTAGCCGCGACATCAATGGTTTCTTGTCCTCGTACGAGGTCACCAAAGGTAGGCGGAGCGCCTTCTGCATCGGATTCAGAATCAAGATCGGGGTTGGCAGATGGGTCTTGCAAGGTTTGGGCACTGTCGCTTGCCTGCTTTGCTGGTGCTACATCATCCCCGGTAGGGGCATCGCCAACTTCTTCATCCGAGTCGCCATCATTGGACTCAACGTCGTTATCGGAGTCCGGAATGGTTGTTTGATTCTCAGATAACCGCCCGTTTATAGATTCGTTTCTTTTCGCTGAATATGCGGCGGACGTAGTGACAATGGCCCTTGATTCGTCTACGAATGCCTTCGTTGGAAGCTTGGCGCTCGACCGTACGACGGGAGCCGCAATTTTGGAGGGTGCCTTGCGTTTTGTCGACATGGTTAGGCTGGTAAGGTTGGCAATAAGAGGAAGTTTGTCGGATGTTTCCAAGCCGCCAGAGGTTGGCGGGGTAGAGGAAGAGCTCGGGGGTCAACTCGTCGGTATTTAATGGGGCCGGTAAATAAAAGGAGAGATAAAGAATGGAATCAAGTCGAAGTAGATGCTCAAGTATCTATGGTGTCTTTGTGCTGAACCCCCTCCGAGGTCGACGCATACAAAAATTGTGTGAGGTTTTCATCTGGAATCGATAGTGGATTTTTTTTAAAAAAAAAACCTTATCAGAGAACTTTTTTTGGAAGGCGGATGGAGTTCCATGTACATACTACAAATATTATTGGATGGTTTGGCTCAAAGATCCACAAATTGCCAACCTTGAGATTATTGGCCAGAAACCACATGTACAAGTACGGGGGAGTATTAACTGTATGCATTGTCACCCGCGCAATCATCGTGATGCTTGAAAGTGTATATTTCTATCTATGCATGCAAAAATGAAGAGGGAGATGATCTGATGCGCATACTAGTCGCTTGATTGAGTCAGTTTGAAAATCGGAGGTGTCGGGAAAACAATCTGTACGATACTTTCTCATCACTTTATTGGCATTAATGGAAAGCCAGCCTTGAGATCTTGAACCTTGGCGTTTAATAGTGCTCATGGAGTAGGTAATAGGGGTTCTTGAGAACGAAAGGGGAAAAAGGCTCACGTGATAGTCACATGATCGCACCCTGAGTCATCCAACAGGGCTTTTCGTGGAAGTACTTGTAAACCTATTCAGGGGTTTATTTTGTTAGCTTCGCAGGGATAAATGACTTCGGTTATAGGGGGTAGGGTACAACAAAAATAGTTTATATAAATTCATATCATAAGTGACATAGAATAGAATCGAAAGAAAGAGAAAATGTATTTTTTATGTATATATAGAGACCCTGGTTAAGTTTTTGAGCTAACAAAATAAACCCCTGAGTAGGTTTATATCTCAAAGTATACGGAGTACGGAGTACATACTTGTAGTATGGATGTGGCAGTGCATCGAGTTGTAAACTAGTTTCCAAGTGGGAATAAAATTGTGGCCTCAGGCGACTACTTATCTTGACAAAAATGCGATCGGGATATGATTGGTTGAATCTGTTGATATTCATTAGAGTGAACCAGATCAACCCATCTGATTGGCCAAACATATTATGGTCCTTCGCCATTCGCTATGCACGCACCCCCTTTTTCTGACTGATGGGTCCAAATTGCACCCTCCAGAAGGGGACCCACTTCTCAAGGTGACTTGCGACTCATGCTGCTGGTACAAATATGAAGTGGCCCCGATTCCAGAAAAAAAACAGCCTCTTGTCACGAAAAGTTAGGAAATTTCTTCTCTTCCATCTTTCTGTTCGCCACTTCTGAGTTTCCAATCTGACTAATCACTGGCCACCCGCCAAAACACTCCTCCCCTGCACTCCTGCACTGAGTGTGATTAAACTACAACCCAAAGTAAGTACTTCGTACCTATTGATGATTCACTTTATTACAGTTGTTGAAGAGCTGTTGCAGAAGTTACTTCCCAACGCCTCACAAGCCACGCCATGAATCCACACACCCAAGAGTTATGCTAACATGTTTCCCCCAAGTCAAAGGACCGCAGCTGAAAGCTTGGCATATCATACAAGTATTTCTGTAAGTTGATTTCTATTCTATCCAAACCATACTCTTTTTCGTATTATTTCGTCTTGTATCCATCCCATTGCCCTGCAAATACCTGGAACGCCATACTGGCCTGCATGCCTCATCCGATCAAACATGTGACGGCGGTCCTCCCAGCCTCGCATTAGCCATTCCACCCCATTGACCGGTACTGAGTACGAAGTAGTTTACTTCTCCCCGAACATTCGCGTCCCGCTTTATTCTACTACTCTGCATGGCTATTGGACCGGAGTTTTACCGTGGATTAACCGGGTTCCGACCGTGCGCCACTTCTTTTGTGTTCCTCACCCTGTACTCCACTAGTCGATCGCGTGCACCGACCACCCCATCATATATCCATTGCACTTGCCCAACCAGATGCTTTCCTACCCTCTATTTTTTATTTTTTTTTGTGCATTTTGGGTTTCGTCGCCTCTCCCCCGATAACACCAGTTTTATCCGAGTTGCGATACCCTTGCTCTGGCGCAGTACTTCGTATTGCTAAAATACCAGGTCTCCTTTAGGGTATTTCCTTTTTTAATCTGACGTCACGTTTCTCTCTTCCTATTCTTTCTTTCTTAATTCATTTCCCATTTTCCCCAACTCGCGACTTTGTCATTGCACCAATCGCGCAACTCAACTCCACCAATAATACTTTGCGACCACCTCAAACCAACACAATTGTTTGCGCAACCTCGTCGCGCAAATTCTTTTTCCCTCTTTCGCACGCACTTTTTTTCCCTTCTTCCCTCCCGCATCCTCCCTTTTATTCACCCTCTCATCTTCTCCTCCCTAACCACCCCTCACCTACATGATTAGAAGGCGCCGCGACCATCCTAACATATTTTCGAGGAAGGTACATTGCGCGCCACGCCACGCACCACCCTACCTTCGCCAACTATTCACTGCCACATTTCCTCTTCGCTGAACTTCGATCGATTCAATCATTTCGGTCTGTTCCTCCATCGACATTCGACTCATTCTGCGCACAAACGCATCGCCTTTCTTTTCTTCGACGCGCAACAAATTTTCGCGGCTCGCCTCTGTTTCTTTGGTGCCCTTGGACACTTCGAGTCTGTCGGATCCAACCCTCATTCGACTGCGTATCGCCGCCTGATACTTTCGCCATCTTGCAGGATTGTATCCCCCCGATTTCATGTTGTCGCACGAGTAAGGGACCCTCGATCACAAAATCACTTCTTTGGGATGCAAAATGGCTGCAACCGAGCCATCAACAGTCCCTTTGGGGCAGAAGGCGCCAGATAATATTTTGGGAAAGGAAACCAAATCCGAGTTAAATGGGTGAGTCATTACCAAACCGCCGTGGTTTTATTCGTCTTGACCCTGTTCCCGCCCTAACTAGCCATCATAGACATGCGATGCAGACATCTCCCGAAGCCTCGAAGCCGGAAACCGATAGCGAACCAAAAACGAACGGCACTGGAAAAGCCGCAAGCCCTCTGGCCAATGGCCACACGTCTCCCGGTACTAAAATATCTGAAGCGAAAACCAACAGTGATGCTGTCCAGGCAAACCAGAACTTCTCGATAAACGCAAACGATGTAACACCACCCGCGAAGAAGGAACAAGAAAATAATAACGACGAGAAGCTGCCCACAGCGCCCGAGGAAGCAGACGGCGATGTTGACATGGTTCAACCGCGGGAGACCGAAACGGAGGCTGCCCCGCCTGTAGAAGGAAAGTCGGCTAAGGAGGAAGCCTCGGCCCACGTTACTTCTCCTGTACCTGAGACCAAGCCGGAAGACCCGTCAGTGGCAAGCGATGCAAAGCCAGAACCACCCAGCGATGTCGAGATGACTATTGATAAACCTGACGAGTTACCAAAGGAAACTGAGGGAGCGAAATCCGATGACGCGCCCATCGCTACCAATGACGAACAGGACATCCCAAGCAATGTGACTGCCGAAGAGCTACGCCAAGATGACACAAAACCCGGAAGCCCAGTAGCTGCAACCAACTCTAATTCGATACAGGAGTCCGACGTCGGCTCGAAACCTGCGACGAAAGCTGATGACATCAAGCCCACAGTGGAGGACAGTGGCGATACTGAAATGACCTCCGTCCAGCCATCTCAAGACGCTGTCATGGAAGATGCACCCCCGCCACCGTCCAAACAATCCCGCGAACGGGAAGACGACGGCGCCGATGAACCTTCAGCCAAGCGAGCGCGGACAGAACCTCGGGAAGAGCACCGAGAAGAGGAGGTGATTGCAGCAAGCAAAAACTCACTCGGCCTCGAAAGCATCCAGCGATGGAACGACAAGGAGCTCGAGGCACAACCCATCACCCCCTACCAAGCACGAGAGTACCGTCGTGTTCTTGCTGGCGTCAAAAAGACCAAGAACGGTGGCCATTTCAAGGATGCTGTTATCAAGCTGTGGCCGGCACTTACCGAACCATACTTACAAAAGGTCGTTAAGCCAATGGACATCGGCGAACTTGAGCGTACGCTGCGCGACCAGCCATACGAGACGTTAGCGGAATTCAAGCAAAACCTTGCTCTTCTATACAAAAACTCAGAGGCATTTAATGGCACGCAACATGATGTCACTCGCGCCGCCTATGGGGTCGTAGAGACTATTTGGGTTAAAATTCTACCCATCCCGTCGTTCGAGCCCCCGAAGTCCAAGCCGCCACCAAAACACCAGCCTTCGCGCCACCACGAGCAGCGCGCCTCTACTATCCAGACAACCGCCGCCGCTTCATCGCCCCAGGCACCTTCCAAAGCATCACCCCAACCTACAGCAAAACAAGCGAGCGCGCTACCACGCCGCTCATCAACCGGCCCAGGCGCAAGCCCCACTGATAGACCTGCCGAATCCCAGACCTTTGCCGTTCCTCCTGGTGGCGTGCCTCAAATCCGAAGGTCTTCGACTCAGACGGATGGAGACCGGCCGAAGCGGGCGATTCAGCCCCCGAAGAGTAAGGATATCTCGTATACGACTAAGGGGTCGATGAAGAAGCATGGAAAGCCTGAGCTTCAGTTTTGCGAAGAGGTTTTGAATGAGCTGTTGGACTCGAAATATGAACACATCAATATCCCTTTCCTAGCGCCTGTCGACGCCGTGGCCCTCAACATTCCAACCTACTACAAAGTCATCAAGAAGCCGATGGATCTTGGCACAATGGAGACCAAGCTCGCTAATAACGAGTACATGACCGCCAAACAGTTTCTAGCCGACATAGAACAACTCTTCCGAAACTGCTACAAGTTCAACTCACCGGATTCTCAAGTCCACCATTTGGGCAAGGAACTCGAGGCGGTATTCAAACGTGAATGGGCCAAGAAGGATCAGTGGCTTGCCAAGCACGCCCCCGTTGTCAAGGCTTCATCCATCGGATCGCCCAGCCCTCACAGCGATGATGACTCAGACGACGAGGGCGACGGTATTCCCACAGCCAATGATGCTGCAATTCTGGACGAGACCATCAAGGCACTACAGAACAAATTGCAAGAGGAGACTACTAAACTCAACGAACTCTACCTTCAAGCGAACCCGAATGAGACCATGATCAAGCTCCAGTCTTCTGTGCTTGCTACGGTGCAACAAAGCCTGCTCCAGGAGAAGGCCAAGCAGAAACAGCATCAGAAAATGGATAAGCCGTCCAAGCCCAAGCCAAAGCCAAAGCCCAAGGGCAGCGCTGCTGGAGGAGGCGGCACAAAGAAGAGTGCAGGCGCGGCGAAGAAGGCTGGTGGCAGTAGTGGTCCTAAGAGAACAAAGAAGACCATCACCGAGCAAGACAAGAACGAAATCGCCAATGCCATTAACGACCTCGAATCTCCGCATATTGACCAAGCCATCTCGATCATCAAACGGGATACTGGACAGGCTGTAAGTTGTCACGTACCATTTTTCCTGTTCGACCAAATTCGATCTTGTTTCGTTCCAGCTGTCTCTTTTCGATTTCATGGCAACGTGGGTCCAACGTCTTACCGTTACTAATATGTTGGTGAATAGGAGAATGGAGAGGGTGAATTGGAGCTCGATATCGATCAACTCAGCCACGACGCGCTGCTCAAACTCTGGGATCTTTGTGTGAAGAGCTTACCATCATTTGCTGCACGAAACGCGCATCATGCGCGCGAGGCATCCCCCGAGCCGAGTTCCGCAACGTCTAAACAGGCTGCTAAGGCCGCCAAGACGAAGAAGAATAAGCCAATGTCAGCCGAGGAGCAAGAGGCTCGGATTTCCCGACTTAATTACATCAAAGAGCAATTTCGGGGAGGCAATGCACGTAGACCTAACTCGCCTGATATGGGACCGACTCCTCCTCAGTATGATGACGAAAGCTCTGAGGCTTCCGATTCCGAAGAGGAGTAAACTCCTCGCGGTTCGGTTTGGCCCAGTCGCAGTATTGTGCCCTTTGCAAACTGCAATGGTGACGCCTCTTCGTCTCTTCTTTGCCGTCCCCTTTCGGCAGATCAACTAGTTCTGTGATCTTATCCCAAATTGGGTCACAGTAAGGACTTACCAGTGCCGCACGAGCTTTTGGACTGGCGAGTCTTTCTCTTCTCTATTTTGCTTTCGATAGTCGTGCGGACCAGACACCACCGTCGAGGTCGTTTCTCGGTTGAAGGCTGTTTTCTCCTGGGTGCGGTACAAACTTGATGGGGTGATAAGGGAAGATAATAGGGAATAGCTTCTGACTTTTTTTTGTGGACGTCAAGGGCCGCATTGGGATGGGCAGGATGATGACAGAGTGCAGACCTCTAAAGAAGGGAACGGCCTGGCCCACAAAATAGTGCCACAAGGGATATATGCATGGGCTATCGGCCCCCAGCGGGTAACAGTTGTGAAGCGTCACCGTTCATCGCTCCGCGTGGGATCCGTCTGCCTAGTAAGTCGTGGAATTCGGTGGAGGTTGGCCATGATGGCACGACCATTTTCGAGATCAAGCCTTGACCCGATGCCTGGGAAGGAAGGGTTCCTCATGAAGGGTTGGTAATCTCTCCCCGATCTTCTGTCCCGACACGTGTAGATTATTATGCCGATTGTATCAATAAGCTTGTTTGATCTAAAGGCCCGAACAGCCTCGCGGCGAGTTAGTGAGCTTGCATCCTCCGTGAACATGAAGAGATCACCCGAACTGAGACGGTCCCTTTAGCTTGAGGTGCATGTTGGCCACCATAACTTTTCGGTTTATTGTAAAGATCGTTATTTTGGGCTAACCGCCCGTCGAGTGTCTTCGCTGCGAATGGTTCTTTGTGGCAAAAGCTGGTAAAATCAATCGGGGGTGAAGATAAATCGAAAGGAAGAAGAAGTCGGTTGTGTGGGAGGAGGAGCTGCAGTGAAAGAAAGAAGAGAGAGCTCGTGCGCTTGATGTCAGTCCTGAAAAAGAGGCAGAAGAAGAAACAGGAACCTTCGGGGGCATCTGTTGGGGCTCATACCTTGTAGCAATGAAGAAAGAAGTAGGCAGTCTCACCATGGCGTATTTTCTCTTGCGAGTATTAAAGTGTAGGGTTCGTGCCTGTTGAGGAGTTCGAAGGGTTTTATCTAGGAGGTGTATGGAAAGTGAGTGAATATGTGCGTCTGTTGGAGAACTTTGACCATGGGGCTAATTAGCGGGTCTGGCCTTTGCCTGAGGGGCCCCTGGTACAGTGGCTTTTAGGGCATGTGGTTGTGATTTCCCGGCTTTTGTTCCTGTTCCTTCAGTGAGTAATAATTTTCATCCTCAGGCCGGCCAAACCAAGGATTCTTGTCAGAAGCCTTTGCAATGAATGGCCCGGCTGTAATTATAGCCACGGACATAGAAGTTGAAAAGCTGTTCTGATAGCGTTGGCTTTTTTCCTCTTGAGGGGATTAAGGCTGAGGGCTCAAGGGAAGAGAAACAGAAGATGTGCGAGGAAGGAGCACTCGACTCATGCATGCATTTATTGTATTATTGTACGGAGTCCATGTGACTTTTTTTTTTGACAATATGTACTTTGAAAAGCCCAAATTACGTGTACGCACCTGTTCATTGCATCTTGATTGTTCGGCATTGGTTGTTTCTAAGCCTCCATTAGTGTTTGTTGTATTTTTTGTATTGGTGTCTTTGTCAAGGGTGTGTCTGTCCCTTTGTCTAGTACTCCGTACAATGGATTGTTCAATGTTCGGAAAGTGGTTTCCTTTATCTTCAGCCAACCTTTCATTCATCGCGGTCTCTTTCTTGATCTTCTCGCTTCAAATCTTCTAAGCCTACTTAAAAGCTGTCTTGCCAACCGGCAAACCACTTTTCTGCCAGTCGGTAAGATTCCTTTACCATTATTACACAACCCAAACTACTGGCGATACATCAACATCTTCGAATATGGGTGGTTATCTAACAAATGTGGTTGCAGAATGCAACCGCTTCGACCAACAAGTATTCAACCCTCTCCCCAAAACTCTAGCCAAACTTTTCCTCCCCACGGGACCCGAAACATGGAAGCATTTTGGGTATGTCGACAAGCTACTATTCCGCGTTCTTATGCAAGAGAAGCATGTCATATTCTTCGCCGTTGGCCACAGAATCGCAATCGACGCATGGGGATCCAGTGAGATATACCTCACATTCAACAAGGGCATTAGCCCAATCCGGTATGCAAATCTCTTTTCTGAAGCTTTCATAAAATTGGTTCAAGATGACGAGACGCTTTACAAGTTCCAGACTCTTGACAGCGACCGGGATGAAATCCTCGCTGTTCATGGATACCCCGCAAACCTGAGGGTTCCGCGGCCTATTGCTCGCTGCTTCGGCTTCGCGACTTTAGGCGTGCATCTTGTACCATGGTCACGCACGCCAGCGGGCATTCAATTCCTAGGTCTCCGCTCTGACACTTACACCACAACAGCAGAGGCAGGTCCAACCAAAAACCTTCTCTCAACACCCGTCGCTGGCCTCGTCCGATTTGACGAAGATCCTCGGGATACCATCTATCGCGGCGTTAGCGAATGGAACCTCACTGGAGGGGCAAGTGCAGTGGCCTTGGTCTGCGATCGTATGCGATTTTTGGGTGAGGTATCCTTCTGCGACACTGACCGCTTCGCTCTCCCCGATGACGGGAGAACAGGCACTCCATCACCGAGCACGAGGTTGGTCTATTCCATTGAGGTGGACACATCCATGTTCATACCCATTCTCGGGGGGGCCAACTTCATCACCGGATGCTTCCGCCTACTAGATATCCGGGATATAAAGGAGACTCTTCTCGCCAAGAAGTGGGATTCGGCAAGCGGTCTAGCCATGCTACATTGCTTGATCGAGGAGGGCTTCCTCAATGAGAAGAATGAGCCTCAAATAAGGGCCATCAAAAGGGCAATGAAGCCAAAATTGCCATTGCGTGCTACATACGAAACTACGTGGTTTGGTGTGTAAAATGACAGGTAAGTTGCATACCAACCAAAACGAGTCGGACAATTTCCAAGCTTTTCTATCAGAAAGTGAATTCCAAAATATTAGATAGTAAATTCCTATGTTGGATTTCAGAGGAATACCATTCTAGCCAAATATGTGAATGCCCATACTTACAAAAAGTGACACCAATGCTATCAGATGACCTTGTGCACTCGTAGGCAATGCCAAACCTACAAATAATTCTGGAAATTTCTTGGTCAAGCCATCTGGGTGAGTCGCACACGATGGTTCCAAGAGCCACATACATCTCTCTTAGCATCTTACAGCTCCATAGTCATATTGGGCAAAGGTATGACATAAAAGGAACAGTAAGCTTAAGAAAGTCCCCGATGATAGTGATGCCAAGCCTCGAGAGTCACCAGCGCAAGTTTCACAGATGGCAACAACGTAGTACACAGAGGTAGATACGGAGTATATAGTAACTAACGAGCACCAGCTGTTGACAGTTGCAAATATCCTTTCAATCCTAGAAAACTGCTACCGCTTCATGGTCAAAGTCAAAGGCCCCCTAAATCTGTTTTCAGGTAAAACTGTAGAGGACTACTCCGTATACAGGAATTTATTCATAGAACTTTGATTAAGTGCTCGATTGGTTTGTCGCGAAATATATGGTGGCTTCTGGGGCAATGAATGCAATGGTGGAAATAAGCTAATACGAAGTAGTGCCAATGTTGAACCAGTGCGACAGAGTGCTAATACAGGGGCTTTGGAGGGGCTCTGGAGGGGCTTTGGAGGGGCTGAAAGGGCTGAAGCAGCCGTGTCATCCCAACTCAGCTAGACCAGAGGTCTGTCCATTTCCTCAGATTTCCCCCGAGAACAGCGTCAGCAGATCTTGACATCTTGGCCATGGGTTTGCAAAATTGGTTGAGGAAAGGCTGGCCATGTCCAAATTTTATTCCTGCTTGTATTTTCCAAATCAACTTTCTTTCCCTTCTTTCCCTTCTTTTCCCAAATGCGGAGAGAGATTCAGGTGGCGGCGTGCATCCTTTCGATGTCTTGGTCCCTAGCCAGTTTCTGGTATACTCCGCTAACGTTATCCAAAACACTAATCGCTTCGCTAAATAATAAATACGGAGTACGGAGTATTAATAGAGATGTTGTGTAAAGAACGACCCCTGTCCAGTCTCGTCTCCACCTTTCCCCTCGCTCCTCATTCGATCCATCTCATTTGAGGATGGACGCAAGACATGCAAGAGTCCAAAAAACCCCCAAAAAAAAAGCAATCACATCATCCACCTATCACCACTTTGTACGACCAATCCTTCCCCCTCCTAGGCTGGACAACTCAGTGCATCCCATTACCAACTGCTTGTTCCGATACTGTTTCCGATTACATGCAGGATATGCTCGATTCCGTTCCTCGAATCATCCACTCCGAACCTTGCTGGTAAAATAAAGGGTCGGCGCGCTACCTAGTATCGAAGAAGAAAAAAATATTCCGTCTTCGCCAGTCCCACCATCTCCCACCTCCCGCAGTCGTCATCTTACGACGCGCGGCTGAAAAGGAGGGGGCGCGTCAGCCAGGGGACTGAATAGTGGCCACGCCGCGGCCACAGAGTGTGACGACCAAGTTGAAGAATATTCTTCTAGCGGCGGAAGTTGATTGATGAATATACGCCAGCACTAGTAGCAGCATATCGTCAGTGTATTGAGCTGTAGTGAGCTGTAGGTTGCGCTGGCTAGCAAGCTTGGCTGTCGCGCCTTGCGGCTTCGTGCCTCCACGCATGCGACGAGGGCACTAATTTCTAATTTCCACTCACGGCCTACCCACCTTCCCAGGCTTTACAATGTTGTCACACCTCCGTTTCCATCGACGGGCCCCGTCGAATCCGACCTCTCCAGCCACCGACCAGATTGCCGAATCGTTTTCTCGATCGAACCAACCGCAGGGCAATGCCTCGCCTCTTCCTCCTCAAAGCTCTGACCATTTCACTGGCCTCGATCAACCTTCCATGTCCGGGCCTGGCACTCCAGCATCTTCTTCCGTAGCCTCGTCGTTGCCTCCCGTCCTTCCTCCGATCCCTCGTATATCCTCATCCAACGGCCTTGATGTCCCCTTCGATGTGTCTGGCATCCCTTCCTCCACCTCCACGTCGCTCCGTCGTCAGTCCTCATCGCGCGCAGAGTCCCGTTCGCAGCCGCCCCGATCCCCATACCAGAATGATAGCTCCAGCTTCATTGGTGGCGTAGCCCTCGAAAACTATAGGCGGAGCGCCCAGCTCCAACCACCGAGGCCCGACGCGGGTATTCCAATGTCCCCTCCCCAAAGAGATAACAAATTCGATATGCCAAGACCTGCTCCAAGACCTGCTTCCAGACCACCTGCCGTATCACCCTCGATTGCGTCGGCGCCTGCCGGGCCTCATCCCTCTTCCTCTTCGTTACGTCCGAACATTCAACAACAACATCCCAAATCAAGCCCTTCATTCGTTTCCCCTACAGACTTCCAGAGCATGAGCTCTTCCGCATATGCCAACTACCGACCATCCGGCGGCTTTCGGGAGGCTTCGGAGTCCGCCACCTTACAAGCTACATCCAACGTTCCCTCTGCCCTGGAACCCACACCAAGAGGCAAGAAGGGGCTGCCATTCCTCAAGAACCCAATGTCCACACTCCTCATGCGTAGAAAAGGCAGCCAGCCGATCCCTGATCTTCACCTGCCCCTCCAGACCCCTCCTGAAGTTCCATATATCAGAGGGACGAAGGTTCATGATTTCAGCGCACCACGCCCAAGAAAAAACACACCCAATACTACCGATGCCCTCTCACCAAATCCACAAAACTCCGATCGACCCACGAAACCGACCGACTTGTCCATCGACACCGCCGTGGTTCAGACTAATGAAATACCTATCCACTCTCATGCCCAGCAGGAAGCTAGCATGTCCACCCTGGCCAGTGACCACCGGGGACCTGTTGGGCCACAGCCCGTGCCTTCGGACAACACAGCTCCGACTCGCAACGTCTTCCCTCCCAGGAGGAGTTCAAAGCTCACGCCCCAACCGGCATTAAGCCTGCAAGAATCTCCTCCACCTACCGTACCGCCTAAGGACTCGCCTAAGAATGAACCCTCTGGGCGTGGCCTGTCGGCTGGATCGTCAACCTTCGCCTCCCGCAAAGGATCCCTCGCCAAGTTTCCAGCTGCTCGTGATGGAGTGAGTGGAACGCCCTCTGTGAGGACGTCGAGATCACGGAACATGTCTCTTTCCGAAAGATCTTCGCGCGATATGCTAGCTCCGATTCCCAAACACATGAAGAGCACCTCGTCACGCTTCAGCTTCGATATGATTGGCGCTGCTAAGCAAGAACGCCTTCTAGAGGAACGCCACCGCCAAAGGCAACTAGAACGAAACACGCCATCACAGGGTGACGCCGCCTCATTCGGAGAGAGGGACTCCCGTTACGACGACCTTGAAGACTTTGACTACGATGGCATGATGGACGACGACGGTTTGGAAGAAAGAATACCCGGTGTCAATGCGGACTATGACGAAGAAGAAAATGATTATGCCGCCGCACTTGACCCCGACAATGATCAAGAGAATTTCTCGGGCTTCGTATTCCAGCGGTCGAATCCAACATCTGCCTTGACGAGCCCCCAAAGTGCTGCCATGCTAGCGACGCCGCGGGACGCAGACGGCAAGGTCATCGGGTTTGCCGTATCGAGGGATACCCCCGATGCTCACACCCAACTACCTTCGCCGAATGGGCCAGAGGAAGCGCACAAATTATCTAGTCCACAAATCACCGGACTGGGCATCCACAGCCTCTCAAGCGACGATGCCGAACACCAATCACAGCTTGGACGGAGATCGATGCAGTCGACAGAATCCGAGATCGCCACCAGCGCGACAGGGCCTACTGGAATTCCGGTCGACGATCTCTACTTCCATGACAATATCTTGGGCATGGAAGGAGAGGATGAGCTAGCGTTCACCACTGGCGAGGGGTCTACCTTTGACGAGTCAATCTTCGACGCGGATGACACGGACCAGTACGGCCGACCTATACCTGGCGCGTTCGCAAGGGCACAGGCCCTCCGCAATCAAGAGAACCAGCAGTTGTCGGCTGTCCCACAACCGTTACAGCCGTCACAACCGCCGCCACCAGAACACCAAATGGCCCAGAAGGAGGCCGAAGAACGAAGGCGCGAGTCGGATGTTACGAGCCGTCTCTCAGCAGAGTCCCACGTATCGCCATCCACAGCACATACGTCGCTGAGTGTGGCAGGTGCAGCTTCTTCTCTTTCGGGACCTAACCATCTCGCCAGTATAGATGCCCGCCACTTCAACTCGGGGCCATCAAACGTGGCCGGACCAGGAGATACCTCCACGGCCCTTTACCAGGCGGCCCTTGCTGCTGCTGCCCACAAAGCCGCTGCATCAGGGAAATTCAGGCGTTCTTCCCCGGAACCCGGAGAGGACGACGAGGATGCCAGTAATGGCTTTGATGCTTTTGAAGACACCGCTTTCAACCCCGACGACTATGAGGGCGAGGACGACATGGGTGGCTATGGTATGGACGATTATGAGCAGGACAATGACGACGTCGACTACGATGCCATCATCGCGGAAGCCAATGCCAGTGCGCTCGCAAATGATTCCGATGGCTGGTACGGCCAGGAGTTCGGATTCTACGCAGCCCCCGCTAACCAGCACGGTCACCATGCGTCGTCCAACAATACGGTGACTTTTGAGTATTCAAATGGCGGTTACTTTGGGCCTTCTGGGGTCAGCCGCACTATCAGCGGAAGAGTAGTGTCCCGCGAGCCAAATCTCACGCCGATCACAGAGCGTTCGGAATATTCGAACCGCAACTCGACTATGAGCCTGGCCGTTCCGCCCATAGGCTCGGGTGGTGGCCTTCACAGTCCGGGGCTCGCCCAATTAGCGATGATGGCCGAAGGATCCGATGACATTTCACTTTCGGCTCTCATGCGCCTCCGATCTAAGACTTTTGGCAGCTCGCAGGTCAGTTTGCTGTCTAGTCGGGACGGCTCCCCGCGGTCTGACAGGGGGGATGGTCCCAGTTCACCGTGGGGTAATCCGTCCAGCGGATTCCTTGGGGTCGGGTACAGTCATGCACGGAAGAATTCAGCTTTCTCCGTCTTGAGTCGGGAATCGGAGATTGATAGCCCGTCGGGTAGCCCGACTCTCACAATGTCCCTGCCGGCAGTCACATCGTCGCCGCCTGCCCTGCCGCCGCCCCGAGACTTGCCGAACCAGTCGAATATGAGTGGTATGATGATGCCAATACCTCTACGAACTCGTACGGGGTCGGCGCTGGTCTCCTCGCCCATATCACTTCCCCAAGTCATCTCGGAAGAAGATATCTCCGGTAGTCCCGTCACGAGCCCCTCGAGGTGGGATATGGCTAGGAGTCCCGAGGGACCTTCAACTAGTAGTCGACAGTGGGGGCCAGGGCACCGCCACAAGGGCTCGGCAGAGAGTGTCTCGTATGTGAGGGAAGAGGAGAGCGGAGAGACGAGATGGGTTGTGGAGCGAAAACGAACAGCGGAAAGTGGCGAGGTTGAGGTACTTGAGCGAGAGGTGATTGAGGGCGGGAGAATCTAAGCTCCATCGACCTCTCGCATCAGTCATGATGCATTTCCTTTTATTTTCTTTTGGTTCATATTGTGGCTACGCTTCCAGGCAAAAAAAAAAAAGATACCACCGGTCTTAGCAATAGCAAACCGGACAAGACCAGCCCAGTCTAGGAGAAGGGCATGCATAGGATCCAATCCAATGATCTTGGATTGGGAGGGCGTTCTGGGAGGAATGAAGGCTTTGTTTATTCTAGATGGGATCATGATTGTGCTCGCCAGGGTATTAAGTATATTATACACACATACATACATATACAATCACGTACATTAAGCAAGGCGGGCTTCCGGCATATTTTTTAATCAAGTATGTGAGCGAAGGACAGTGTCTTTCTCTACTCCGTAAAGCTGTATTACATACAAGTACGGAGTACTCACGTACAAATGTATCGGACAGCATATTAGGTTGAGCACAAGTGGGGGCCGGTGCCGGTGGGTGAATTTTAGTGGCTGAGTCTGGCGTAGCGTGTGGCGTGTGGCGTGTGGCGTGTGATTCGTGACGTACAAGTACTCCGTGCAGCGCGGCAAAGCAGCCTCCGCACTTGGGCAGATCCGATGCAGAGTCTACACAACATTTTGTTCGGGAAACAAGAGATAATACTTTCTCCGCCATGGAGGTGCGGACATTGTGTCACAGATGCCGCTATCTAAGGCTCGGGGCACGGGCGCCCGCTCGCAGGTGCCCGCCTTCTATAACGAGGAGAGCATACTCGTCCCAACCTCCCAAGAACGAACAAGAAACCAAATCAACTGAACCAGCAAGAATGGTGGAAGAAAAAGAGAAAGGGCCCATGACACGACGGCTTGAAGCCGCAACTGAGGAAGCTCTCCTGACAGGCGGTCGCTCCGGCCGGCGGGCCGTTGAAGAAGCGGGCTTCTCGGAATCACTCAAGCAGGAACTTCTCATGAAGATCGCAGCCGCTTCTCCGTACACAGATACCTCGTCCGGCTCGATACTGGCTTCAGGCGTAAACTCCATTCCCACGAGCGCGGGACGAGGGACTACCCTGCACGCCACGTCGCAACCGTGGACGGGCACGGAAAGCACCGAGGATGCCGTCCTTCGCATGCTTGACGATGCCACTCCCAGACTACGCGGAGTGAAGTCCCGTGTATCACCCTCTAATCCCGTAGTGCAGATGCCGACGGGTGCGGGGCGCAAATTGAGTGCGGGACAGAGGGTTGATGCGGCGCGCGAGAAGGCGGCAGCGTATGCGAATGGAGGAAAGGGCCTGACGGCAAAGGAGAAGGAGGAGATGTCGGAGGCGTTGCGAGATCGATTTCGGCCGACGGGGCGGATTGGGGTTCACGCCATCTCGGGGATAGAGGCACTTGCCAACGAGAGGTGCGTGATGTGCTGAGGGTTTCATTCTCTACTTTGACTAATCTGGGCCTAGAATTGAGGATGCCATTGTAAGAGGACAATTCAAGGTCTGTACCCTATTCGTAACGCTCACAAGCGAAGTGGCCAATGGCTGATTTGGGTTAACAGAATATCCCTCGAGGTCCCGGTATCGAACGCGATTCACGAGTAGACAACCCGTTTGTCGACACTGTAAGGTTGCCCCCTAGAGGGTTTTCGATTGAAAGTATCTCTAGCTAAAATTTGGCATGATAGACCGAGTATATTATGAATAATATGATAAAGCGCCAAGACTTGGTCCCGCCATGGATCGAGAAACAGCAAGACCTTGCCCGCATGGCCAACGCATTCCGGACACGCCTCCGTGTCGACTGGAAACGCCACGCCGCACGAATGATTGCAAGCCGTGGGGGCTCCCTAGAAGAACAAGTTCAGAGGGCGGAGGCGTACGCGCGGGCTGAGGCAGCGCGGAACCCAAGGAAGAAGGATCTAGACAGCCAGAGTGTGCCCGTCACCGTCGTAGTGCCCTCCTCGCCGTCTTCAGCAGAAACTTGCTACCCCTCGTCTACTCACTCGGCACCTACCGAAACCCTCCCCGAGCCCTTCCGCGACCCAACGTGGGAAGCAACCGAAAACTCGTATATGAAGCTTGCGATCGAGAACCTCAACACTCTCACTCGCTCGTACAATCTCATGGCGCCGGATCTCGCGAAGAAGCCATATTTTTCGCTACAACGTGAACTCGATGCATGTTTCGCCGATGTCGCGCCCGAACTTGCGGGTGTGATTCGGGAAAGGGCCACTACTTTGCACCCTCCGACTACAAGCTCGGGAGGTGGTAGACTAGGTGTTGGACTGGGTGATCTTTTCGCTTCCAAGAAAGAGGCGACTGTCTACGAAGATAGGAGGGAGAAATATGGGTTCAAGGAGATGTGGAAGGACTTTTGGAAGAAAACATGATGCGAGTCGGCCCCTCCATTCACGGTCCCTTTTCCCTTTTTCTCCCCTTTTCCCCCCTCTGTCTACAATTATTTCAAGGCGTCTGTGGGTGGAACTGGACGTTCGGACGTCTCAGTGTATATGACTTCATTCCCTCTCTTGCACCGCATATGTGTATTATACAGGATTGGCCTTGCCGTGCATTTCAAAGCATGTCCAACACTCTTTCCCAACCCAACAATTGGCTATGGCCAAACATTGAGTGGAAACTATGCAAGCAAACCACGGCTGTCGAAAGTCAAAACCCATCTTTAGAAAACCAAGATATTCCAGCCAACCAAAGACAGGAAACTCGAGGGTTGAGGGTTCCAAAGATGTACCGAGTCGAACAGTATGATGAAACCAGAGATATGTGAACCCGGTTCGCAGCAATGTTTGATGATCAATGAGAGAACACCGATGAACTACCAAGTATTTTTGCAAGCAATGAACCACACCCCCCCTTTGCGTTCCTCGCACATGTTCGCACACGCATGATTGATTGTTTCAGCCAGGATAGCAGGGAAGAATCTCGAAAGAAGCCATCGAACAAGCAAAGAGAAGAGAAAAGAACGAAAATGAACATCTTTCTAACCCATTGATTGGCCTGTCTTGTATGTTCTCGGACGTTCATGTTCACGTGGCCTAGGGGGGATTTTTTTTTTTTTTCCCTCGCGATTTCTTGTTATTCGATCTCAGTTGCATAGACTTGCATCGTAATAGGACTGGTGGTGATTACTGTGACATATGCAAAAGGATGGAGTATCGACAATGCACGTTTCACGAAGATTGCGCATTTTCTGCATTGACGATTTTGCGCTTTGCGAAAGACTTGATTGCACAAGTATTATGGATGGACATATGGAACATGGATTCGCTGTGCAAAGTGGTGTACGGAGTATGCATGCATATAAAGGGGTTTGGATTCTTCGAGTCGGGGGTATACTGTGTTAGTGGCACGGTACAGCGTACGGAGTATTCATCACTCACCGCGGGAGTTGAGGTTGTGTGTGTGCTTGGACCTTGACCGTTAGTTGCCAAAGTGTTCTGGAAGGGGTCGTCAGGGAGGGGAACTCTCTGGACGAGCTAATATACTACTCCGTAGACTGGTTTTTTTTTTTTTTTGGAACCAGTTGTTGATGCAAGTAGTTTACCTGGATAATACAGGACCATCTCATCTTTCTTCACGCTCGTGTAGAGTGTCGCGTATCAAATCAAGTCTCGATCACACCTTGAGAAAAAAAGGAAGTGGACAAGGGAGAAGAAAAAAGAAAGAAAAAAAAAAAAGGTCCACGGTCGTAGTCACCCTTCCCATAACTGACAAATTGTCGAGTTGAGTCAAGGAGGGGCGTGAGAGAGCCAAAGAGGTCTTTTTCTCTTCTCTTTTGTCTACTCCATAGTACTACGTATGGCAAGGGGTCGTCAAAGCACGGGACCCCCTACTACTTACTCCGTAGTTTACTACAAGTATTCCATAATCTGATGTTATTACCAACGGGGCGGGACCCTGGCCTAGTCCTGGGTCCCTTGTCAGTCTGGCTGGCCCGGGTCCTCTGTCCCGAGCTTGGCTCCTGTGAAAATAACGGCTTTGTGCTGGGTTGCGATCCTGTTCTGTCGGTAACACACACCTCTCCTTTGCCCAGGATTGCTCTCTTGGTATTATCTTTGCAAGTTCCACCCAACCCCCCTGACAAACGCCAATGTTGTCGGTTTGATGTTTGCTTGACAGGTTGACTTGCCGCGGGACTCTAAATACTCCGTATAATCACAAGCTTCAATAGTATATTAGTCATATCATATCGGAGCTGTCCGTCTAGTCTATCTCTTCTATATCACCAGTAATTCTAGCCCGATGGTCTATCCTATCCCATAGTCTATCCCCAAAAAAGCCAGTTTTAGCCGTCTAATATCTAAATGTTCAACCCAAAAGAGCCTTCGCAGCCTTCTCCACCTCCTCTCCAGTGCCGCAGATGAGTCCAGCTCTATCGTCGCATCCCTTTACACGCGTGTCGAGCATCCTCGTGCCATCTTTGGGGTCGAGAGCTTGGCCCCCAGCACACTCCATCACAAGTGCAACCGGGTACAACTCGTAAAGCCTCCGAAGCTTTGCTGCACTAGGCTCCATGACCGGGGAGATGTATACGCCGTGGCCCTTGACCAGCGCGTGGAAGACATCAGGCACAAGCCCTCCCGAGTATCGAAGAGTGTACTTTTCACGGATGAACCTAGAGATGAGTTCCATGTATCTCTCGTGGTCGGCGGCTGCACGAAGGTTGGCCGGGGCAAAATAGCGCGTCTTGAATGGGCCGTCCGCAAGCTTGACCTCGGGGCGAATGACCCTGATCACACTACCGTCATCGATACTCGTCTCAAAGCACAGAGGCGCGGCCCCGGGGAAGCGGATGGCAACGATGGCTAGAGTTCGCGGTCCGAAGACGCCCAATATGGCGGCAACCTGCTTTTCGGCTCCCTGGTCTATGGCCGTCTCGCCGTCCCAGATTCCAATAATGGAGCCTACGGACCAATTGGGCCCGATGATGGAACTCCCGTCCAGCGGGTCAAACGCAACGGTATACTTCTCGGAGGAGTCGCCGATTAGCCCCGACTGCGCAGTGTGTACGGGACGCTCAAAGGGATCCTCTTCACTGCTCGCTGTGCAAATGCTTGGCGACTTTTGTAAGCCTTCGCGGATGATGCTTTCGGCGAGAACATCCACATTCAGCTGCTCGTCTCCAAAATGGTTCTCGGAACCCACTGCCAAGACCTTACTTGACGCTCTGAGCCCCTCTGCCACATGAGATATGGCCTCGAGAAGGTTTGGGAGGACCGAGTTGCAGAGAGACAACCGTTGGTCTAAGGTCTCTTTGGGTAGCACCTGACTGAGGTACTCGCTCAGCTGCGGCCCGGAAATGTCTGTAACTCTTGACGGGCTCATCTTCTGTGAGAATGTCAAAGAATCATAGAATCCCGTTCTGTTTGGAATAAAAGTGCGCAAGTGGAAAGGGGAAAAAGTCTTTAAAAAAAAAAACCTGAGGCATATATTAGAGCCTTTCTTTTGAGGTGGAGTCGTAGTAAATGCAGGATGTGGGATATCCAACGCGATAACGGCGATAAGTCACTGCTGCCGTACAAATAAACTGGCTGTACTCCGTATACTGGGCTGCCCCACCAAGGCCTCTGTAAATATGCTGCCTTTTCGCTGTATTTGGTGTGGAATGCCCTAGAACCATCACCGCTGGATGGATGGACAAACTATAGCAAAATGGTCAGCTAGCTATGGGATGGTTGCGATATAGTTGTAGGCTTCCCTATGCACCTTCATAGTTTACATGACCACCCCCCTCTTGAGTACAAAGCACCTGTTCGTCCTACTTTGTGTGCGTGTTCGCGGAGGTGCATCTGTTTCTCGCTAATGCATGGATGGTTCCCGCTGCACAGACGGGCACTCTGAAGAGCGGGCGGGCTCGTTCAGTGCATTATTAGTGCAGTAACGCCATGACCAAGAGAGAAGGTCGGTCCTGGTTGAGGGGGGTTCTGAGTTTAGTAGCATGGAAGACACACTTAAAGACTCACTAATAAATGGCCAGCCTAGAAAGATGGTAGCCAGCCAGCGCTGGAGCACTGTTCGCCAGAGGTGGAACAGCAGACAATGCATTGGCATCCCACAACTGAAGAGTCGCATCGCGCGCACATATCTGGCACATGCAACCACTTAATGCATGCGTCATATTCAGTGCTACGTTTTTATTCAGCATGAGAGGATCTTTTAACAAGACAGATAGCATTTCGCGGGGAGTGAAGCGCTTTCGACATGATGAGAAGGGGGGAAAGGCTGTGGCCAGCGCCAGCCAATCAGCACCCCCCTGTATTATTCTGAATTTACGGAGTACTACAGGGAGGGCATTTACCATTTACAGCGAGAGACATTACGGAGTATGATACAGAGTAGTAATACTCCGTAGGGTTGTGCGCTGCGATCTTCGGTGGATTCCATATTATAATAGTGATGGTTTGCAAGGACCGAGTTGCAACTCCTGAAATAGAAATAATCCCCATAGGCAATCTTGTGCACACCCCATCCACCCGCCCTCAATTCCTCACTACCTCACTCACTACCTTCACTACCCTCACGCCAATGACTCTTTTCTGCTTGTACCTATTCATACTCCGTAACATCCCATCAGACAATCACCACATGCAACCCCCCCAAAAAGGGTGGACACGAGGGCTCCATATTTTCCTTTCGGTTTCTCCTTCGGATGCCGCTTCATACCCGGCACTCCTCGCAGGTTTTCCTCCTCGCAGGTTCCCCCTCGAAGGTGCATCAACCCATCCCCTTTACATGCTGGTCGATTTACAGAACCCGTCTAGCTTGACGCAACTAGAGATCAATCCGGGTATATATTGACTCTGAGCAGAAAACTAGACCAACAAAGTTCGCACCACAGTGGGACAGACGCAAGGCAGGCTCCAGGTCTGGTCTAGTGCCACTACCATCTGTTACCGGCAACTCGGTTTTTTCATGCCCAAGACAACTCTACCGAGTACGGATACTCCACAACGTAGGCCCTGGCTGGCTGGCTGGCCATCCAACCCTCCCTAGTGGCAGGCGAGAGTCAGAGTCACAGACTTGCGTATGGAGTAAATCTCGCCGCCATTGTGCTTTCATTGTATCCGGCTGCGGCGTCGCTAGTGAAAACCAATCTCGTCGCCCCTTACCGTCTACTACTCTGTAGTACTATTGCTAAACCAACGCTCTTTAAGGATTCGAGATGAGGGAAATATGGAGTAGGGAGGCAAAATTGAAGAATACAACGAAAAGGAGGCCCGTGACTATTTGGGCGCTTTCTAGAATGACGATAAGAACCCTGATTCCTCGTTTGATGAGAGAAAACCGCGCCACGGGGCGGGCTTGGCAGCCTGCTAACCCGTTGTGTTCAAGCCATCGTCTTAGTTTTCCCTTTTCGGATTTGTGCAATCTGCTATCCGCGACCAAGAGTATGAGCTGAACACGGGGTAATGAATGATAGAGCGTACCTAGTCCTACTACGTACGTAGTAAAGAGTGTTGCTTTCGACGCCAGGAACTAACATTCCCATCGCATCGAGCACCTTGACCAGACCATCTGAGTGATCTGAGTGCAAAGTACTCCGTAAAGTCTCCCGCCAAAAGTAATACAGTATTACGGAGTACGGAGTACAATAATAAGTAGTTTAGTACACGCACCCCCTTGTCCGTTCGTGGATGGATGGACATGGCCGCATAATGGGCCCGCACCTGGGCTTGCGGGTGTTCGCATACGGGTTGTCGACGGCTTGTCTCCGCCCAAAGGAAGAGAAAAAGAAAAGAAAGCCAAGTCGGAGGGGAGAGGAAAACTCTTCGAGTCGTCTCGGTTACGAATCCTCTCTCGTTTCGGAGTTGAAGCTCTATCGCCGTGCAACAAGTAACGTAAACCACAGTCGAGGGAATAGTCAGCATGGCTTGCCAGGCCAGCCACGATCCCCAGAGAGAGTTTTAGCAGCCATTGTACTATTTCAGGGTCCATCAGCTGCTAAGTGCCCGTAGGCTCAAGTGGTCCTGGGCTGTGATTTCCGTCACCGTAAATCTCAACAACATATTATTCTGCTTTCAAAATATACTTGTACGGAGTAGTCATCCTGGAGATATGAGGCAGACAACTTGTCACATGCCAAGGATGTCCCATTAGTCGAGAGGCAAGGGGGAGAATGTCCATCCAGGGGGGGGTCGGTCATAAGTCTTGACTATCTTGACCATCTTGACCATAACCTAAGTTTACACGTAGCAAGTGGGACTGGCCTGACAGTGGATAGTCCCCGACGCGTCACTTATCCAATGCTAGCCTTAAAGGCCTAAACTGGACTCGAGCAGTACGGAGTATGGGCCGATGGTCATGCAAGACGATGGATAATATCGAGGTGAAAAATTGGATCGGAGATACCGAGGAAGACGAGATGATGCTCAACAAAGGCGAGTCACAAGCGAGAGAGATCATCCAGTTCAGGGAGAGGCCGACTCAACCACCGTCTCTCGAGGACAGGGGCATCATACTCCCCCACACATTACAAGAAAAAAAAACTCTGAAAATTTGGACTATGACTGTTTTGCTGACCTGGTCCGGGTGAGGCTGGTCTGGCGATCAATGGATCAAACCATCGTCGTATAACCAATAAGGAAAGCTCTTTCCGAGCATTGAGTACGGAGTACTCCGTAATCCAAACGATTCCAGGGTTCTGGGGACCCCTTGTTGGTCTTGTCTCATGTTGAAAGGGGGAGCCAGGGAATGGGTAGCGGTAAACCGGAAAACAGACCCTTGATTTTTTTTTAGTAAACTACTTGGTATTACAGGGAAGCATCCTATTAAAGGATCGATCGAAATCACGGACATTCTTCTTGTCTTTGCTCGTTTGTTCGATGCTGTAATGACTTGATTGAACTAGTTTAAGATCGAGGAAGGGTTGACGAGGGGTTGACGAGGGGTTGACGAGGGGTTGAATCATTTAGACCTCATTATCACTCGGGACAATACTCGCATCATTCTCGCTTCGTGAGGGAAAATCGACCACGCCATAGCCGCGGAACCGCCGTCCCTCGCCGTGTCTGTCCGTGGGACCCCCTCGGCACCAGCTCCGCACCGCATGCCGACAAAGACGCATCATCGCGATCAAGGTTTACGAGGCGGAGACGCACAAAGTTTAAACAGAACAAAAACCCCCCCATCAGTGGTGCTTTTTTTCAAGGGCTCTCCTGACTCGGCCTAGCAGCTCTCTCTCCACGTTCGTGGGGCTCTGAGGAATTTTACTGATCCGTTTTGGTCGTGTCAATCCGGCCCGGCGTGACGCCACAAAAGCCGGTGGTTAGGCTTACCGCTACCCCTGAGTGATGCGTGAGTCTAACCTTGTGCGTCTAGTTGCCGCGAACGGCGAACCGCTTTAACCTAGACGGATACCGTGATGCTGCGGAGTAGAGACGAGACGGCCATGTACGTACTTGTAGTAATTACGGAGCATTTATTAATACTCTATTAAGAATAATTGACCAATTTTTCCCGATATGCACACACTCCATTTTCAATACTTGTATGCATTTCGCGAGGGTTTTATTTGGGATAGTAGACTCGTCCGTTGTAAGCTGGCTGCTGGCGTGCAAGTAAGATGGGCGATTCGATTTCTCTGGTGGCCACAATGCCACTTGAGAAGAAACGAAAGAATATGTTTTTCCATGTTTTCTACCAAAGCGAGGAGAACTCCTCTCTGAGCTACTAATATGTGAGAGGGTTGTGCGCGCGGTGTTCGGGGGTTTGTTCTGTCACGTGCACGTTGCGAGGGTTGAGAGTGCTCTCGTCATCCTGCTCGGCTTTCATAACTGCATATGATATACTGGCATTGGCACGCCGTGCTGCTTCTGAATCGCATTGCAATTTTCAAAAAAAAAAAAAAAAAAAAAAAAAAAAGAACAGTGAAAATCATGGGTCGTCATGGGCCTCTATACTCGACTACCCGAGGGTCTTGAAGAGGTTGCTGTCTTCGTCGCTGGAGGTATGTCGAGGAGAAGAGCAACGAATTGGAAAGTTTTCGATGCTGATGATACTCCGTACATTCAGCCGCTCTAATACCAGATCGTCCGATGCTTGTCAAGAAGTAATATGAAGGAAAATCCAAAAGCCCATGTTATCAACTCGTCTGGTTTGAAGCATACCATGGCAAATTCCGGCCCTCTCGATACACGTACTCATAATTCCATCGGGCCCGTCGACATCTTCCGCGGCATTTACGGCGTACCGAAGACGGAAAACGCCATCATGGAGGCGGCCGGCCCGTCTCTCTATCCCCTTGGTCCCCAGCCTTTCGACGACGCCGAGTCGAAGACTGACAACGCACCCGCGCACCGTCCGAGCGAAACAGCGGGTCGTTGTGTGCGTGCTGTGGTGCGCTCAACTGGCCTGCCTCTTGTGCTTGAAAGATCTGGTGTGAGCAATCCAGAGGTTCTCGAGCGCGTGGGCGTTCCTGTGGTTTCTGCGCTCCCGTACTGCAGCAGTACTCCATACTCCGATCGGTGTAAACGATGTAAAGCACATCACATACGGAGTAGTTCGCGCACGGGGAAAAGAAAAAAAAAGGTCACAGCGCTACACTATCGGATATTATTAGCTGATGCAACTTGGGGGGGACCAGCCAATATGGGGGATTCTGACATGACTCTTTCTTCATTCTTCATTGCCACCCAAGACACCCTTGAAGAGGTCTGACGCCTGTGGCTCCGTCTGCAACAAGGCAATCGTATGATGGCGCGCTGACATGCAATAGCAGGATTATTGCAGGATCATAGGTTGTAAACTAATAATTAATACCCTGTCCATAGTTTCCTTATCGCCACTTTCTTATAGCGTCCGAGTGCACACATCCTCCCCCTCCCCCCATTGCAATAGCTCTGTTCCCCGCTGCTGACGTCCATCGCCGATCCAAACCAAATCATTTGTCCCTCTATTATTGCCTTGGCCCCCGATTTTATCCCCGGCAGATCTCATGCACAAGACGAGGGATCACGTACTTGTATTTTGATGAGACACAAAAACAGGGCATGTGCATATGAGTTTGTTCATGTGAGAGGGTCGATGCTGCATATGCTGCATATTATCTCGCGCACCGGTGTGTTCGGGACTGTCTTCGAACGACTGCACACTCTTATCTTATACTTTTATGATCGGCCCTTGCATGAGCCAAACGAACATGGCCCACGTTTCGTCATGCATTTGCGTTTGCGTGATTGAGTGTTGCCAATGAACCAGGAAGCCACCAACAGTTTTTTTTTTTTTTTTTGGGGGGGGGGGGGGGGGGGTTTTTAAAGTGTAAGGAAAATTGGGGTCTGGAAAAAA